>VXAZ01003169.1:0-69619 GCA_013399875.1 Gymnorhina tibicen
CACAGAGCCCAGACATCCAGGGATATTTCCGCTGCAAATGTCCTTCCAGTGCCCCTTCCGCACCGTGCGAACTTTGATACCTAGACACTTTTCTCCTTTGCACCAGGCCCTAGGGAGCTTACTGCCCCACCTGGGGTTAGGTTTAGGGATCCACCTAGGGTGAGGTTTGAGAAAACCACAGAGGCCAGAAATCCAGGGATACTTCCGCTGCAAATGTCCTTCCTACGCCACTTCCACAGCGCGCTAACCTTCATCCCTCCAGACTTTTCTCCTTGGCACCATGCCATGGGTCGTTCCTTTCACCGCCTTGATTTATGGTTAGGGTTCCGCCTAGGGTTAGGGTTGAGAAAACCACAGGGCCCAGAGCTCCAGGGATACCGCTACTAAACATGTCCTGGCAAGGCCACTGTGGCACTGCTGTAACCTTGATCCCTCCATACTTTTCTCCTTGGCACGAGGCCATGGGGCGCTGACTGGCCCAGCTAGGGTTAGGGTTAGGGTTCCGCTTAGGGTTAGAGTTTTGTAAAGCACAGAGCCCAGAGCTCCAGGGACACTGCTGCTGCAAAAGTCCTGTCTCGGTCACTTCGATACCTCCCTAACCTTGGTCCCTCCACACGTTTCTCATTGGCACCACGCCTAGTGCAGTCAGGTTGAAATAGTATGTATCTTAACTTTTTTAGTGTTTCTGTGTGTTAGTAAGGTAATAGCCTTATTTGGTTTTAAACTGCTTGTCTGGACTTAACAGACAGAAGTAATTGTGATGTGTCTTAGAGATCTTTCTTTTTCCTCTTAGTCTTGTGATCTCTCTTCAATAAAATGAGATTAGAAAGCGACATTTCTTTCTCAAAAATTTTGTCTGAAGCAGTATGACAGTCATGGAATCTGCAGGCCTATCTTCAAAACTAATTTAAGCTTTCTTATTTGTTGTTTTATGTGGACTGTACAAAAAATATGAAGGTATGTGTCTTGAGTGCTAATCGACTTTGGTGAGCCTCTCTGAAGAACAGGACTGTCTTAAAACCTCTCCTGTGTCTCAATTACTGCATGAAAGGTTTGAGTGTAAGAAAATATGTCCTTCACATTATTTGAAATTTCTTGAAGAGGTTGAGAAGTGATAATGTATTTTTTTTTCCCTTAGGCCTACAAATCCCAAATCTACAAGACCAAATAAAGAAACCCAAGCCATTTCTGCCACTCCTTACTCCATCTCTTCACAAATTGTCCTTCCATCTGTTGCCGGTTCAAGTCCTATCTGGTACATTGGTGCAAGCTCTCATCTCTTTTGGAACCACTTTCAGTGCAAAAAAGAAAGGAAAAGGAAGTTAAAGGACTGTGAGACTGCTGTGACCTTGATAACTGTTCATATTCCCTGGGTAACAGAGACACTTAAATGATGATGTGTGTGAAGACAGACAAAGTTATTTTTCTTTTCAAGGGTACGACACAGTGAAACGCAGCAACAATCAAGTAAGAGCACAGGCATTTAGGAAACACCCAGACCATCATTCTGGATTTAGTGGAACCCATAGGACAGGAGTCTACAAAACAAGTGAAATAGTGGAATTTGGCAAAAATGGCCTGTGAATTTAATCTGAACTTCCTTAAGGAACTGGAACGAGAGGCTGTTCTGGAAGTCCTATACCGTGACCAGATGGTGAGAAAAACAGAGGAGGAAAGAATAAGGTATCTGCTGTTCCCCTATTCCTGTTTTCTGTTCTTTTTTTTTTTTTCCTTCTCACTTACTCTTCTTCCACTTTGTTGTCCTTAAATGTACTCCTCTTTTAACTTCTTGTTAGCTGATGCCTTTGTATTCTCTGGGAAACCTAAGATTATCCAGAGCCTCTTGATTTTGCTGTTCTATTGACTCTATATGAAAGATCAGCAAATCCTGTCCACTGAATAATGTGCTTGGTGAATTTTACTTCCAGCCTTCATAGAAAGTTCAGTTGCTGGCTGTATTTTTTCTATGAAGGCTTTATGGCATTCTCATCATGTTCCTATGTATGCATATGTATAGTCTTGGTAACATGGAACACGCTCAGATCTTTGGCTGGCTTGTGTAGCTTACATTGTTCCAAGACTGGAGTTAAGAATCATTGGATACCTGTTCATTGTGCTAAATCCATCAGTGTCCCTTCTCACACACAACAGGCAGCAAGCACACCATTCTGCCTTGGAGGCTGTTACTCGTGTCAATAGGTGTCAGTGGTTAGGAAAGGATTTTATTTACTGATTTCACACTGTGCAAGTATCTCAGCTGGGGAGGATAAAGGATAATTCTCCAGCACTTTATTTGCTTTCTGTCTTGGCTAGGACAAGGATTTCCTAGTACCTTGTATCCTGCTTTGTGATACTACATCCCCCTGGAAAACTAGGTATTGGTGTGGATAAGATAGAAATTTTTAAATCCCTTAAATGTGGAAACTTAAACTTTGTCTACATCAAGCATTTATGTAAGTACTATGGAACATATTAAATGAAAATAATAATAATTACATGTAGAGTTATATATAAAGTCTGAATTGGTTAGAAAATCCCTTCAACTGCTGATGGTGTTACTAACAATTAAAAACATAGATCTTGATTACTGGTACATGCAATGGAAGCAAAGTTAATGACAAGGAGATGTTTTGATATTTTGGGCTGGTGTGCTATTTTGGTTTGGTTTTTTAGCCTTCAGATGATGCATTTGTCATGATTATTTTTTTACTTAGTAGAATATTTAGTTCTTGGATAAATATGATTAAAAAAACATCAAATGGAAGGGAACACCGTTTGGTCTCGTTTTTTGTAAGTGAATGCATAATCACTTACATAAAATGATTTCAGCACCCTGCCCTGAGAGTGCCTGAAATGAACAAAACCCCATTTATACTTAACTGTTTCTCTGTTAGTATGCACAGTTCTGGTCACACACACACAATCACACTGCAAAAACGCTGTGTGTGGACGTTTTCAAAAAGTGCTCAACGGAGGTCACACTTGAGGGCATATCTCCCACTAGAAATGGTATTGCACAACCAGGGTATTATTAACTTGTGCTTTACATGATGATTTTGTCCTCTGTAATTTTTTTTCTTTTCCTTTTTACCCGTGGGATTAGGAAAATGAAATCGCAGCTGCAGCAACTTCGGTGGAAAGGGGCAAAAAATGCAAGGCATGAATACCAGGAGAGATCTTGTGCTCGCTGTCAGAAGTCACTGGGGTTGTTGATGAACAGAGGCGCAGTGTGCAATGGATGCAGTCATCGGGTGTGCTCGGAGTGCCGTGTCTGCCTGAACCCCTGCCTTTGGAAATGCACCATTTGTTATGCTCATGGGTAAGGAATTTTGCTGGTTTACACCGGTCATCCAATGGACGCCTGCTGGTTTTGTGCATCTATTACTTAAACAGTTAATGAAACAAATCCACTGGTGTAATGAAAATGTTGGCTGAAGTCCTGCTAGTGATTAAATGGATGGGAACTTCGTGTTATACTTCGTGTGGCTGGTATTTCCCTTCCTGTGTTTAGCAAAATGGATCCTCAGGGTAGGCCAAAGGCACTGTGAGTGTGACGAAGGTGAGAACAGCGAAGCATAGAAACAGCAGTGAGTTCCTGAGCCACAGAGAGAACTCCTTCCCCTGACTCAGTGCTGAACCAGTGCATCCTCACAGCCTGCTGAAGGCGCTGTGCTTTGATGTAGTATAGCCAATTTCTTGACAATTTCCTAATCATTGTTTTCTGCCTCTTACGACAGGAATGAGAAACCTGGATCAATTAATAATTTGAAGTCATGCTTTATAAAATTTTAAAGAGCAAAACCAATTAATAACATTACTAGGATTTGTTCAAATATGGTCAGAAATCCAAATTTGTTTACTTTGAATTAGTTGGTTTTTTATTTTACTATATCACATTTTTGTATTTCAGGATACAGGAAGCAATCTTTCTTTTACTATATTGTACTTTTTTTAATATCAAAATATTCCTTCATAGTCCATTCTATTCATTACAATCTTTCTAAGCAAAATGGTTTAGATATATTTCCACATTTGATAAAAATAATACGTAGGCAAAGAATGATAGTTTTGGAAATTATTCAAAAGCTCTGCTGGCTTATAAATATCCCTGTAGAAGGGGTGAGGATTTGGATGAAAATTTATTTTATGCAAACACAAGGTGAATCCACCACTCCACTCCCTCTGCAGGTGCCAAAATGAGATTAAAATAGAGGGAAATATAAGGCAAAGTATTGGTCTCAAGTTAAACAAATTTGTACTAGTTTGAAGTAATTTTTTATTGCTTGGAAGAGAGTTATAAGCGATCCCCAACAAGATACTCTCTGAATTTATTTAGCAACTAATATGCAAAATAGGTAGATCAGCTCTATTTATGCTTGATACAAAACAGTTACTGGACTTCGGTGCATGTGTTTTGTTGTGTTTCAAACTATATGCATTAAACTGAAAATTCAGAAGTTAACTTTCCATATCCTTCTCTAGATAACCCTCTCCACTTCCTTGTGGTTTAAATTAGTTTCCAGTTATTTGGTGGCCACAGTGGAAATCCCCTATAGAGAGTGGTTGGTTGTTAAGCTGCTTTGTGTAGTGCTGCACACCCATAATTATTTCATAAGCTTGTCCAGATATTTAATGGTAAAACCAGGAAAACATTATTTAGATTAATTAAAAGACGTTTTTAATTTTTCTTCAGGAAATTACCTTTTTTTTATCTTGCTAGTACAGATGGATATGTCATCTGTCATTGAATTTCTCTTTATACTGAAGAGAGAGCCCATTTGATCTTTAGTCATGATGTAAAGTCAGTTAAATTCAGTCAGACTTCTTCCATTGCCTTCAGTGAGCTTTACATCAAAGCTGCAAATCTCAAGAAGAGAAGGGAATGCAGCAATGTGGTAAATGCTACTCAGCACCTTTTGTTTATCCTGGTGAGGGGAAAATAGGATGGCTGAGAAAGGTAAGAGCTTATCTTCAAGTCCCAAGTAACTCTAATTTTGAGTCTTGTTTATCACTAGAGTAATTTTTTCCTGAACCAAACAGCAGCAGCAGCACTACGTAGGTTCTCCCCTAGACACTTGGAGTCGTGTTTGTAAGGAACATGCTTATACACCTCAGTGAAAGAGCATGTAGGGATAAGCAATTTTGGTATTTCTTACAAAATAAGAAATTTTGAAAGCCTTGTGAACTGACCAAGTTTGTATCTTTCACCTGGAAGAGACATCTCTTATGTGAGTGGAGTTGGTATAGCGTGTTGGGGTTTTTTTAAAGGAATTCTATCCTCTAGGAGTCTAGAAAGACATTTTCTTTGGAGGAGTTTAGTCTATTTTACCTGACAAAGGTTCTTTGTTAGCTTTGTTTTCACACTTTTGGTCATATCTTAACTCAATACACTCTTTATCCAAAATAAAAGGTATTTTCAGATCTATTTTCATTCTGTGCGTGGTCGAATTATCACAGAATGGTTTGTGTTGGAAGGGACTTTAAAGATCATCTGGGTTCCACCCACCCTGCCATGGGCAGAGACACTTTCCACTAGACCAGGTTGCTTAGAGCCCCATCCAGCCTGGCCTTGAACACCTCTAAGGAAAGGGTGTCCAGAACTTCTCCAAGTAGATTCAATTATCGCATGAATCGGTGCAGAGCTGGAAGATGCTCTGGAAGATAATCAGGGGGTAGTGGGAATAACAAAGGGAAGGCTGGGGTTGAAAATCAAGGCACTACCAATGCAAAGCCCTTGAAGACAGAGATTTCAGTCATTTATTAGTTAATAGATCTCCATCTAAGTAAGTATCCTGTCTCAGTTATCTAAACCTAATTTTCAGACTCACCTGTGTTTGGTTATGCACAAGGACCTATGGTTAGGTATGAAAAGAAATTGTACAGTTTACATGGGTAGTGATTTTTTCCTTTTAATATTCTGCGTTGCTACTTATGAAGTTACAATTTAAATGCCTAAAAGCTTTAAAATCAAGCCACAGAAAGAGTAAAAAGCATCCTACCTACAGTTTGTCTGTTTTGACACAGAATAAGGTGAGGTGTAAAATGGAAGACCCAGGGGTTTTGTTGCCTGGCCATTGGTGGATATCACTTTAGTTCTTATGTTTAGAGATTTTGCTTTCTTAAGAAGGTAAGCCCTACATGAATTTACCATTTTGTATGCTGTTGCCAGTTTCAAGCAATTTTGGCAGAGGGAATGGTAATAAAGAGATTAATTTTATAGAAGGAAAATCAACTACTGGGTAGAGAAGAAGTTTAGTAGTGTCTGCACCGAGGAAATTTTTGCAGTGAGACTTCATCTTATAATAAGCACCACAAAATTCACAACAAAGGGAGATACAATATATGCCATATAAAAATTAGTAAGACATTTAGGTGAGAATTTGTAACCTGAAGAATCCAGAGAATCCTATTCTCAGTTAAATTTTTTGTTTTGGTCTCTTTAATAATGGGTGAGTTCAAATTGCAGCCTTCAGCAAGAGTAAGATTTGCTGAAAATCTGATCTGGACAGACCTGTTTAATCTGATATAATTTTGTACTTGTTAATCATTACCTTTCTGATCGTGTGATCCTGGTGCCTTTGTAAGACATCGATGTAACTGATAGTAGTCTCCACAAAAAGGAGAGATGGGCCGTGAAGCCCTTGCGCTGTCAGGCCCATGGAGCTCAGTGCTCCCTGGAAGCCATCCCAAGTTCTGCTTGGAACCGTGTCCTCTACTATGGCCATTACCCACTTCTCAGAGAAGCTGCAGCTGTAAGCAGCCAGCACCCCAGTCAGCACAAGTGCCTGTGCTGCTTTGCAAGTTGGTTGTACAGACTGGAGTGCACCCAGGACTCCTGCCTTCAGAGCAATGCCTGGAGCAGTGTGTGTCATGTTCCACAAGCAGTCCTACATCGCAAAAAGGAAAGCAAACTATCAAACAAAAACCCTGTCAAAACCAAACTAAAAGTCCCCAAAGGATTCCTCTGCTCCATGTGTTTTTCAAACCCACAGCAAAACCAGTCAATGGATTGAGTAGTCATGAAATCTTAGTTTTATGGTAGGATTAAGAAAGGATGTTGGATTGTTACGTAGTTACCGAACACTTGAAGAAATGCACTTGCAAACACCTTGATTCAAATATCTTTTGACTGTTTTTCAGAGATGTGAAAGTAAAGGCTGGTGAATGGTTCTTTGAGGAACGAGCAAAGAAATATCCAGGTGAAGGTAATCACTGGAACAGATCATAAACTGCTATGTGATGTGTAGTTGTCATCTAAGTGAAACACAGAATGTAGTCTGACACTGTATCTAATGTTTGTTCCATTTTACCATGCAGTGCATCTGTCTGTGCAGTAAATAAAACATGAATACAAATTAGCAGAATGCATTTAAAACTATAACTTATTTTGTCTGAGTAATAAAAATAAGAAAATTGCTGGCCCTGTAAATTTGAATTAATGAGCATGTAAGACTTCTAAGAAATACAATGACATGAAATTAATACAGAAATGTTATATGTACAGGAAGAAAATGATCTTGCGTTCATCGTTTGTCAAAGTTAAAACTTCAGTTGTTTTTCACTGAGGAAGTTCTAAAGTTTAAAGAAATAATAGAATGGAATAAAGCCCCCCAAGTATAGCTATAAATCAGCAGAGAGCTAAACGCTTACTGTTTCATTGCCTTCAGCCAGCTGGCTGTGCCATTGCCTTGTGCTGAGTCTTTTCAGTGCCATTAAAAGTACAAAGCCCTAAAAGAAATTACAGAGGATGTGGATGGATTGCTCTATGGGGAATGTTTTTCCAGCCAAGGAGCTATTAGTTTTTGTTTTCACCTACAATAACTAGCGAGGTGGAGAGGCTTTCTTTCCTCTATCCCTTGAAGTGCCACTTCAGATAGGCATCTATTTAATTTTGTGCCTGACTGTAGTTAAATGATACAGTTTCACTTCCAGTATCTGCATCTATGTTTAGGAGTAGGTGGTGAAAAGGAAGCAACTGGGCCTTAAATCTCTCTTGGGAAACTTGAATAGGAAGAATTTTATAAATGGAAGAGCATAACCAGGCAAAGTTTGGGTCGTAGGTGTTTGTGAAAGGCAGCAGGCAGCATGTTAAGAAACTAAGCTAAAGTTCCTGTTAAAACAATTCATTTAGAATGTGGAAGATTTCGCTGAAGTCCATTCTAGCTAACACAATTTCTCATTTTGAAGTGTTAGTTGACTGATTTTTTTAAAGCACAGTTTCATCCAATAACCACTGATAATAATTTCCCCTCATTCTTTACAATGATTCTGAATCTGGTAATTTTATTAATCTCTCTATTATTGGAAAATGTTGTTCTCAGATACTGAATGTGATATTGCAAGGTACTGACTGTCCATTTTCCCAGCAAAATAAATCAGTTCTTACTTTGAATTGTCAAGCTTTATGGGTGCTTGAAGCATTTTGCTTAGTTAGTCTAATGGTAATACTGTTGAAGTCACAAAGATCTAAGGATATACAGAAGATAAACCTGCAGGGAGAAATATGTTTTGTTTAGTTCCTTTGATTAGACCAACTGATATATTTAAAGGGGTTAAAAAAGTGACAAATTTTGAAACACAGCAGCCTTTATTCATCCTTCAATCCTGGACAGACAGTGCCCTCTTTTGGTTTGAAAATATAGCATAACTGAAGTAATCACTGGAAAGTAAGTTTCACTGAAAAAAAATTTTTGCAATGAAGTTTCTCATGTTGTAGAGTAAAAAAAAATTACATTGTTATGCTTTTTATTAATTTTTTTGGTAGCTTCTACCTAAAGAAAAATATTAATATTTTCAAAAAAGTGGTAGATTGCCTTTAGTGACCAAACAATTTAAAATATAAGATAGTGAATGTTACTTATCAATAAAAGAGAATTCTGGAGTTCTGATTGAAAATTATAACATCTGTGAGCTGATTATTGTTTCTACCACTACTAAGGTCTATTACTTTTATGTAAGTAATGTTATAATTAGTGACATCATCAGCAAAACATGGATCACATGCTGCTTTCTGTACCAGGAATTACTAGCGACTAAAGTACCTCCAGGTGATTTCAGCTGACCATTTGTTACATGCTTTTAGCCCTTTATTGTGTTTGTGATCCCCCAGGAACAAACTACAGTTTTATGAGTCTTCATTGGTTGTGCCTGATGGAGGTCTTTCTCCTTGGTGTCTTTACATCATGTGGCTGCTCACCTGAGGAATGTGCCATGGTTGCCATTTCCCTGCAAGGGATGCTCTTAGCAACAGCTCTTGCTCATGTTTGTGAGCTAGTTAAGCATTTTCGTCATTGCTCAGGTCTCTAGTAGGAAAAGTGAAAAGAATTTTTCATGAGACGCAAGAGTTGACCACGTGTCTGCTCTCGTACGCGTTTTCAAGCTTCCCTTAGTGTTTGAGTTTTGTGGCTAAAGTGCGCTTTAGTGCAGTGGGCCCGTACACCACCTGCCTCCTGGAGGAGGCTGAGAACACTTAGCAACCTGTAGGAATGGGCCTGTTGGCATCTGTGTGGGATTGTCCTTAGCATTTGTGAAGAGATCGTCTGAATGTGTCACCTGCAACAGGGGAGGATGAAATTGTGGGATGGTTTGAGATGTTTGAGGTACAGGAGAAACTTGTGTGTTGCTTCACGAGTGTGCTGATACATTTGTTGGGAACTGACTTCACTCCTGACTTGCATGTGCATGAGCTTCTGTAAATACAGGCCAGTTCCTGCAAGGCACAGATTTAAAAAAGTATTATACAGGCATAAGTAACTGCTGTTGCTGCTAAATGAGCTTTGGATTTTTTTTTCCCCTCCTTCGTAGGCAGACATGAAACGGTTGGTGCAAAGCTCTTGGAATCTTACCAGAATCTGAGGTAAGACACATAAAAGGACAAACAGTCCTAGGACACTGAGAATGTGTATGGGTGATCTATTTTATGTTATAGACCAGCCAGTAGTTTGTATTCCTTTATTATGAAAAAAAAATCAATACTTTTGGAGTTCAAATGATAAAGCATAGAAAAATTTTCACTTTTAGCTGTCAGCAATCCACAGAACAGGTCTCAACGTACAATAGAGAGTACGTTACTCTGTTTAGAGTAATAGTATCTTACTTGAAATTCAGGGACATGTAATATTTTTGTTTTATCTGCTTGTGTTTTTTGCATAATTATTTATACAATTATCTGCTAAGTTTGCAAAATACTTTCAAATGATTGTATATGAAAGTTATTTACTAGTTGTCATAACAGCATCATTATTTGTTCAATGGGAGATATTGCTGATATGATAGTTTTACAATAAATAGTAGACAAGAAGTTAGACATTTTCACTTACCAAACTTAAAAAAAAAAAAAAAATCTAGTTGACAGTGAATAAATAGAGGCCGAAGCATAACCATACTTAAGTTATTACCAGTGATATATAACGATGGAACAGTCTGCTTAAACTATGTTAATAAAGTAACCCTTTGCCTTAAAATAAACCAAACCAAAAAACCACAACACCAAACGGCAACAACAAAAACTACTACCAAAACCCAAACCAACTAAACCCCCCCCCCACAAAGCCCCATGTAAAATAAGATACAAAGAAATGGTCTCAATTTAATGTAATTATCTGACAAGGCACAGTTACATAAGAAAGAAACTTATATTCAGCTGGATAAGATCCTAACTAGGACTCGCTTTTACCTGGATGTGGTAAAACTAAAAGAGAATCAAAAAGGAAGTTCACCAGCTACCTTAGGATCTGTGATTGTGCTAACAGAATCAGTCAGATTATTTTTTTCACAGACCAGGACTATTTACCACAGATGGAATGACAGGAATGTTTAAAGGGTCTTTAACAGCTCTGAACCCAAGCAAGGAAGGATGCTTTTAGTATTGTAAATAAAAATGACTGTTTTCTGAAAACATCTCTGAACAAGACATGGGGTGTGTTTTACAGGAATTGTGTTTTACAACGCAGGACACATAGACTGTAATACTGCCAGCCGTTTAGAAGTCTAGGGAGCCTATCCTAAATTAGGTCTTCTTGTTACTTCTAATTTAATAATTTTACCTGGAGCACCCCAAGATTGAGAAGATAGAAAGTTAGTTCTAATTCCTAAGAACAGACAATAAACCTGTGCTGCAACTCTCACAGACACAGGATGTCAACCCAGATCTTTATAGAGTGCAGGAAACAAAGGTAATAAAGATACTGTGCATGGACATGGTTTATTTATTCATCTGTTGGCATAATATATTAATTGTTGCACTGTTTATCTCTTAAATTCTAGTAAAATTTCTGTCGTACCTCCAACACCACCTCCTTTCACAGAATCAGCAGCAGGAACCAACGTGATGGTAAATGTATGTATCTGCAAAATATACATATAAATGTACCACTTAGGGTGTCATTCATACGAAAAGGTCAGCCACAGAAATGTGGTAAATAACTGCTGTAGCATCAGTCTGCAATATATACGCAGCCTTTTGTTGATTTGTCATTATTTTTATGCTCCATTGGTGCTAGGAGAGAAGGTTTAGAGGCTATGAGGGCTGTTTTCAATTAGTTTTCAGTTTTTGAGGGAAGTGGCCAACCAGTCTACTTGACACTAGAATGTTGCATCTGATTTTAGGTGCCTCATCACAGAAAGACTGGACTGAGATCTGAGCTCCACTAGAACCTGAAGGATTCCATGTTCCTATGACATTCAGTAATCATGTGTCACTTTCATTACTGAATGAAAAACAATGATTTTGATGGCTGCCTTTGCATTCCAGTTTCTAGAGACAGAATAGTAGAATGTGGCTTGAAACTCATAGAAATTGCACTAAATTACTGTTTCATTTAATTTTGGATCCTCAGGCCCTGATTTTGAAGCCCACTGCAGTTCTGTAAACATTCTTATGTGCTTACCTGGAGTTTGTTGAAAACTCTTTGATTCAGAGACACCTGTAACAGATAAAAGTATTTCATTTAAGTGTTACAGATATCTGTAACAGATAAAAGTATTAAATACCTTGCAACAAATCAGTGATGTAATTATGGTTGTATTTATGAACTTGCTATGTGATCTTTCTGCGAGGAGTTCCACTTCTACGTGAAAGACCACAGAACTGAAAAGATTACTTTCCATCTTCATCCATGTGTGTGTGACAGTTTCCAACCATGTCAGTGCATGTCCTCAGATGTATTTGTCTACAGAAGTGAGCAAAGGGCTGCAGCCTTACCATCTGATTTTTATGTGGTCTGTAGATATGTAATAATGGAAACTTTAAAATTACAAATATTTTGTGTTTTCTTACTCTTTGTATCTCCCATTTGCAGGAACTTGGAGAGTCTAAAAGGTTTAATAAATCTGTGGAAAACTTGTTTTTGTCTCTCACAACACACATAAAAAGTAAGTCGCTTTCACTGTCTTGTCATTCCAGAATAATGTAGTCAAATGTTTCAATTTTTTGGCCACAGTGTTGGCCAAGAAGTTGTTATAAAAAAAGGCTATTGGATAATGGCTGAAGTGATTAATGCCAAGGCTGTGCCAACCTGAAAAATAATACAGTAAGTCTAATTCACCTTCAGTATTCTGCCCATTGTTAAATATATATCAACTCAAAACACCATTCTTGTAAAGATGTGAAAAGGTTGTATAATGTTTTTTTAAAATTTACCAGGTGATCAGATGCAGTATATTTAATTCATGTTAGAGTGATAACCAATTTCTGATCTTCATGTTATCTGGCTGAACGCCAGCTTACCCTGTCAAAGAGTCTTATTTAAAAGGAGTTTAATATTTTCATTCCCTGGCAGTATTCACGAGGACTTCCTTCCTCTTTCTCAGTCTAGTTGTGTGAAATTTTTCAGTGCACATTTCTAAGTGCTCTCCAGTCCTAACAACTCTCGTTCCATTCTGATGCTTTTGGTTCCTTCCATTCTCTTACACTGCCTGCTGTTCCTAGGCTTGCAGACTGTGTGTGCACCACTAAGGCTAACTACACTGAGGACAGTCAGCCTTTGTGAAAAACAAATTAAAGGCATCAGTGACCAGAGGAAAACAACTTCTGAGCCTTAGGAAGATTACAGAGGCTTGCACATTTGCATGAATTTGAACAAATCGTAGTATTTTCTTACTAGCTTCAATTTACAGAACCCCACATGTGAGATTAGACCTGAACAAATCTGGCTTTAGTGCCTTTCTGCCTTTCCCCCTAACTCTTGTCTTAGATTTTGTTTGATCTTTCCTTTAGCTTCTTCCACCCATCCTACAGACCTATTCCCCCTTAGCAATGCAAATTTAATGTTGTGTCTGTGTGAACACATATTAAAGCTATGCAGAGACATGCTGACTTGCTCCTAAACAGAAGTATATGGTGGTGTAGGACACTAATACTGGAAACAGTAATAGTGGCAGCACAGAATGGGATGCAAAGTAATTTATTCAGCTTCCTGTTAGTTTGAAGCCTGGCCATATCCCAGAGTTACTGGTAAAGACTGTCAGGACTCCAGCAAAATAATTTATTAATTCACTGCTATCAAAAGGAAGGTCCTACTCCACTCATCTTTCTTCTCTCTCTGTTTCTAGCCTTATGCTGCCATAATTAGCATCTGGGACCCTCTGGAAACTGATTTAGCTAATTTGAAAGGCAGAACATTAACCTAGACAAAACACATAGGTGCTTTTCTGCTGTTTTAGTGAGGGCTCAAGGTAAGATGTATGTGTTGGAACATGTACAACAGAGAGTGCAGGTCCATGTGCTCAGGAGCTGGGGATGGAGAAGAGAAGAGCAGAGCAGTGGTTGCAGAGGGAGATGGAAGCAAGTTTTAGTTCAGTTCAGCTGTGGATGAAACCCCACTCAGGTGCTCTCATCCTCAGTAACTGTGGAGCAGTTTAATTTGGGAGAAAATAACAGGCTGTTGCAATCACTGAAGTCAGTAATTTAAAAGTATAAGAAGTCTTGCAGAGAGAAAGACTTGTGTTTCTTGACTTAAGAAACCAGATTTTTCAGACAATATGGCCTCTCAATGAAACCTGGTACTGTGCTGATAAACGTTTTTTGTCACGAGTATTTAAAGTTAGTACTCTGTATCTTATCTTGACAAAAATGTCCTGCTTTGCAGAGGTATTTAATACACCCAGCTCTTGTGTATTGCAGTAAATAAACCTGGAGAACCTCGTTCTGCCTCTGACTCTCTCACTGGAGCCTGAGAGCAGCAGGAACGAGGGACCAGCGTGTGCAGCACAAAGCTGCCATTGTACAGTCTGCTCCTTTATGCTGTTACCTCCTGTTCCAGTGTGGCTTGGCAGCAAGAGGAGATTATAATCCAATGGTTGCCATTTGGTGAATGTAAAATGAATTATTGGCTGTAGTTTTATTTGCAGTGAAAAATTGCCCTTGGCACTAGAGAGAGTGTCAGTCTTACTGACGTTTGGGTAGAGAAGCCAAAAGAGGAATAGATGCAAAAACTGAACATTTGTGTTTTCTCACAATAACCTGTTCTGTAACCTGTTCATTTTAAGACAGTGTGAGGCAAGCTGGTGTTTTTGCCTCTTCTGCTGGTCAAGCTACTCAGATTGTATCTATTGCATTAGAACTCTCAATTCCAGTCTCTTTTATAATCTCTGATTTCACTGTGTATGTTAAAAACCTAGTTTCATTTACAGAGATGGCTTAATTGAGCTTGCCTTTGAATAGGTCACATGGTGCCTTAATGGTGTACACAGAGTACAGTAAACATCTGAGGACTGTTTGCTGCTAAGAACAAAACTAACCCAGAGTGTCTTTAAAAATCACACTTGAGTGCTATTGTTTTTGAATACCATAATGTCGTATTTTCTGCTGAGGTTCCTCCCCAGAGGCTCACGTTGTCAGAGAAGTGTTTATTTCTTCTGTATGAATTAAACATATGATAGCTATTTCATGTACTGCTTATAAATTTTTAATTCTTCATGAGAGTCTATCTGGGATTGAGAACAAAGTATCTGCAGCTAAGCCTGCTCATATTCAACTTCAGAAATCATGGATGAGTGCTGCCCTTCCCTTTAAGTGAAATTCTGAGTGTACACTGAGGAATAAGAAGCAAAAAGTAGGGCATTAAATGTCCAGTTGTCCTGTAGATTTATTTGCCAATAAACTACATGTTACTGAAGTGCTAATTCAACAAGGTGCTTAAGTATGGACATAAGGTTATCCATATGAGTAATGTTATTGAAGTCAATGAGGTCTATTCACGTTCTTAAAATTATATGTGGTTTGGGACCAGAGTATGTAATATCCCTCCTTTCACCCATATTTTGGATACATTTCTAAATATTTTCCAATATGATCTTTCTACTTTTCATTGTTGTGTTCCTTTATGTTATAACGATCTTGCTTTTGTCCTGAACCAAACCAAACTGCTTTACAAATCAAACTATATGTAGGGACTGTAGTAGCTGCTTCTGCAAGGAAACTGTATTTGATGGCTTACAATTCCTTGTAGCAGCTATAATGATAGGCAGCAAGGAGTATAATTTCCAGTTGAAACACCATGAAAGATTTAGGCAGGCAAAATATAATTATATACAATATGACAAGCACTTGTCTTCCCATCTGTTTCTTACTCTTAAGAGATCAATGCTGAAGGTGCAGGATGACAGTTTGAAAGCTACAGAATTAGCCTATAAATCTACAGGATTGCTTGCAAAGTTTGTTATAGTGACTTTTCTCTTTATTTTCACTTCAGAAATATCAAAGTCCCAGAATGATATGGCTGACAGGTGTGTCCTAACCACAGATTATGGGAAAAATGTGGAAAGAAGAAAGCAAAGAAGGAGCCAGTCTGACACTGCAATCAACATTACAAGCAGGGTATCCATATTATTATACACAGTCTCTAGCTGTAAGAGCTGTTTCAGGAGTGAAATATATTTGTGAGAGCAATCATGTGCACAGTGGAATTTTGCTTTGATTTTATGAACAGGACGTAGCTGATGTTCACTGACTGTGGTCAGAACTCTTGATTCTTCACAAGGTTTGACAGATTCTGCACAATTGATTTCAGCCCAGAGTTTAAATATTAGACTGAGATTTTTGCAAAGGGAGGGAAGGATTGAGGGGATGGGACATTTTGCTCTCAGGTGCTCACAGACTCTCTTGAGGTTGAATTGGTATCTGCTGTATGTGATTGTTGGGCTGCAGGGAGGTGCTCTGTCTTGTCTTCTTCCTGCCCCTTTTGCTGCTGAACAGGACAAGCTATGACCATCCCAAACCCATCCTGATGTTTTCAGGGCATTTTTTAACTTGGCAGGGAGAAAACATTGCTGTTAGTTGCTATGCAACTTCACTTTTCCTTTTGCTTTGGTTACAGTCTCTAGCTTTCAGTGTTTCCTTGAGAAGTTTGAGAAAAATCCAGTAATTTATGTTCCTGCAAATTGTGCAGGGCTGAAGATGATGTCACATTTCTGCTTTAAGAGTTACACTGAAGATTCTGTTTTGTACACTTTCAGCTCTTAAGTGACTGAACTTTGTCCATACTTAGTTTTCCACATAGTGGGTACTTGCTGAATTGCCTTGTTTGTCTGAATGAGGTCAATGCGGTTTGCTAAGTGCCTGGATTAGATGCTGAGAAAAGCCCTTGCTTTGGGCCAGACCTCGTGGCACACATTACTCACAGCTCCCTTGTGCTCTTTCTTCGCTTTCCTCAGAAGTGTTAGGTGCGGATAAATGGAAGAGACAGGATGTCAAACTGCATGGGCTGGGCAGTTTTGAATTGGCCCAGCAAGATCCGAGAGCTCCATAAAATTAGTTCTGGTATTTTTGTATGCAATTAAATTATCAACAGAATTGGCAACAATTCTTAGTTACCTGAGTTCTGCTTTCATTGTGGCAAGTCACACCTTGGTGTTAACTTTATTCCACAGGCAGAGCGGTGCTCTGCTAACGTGTTGAAAAACATCGCAGTTGGAGACAATGTGAATTTAGACTAGGCTTCACTGATCACAAACAATCATGCTGATCACAAACAATCTGCCACATTTAAAAGACGGATATGGATTCTTTGTCTTCAGAAATGAATTAGTAGAAAGATCCAAATTATTTGTGTGGGTTTTTAATTGCCCATTTAAAGATTTAGGACTTATGTCCACACTTTGCATTGCAGGTTTTGAAAGATAGATTTCAATATTTGTGTGCTGGAGCACTATTTCTTTGAATCGTTTAAATGAATTAGTTTATATTTAAGCTAGAGTTTTAGTTTTGCTAAATTACTGTTGATTTTTTCTTGTAAATGTCATTCATATTTGTTTTCCTTTAGGAAGGGTAGCTGTTTACATCCTTACTGGAACTATGCCTGAAGTTATGGGACAGAACCTGTTTTACATTACACTTGCAAAACAACTAATTCTATTTATAAGAAAATGTCACGTTGAAATCTTACTTGTGATTTCCTCCCCAGGAAGAACTTTCATTTTCAGAGAATGAATCGGAACTGTGGGTTTTCCCTCTAGAAACTCTGTATTTTTCTCTTACGAATGACTGTGAAGTAATAACTGTAACCACAAGTTTGAATGTGCAGTGTGTAAGGCTGGGCCACTACTTAAGCCTCAAGAACACTATCTGTTTCTTAAGTAAGTTTTCTAAATTTGTGATGTGTGCAGAGCTTGATTCCTTCAGATTAAAGTTGAAAGAGATTATATTTAACCTCAGTATTAGTGAAAAAACCCAATCCAATGGCAAGAAGTACCAGCCAGTGTAAAATCTGGATTTGGGAAGTAAATAGTGTTTTCAAGGCCCTCTCATCATCAGAATCCCTAAGTTTATTAAGGGAAGTGCAGTTATATCTGCCTCACTAGGGGAAAAAGCAGGCATGTGCCACGTTTGGGAGCTGTTTGTGGCTCATTGGTAGCTGTGGGGTACCTCTCCTGTGGCAACAGCAGACATTAGGGCTGGGCTGGGCTTGTGACCTGCTACTGAGTTTAGCACTGGTAGCTGTGTTGCCTTGTCAGTCTCTTATGTTCTGTATTGCACAAGAGAGAAGTCTTTCTGATCCAAGTAGAAGCTAAAATTCAGTGTGTAGTAGGTTGTTTTGGTTAGCAAATGAAATTGGTTGTGTTTCAGCTTTTATAAAGCAGAAGACCATTTCTCTGCTAGGAAGTACTATTTTGGGTTTGCTTGGGGTTTTTTTGAGGCTGTATTCTGAATGCTTTTTCTATCTGTTTACCTCTCACAAGGTGACTTAATTCTTGCATCTATTCTTAAGGTAGGACACTTAATAGACAAAACAATTTCTGTGTGTTATAACAACAGCAGACTGGTTAGGATTTTGCACATCCTGTTTTTTTCAGAAGTAATCTCAACCTATTATCTCATCTCTTGTCCTTGTTCTCTAGTGCTTTCTGCTGACTGTGCAGGAGGGATTCTCTCACATTTCCTGTTTCTTTTATGCGAATTAAGTCATAATCCTTTCTATTGATTCAGTCGCACTATATTCTTTTTAGTCTTTCAGGTAATCTGTTCCACAACTTTTTAAAAGAAATTTTTTACTTAGATCCTAACCATATGAAATTTCTTACCTTGCTTTTTTCCTATCCATTGAGGTGTTAACGCACTTGCCACAGGTTGTAGTATCCCCAGGAAGTGGTGTGCCAGAAGCACCAATATTTTGAGCATATTTCCAGCCCTATGTATTTGTACTTCGGCACTTCATTCCATTAACTGTTCTTCTTGGTAAGAGAGGTGGCTGAAGAGAAATCTCAAGGAGTTTTGATTTATATATATATATATATATATATATAACTCTCAGAAATTAGCAGGGTTTTTGTGGGAAAATTGGAAAGGTGAGTGGACTTAGTCAAAACAAAGTCAAGAACGCCTTGGAAATTTAAACTTTGTCTATAAACAAAGCTAAATAAGAACTTGTAAGTCTGTTTCTATTTTCAAATCTCTTTCAACTTATGTTCATTCTTGCATAGGTAAACATGAGCATGTATCATGCATATTGCAAAATACAGTTTTTAATTTCCTGGAGGCAAGATCTTTTTCTTCCAAAATTACTGTTTTGTTAAGGCCTAATAAGGACTTTTATTAGTATATTGCTACTTTTGGTGTGTTATTAGTAGATGGCTGTTAGTAATTGCAGTGGTTGTGATCCTTAGATTAGCTGCTGGTATGTTGATTTTAGAGAATTATTATAGTATTATATTGTATTATAGTATTATAGTATATTATATATATATATAATATAGTGAGTGTACCACTAACTGGGTTGAGAGAGTTATAAATCAACATTTAAATTAAGTTACTACATTATCTTTGAAGGTGTGCCCACCTGCATGACTTTAATCAGTGTTAATTGTAGCTATTTACTGAATTTTCTTCTCATAGCATTCCTGAAGAAATGAGGACATTTTTCTTAAATTGAAAAGAAAAAAAAAAATTACATTCTGAATTTCTTACAGATGAAAAGTACACCCAGTCTGCAACAGCTCATCACCGGGGCCCAAAATGACAGTGAAACTCAGAGCAAAAGTAGTTGCAAGGAGGAAGAAGACATGACAACCAGTCCCACAAGTGATACAGTTTTCTGTGATGGCAGAAAACATGTAAGTTCAAGGTGAAACAAAACAGAAGAGGTGTTTAAAGGGAACAGATATAAAAGCTTGTGCAGAATGTTGGTGTATTTTGGATTATACTACAAAATGAAAGAGGAATTGTACTTGAGTTTGTATCTGATGAAAGACTGAAGCCTTTGGCACAGTCCTCATAGTAACACTGTGAACTTTTTGAAGCATAAGGCAAATTAAATTAATAATGGATAATTGATGGATATATTCACTGAAAATTAATAATTGATAGAATAGCTTCTTCTGAATTTTGCAAATGCAACTAACAGTCTTCCCATTTGATTATTAGGATTGGGGTTATGAATGTGGTACTTTCTCACCTAGTATCTGGCTTTTTCTCTTCAAGCTTCATTTACTAGAAGGGTTTTGTCAGTCTGCAAGAACTGTGGTGTTGGAAATGTCAGTAGAAATTCAAATGTCAGAATGTGAGTGAATGAAGAGGAAACTGACAGTGATGGAAGCCAGGGGAGCAGTTCATGGGCTTAGGGGATGACACTGAATCATCCTCTGTTGGATGGCATTTTGAATACTGCAAATGAGAGAGAAGGAGAAGCTGGTTATAAATGAATTCAGCACATGCTTTAAAGCCTCTGTGATTAACTGTGGAAGCTTATTTCTGTCTGTTAGTGATGAGGTTAAGCAAGGTGAAGTATCCAAAGAATTCATGACTGATCTTGTAAAGGAAACTAAAATGACTGAGGGAATCAAAATTAAACCAGGCTGCTCACTTGACAGAGAAACAGAAACACACACAGGGACCTTGGTGCTCTCTCATAGTTTACTGCACTGTGGAGTCAGAGGTGTTAAGCTGACAAATGGAAAACAGTTTTTTATTACATTTGTGATTCTAATGACAACCATTTGAGCTGGGCTATAGAAAGCTCAGGCTTAAAACTTAAATATTTTCTACTATCTTATAAAGGTGGAGGTCAAATTCCATTAAACTTACCTTTATGGGTAATTGTTGGATGTTGAAGGCCACTCCATAAATAATATATCTTCCAAAACATCAGATGGCATTGCTTCCAGCCATGCCAGCAGAAATATAATATGTTAAGTCATTGCTAAATCCTTGCTCACTGAACCAAAAGTGGTGACTTCCATGTAGAGTGTATGGGCTGCCTGATCAGGTGTGAGGCATATGTAATGATATTCAGTCCAAACATCATTAATCATAACACCTATCCAGCCTTCCTAAATAAATAGGGTGTTGTGTGGAATAAATATTAGGGATGTTTGCAGAACATTTTTTTTTAGGACATACGAGCTTAGGAAAAAACTCTGTTTGCATTCCATTGCCATAAAATATTTCGGTGGAAAATAAGCATTTTCTGGTCTCGTGAATAAAAATATGTCAGTGAATGAAAGAGCAGAGCTGAACAAAGCTTCAAGGGAGATTGATTACGCTGATACGCTTCTTGTGGAGGGCTCAGTATTATATGCAACAAGCATCAGGTCAAAACAATCCTTACACTTCTTTTGACTTCCTCAGTAAGCACTCTAACCCTTCTTTTGACACGTGTGTGTGTGTTGCTTAGAGCTTAAAAGAGAGAGCAGATAGCCTCTTTAATAAATCTTTTGGTGTGCGTTGAATATTTGGCATGCTGTAGAAAGGAAGAAAAGCATCTCCATAGAAGAGAGATACAATCTTGCAAACACTGCTCTGCACTGGGTAGCTGCTGGGTTGTGCAATGCAGAACTCCTTGGTCAACCAGTCCTACGTGGGTTGGTGTTTATTTTCAGCGGGAGGAGTGATCTAACACAGATCTCTTAGCAATCTAGGGCACTGTTGCTGAGAAACTGATCACAACACCAGTGGTACCTTCGTGACAAATGCTGCGTCCAAAGTTTCTAGGGCTCACCTTAAAGAATATCATTATAAATGAATGGAGACCAAACTGTTCTGAGTTGATAATTTGTTACAGTGAAGGGAAGATAGCACCCTAAAGTTACGTGTCTGGGCTGGGCCACACAAAGGATTAGTCTCTTCCTTCTTTGCAGAGTCCTGGCTTCTGTAAATTCTAGACACAAGTACTCAATATGTGTGGATGGACCATATATAAACATCCAAACCTTTGTCCCAAAGGTGGAAGTAGATGAAGGGAGAACAAAGCGGCTGAGGAGAACTAGGGAACGTCATCTTTATGTACCTACGTACAACAGCAGGAAGTATTCATATTTTAATCTCTCCTGAATGGTCTGCAATACAGAGTACATCATTTTTATATAGAACTGGGACATCTTGTAAAGGATTTACTGGACGTGCAGGCCACTTTGGTATTTCCTCTAATACATGGCAGAACCAAATGTCTTGGTAGTGTATCCTACTATGAGCTATGTATTAAAAGCAGTCTAATTCAGTGGGTTTTTACTGTTTTTAGATTTCAGAGGGTTTTTTCATTCCCTTTCAGATATATATCTCATTTTTCTCAAGGGAAGCGAGATAGCAGTTTTATATAAAGACAGTTTCTAGATCTAGAAGTTACTTAAAGCATTTTCTCAGCCTAGAGAGTTTACTGAAGAGAAGGGGGCAGAGCAGTAGAATTGCAATTACGGTCATAATTTTCAGGGATGTTATGAAAGCAATGGAATGTTTTATACAGATTACCTTAAATTTTATGATTTGCAGTAGCTTTACAGTCATGTCTGTAAAGGTACTGGCTATTGAGGGAAATAAATGTTTTGTCCTGTTTGATCTGCTTTTACCAGACATTTGTCTTTTCTTAGGGGAGTTTGTATAGTCTTAACAGCACTTGCACTGAGTCTGGCAATTTTGGCAAGGCTAACATCACAGGAGAAATAGAGCTTGCCTTAAAGTACAACTTCAGAGCTTGCATCTTGGAAGTTTGCATCAAGGGATGCAAGAACCTGGCATATGGAGAAGAGAAGAAGAAGAAGTGTAACCCGTAAGTATTTCTGTAGAGAAGGAGAAGAAACATAAGGAAAATATTCTGCTTTTTACAATGCTTATGTATGTTCTGAGTGAAACAGATTCATATATGATTGTATGCCAAATTGGCACCTTCAGAACATCCAGCATACACACCAACACTTTGCACGCGTACACGCTGCAAGACAAACAGGTTTCATACCAGTGCTTATTCCATTCTGACCATTTTCTGCTAGGAATTCTTTTTCCCTGCATGTGGCAGTTGGGTTTGTGTGTTGTTGGTGAGTATCTTTAGGCTTCAGGAATAGCTGTTCAGTTTTTAATTCTTAAGTTGCAGCTGAAACATGAGATGTCCTGTATCTAATTCACCTGCTGACCCACTGTGGGTCACTGGGTGATTGCTATACTACTTGGGCGCTTCCATCTTCTGTGATAAAAGTAGAAATTTCAGGTGCTGCAGTGTATTTTAAAATCTAAAGCTCTTTAATAATTATGTATCATTGTGAGAGGAAGAAATATCTGCTTCTGTGCATAAAATATGCCATAGAAAATTTTGGTTGGATAATTAAGCCTTAATGATTTCTCTGTTTATCACTAAAGGGTCCTCTCTGACCATGCAGTAACTACTGATAGAAAATCACCAGGTAGCATCCCTAACTACCTGTTCTTGCCCCTGCTGTCTCACTGTATTTGAGCATTTGAGTGTCCACATTGGAATTGTGGACTTGCAGTCACCTTCACCCAGAAGGACAATGGATTTTGTGTATCTTGCAGAGAATATTGATAAAGACAAGCTTGGTGATGAGCAGTGCCTTGCTGAAAGAGCAGCCTGTGGAGAAGGGCTGTTTGGGAGCACTTCAGAAGTGGGTCAAGGTTCTCTAAGTCCCCTGATAATTAAGCCAGGCAAACAGTTTGCAGGAAGCCTAAAAGGCAATGTGGGAAGTGCTGTGTAGCAAACGTTATGTTCTCTGTGGGTATATATTTATATATTTCTGTTGGTTTCCAAGCCAACTGAAAGAGTACAGCACACTTACTTGACATGCTTGCTGAAAAGCAGGCTTTTAACTGACATTTAAAACCTGATGAATTATTTATTTGCTGGTTTGAAGTCTGACTGGCTGTGTTTTAATTAAAATGATCTGGGCTCATAGAACAAGAAGCTAAATCTTCTAGTGCCTGTATATTTTAAAAAGTAGCTTTACCTATGGATCAGTTTGGAAAAAGTATGGAATATGTGTAAGTTCTGCACTGATGATATGAGATACAGCTGACTTTATTTACCCAGTAAGTTAATCAAGAGGCTGTTTTAAAATTCATGCAAATCATAATATCTGAAATATGTATAAGTACAGTTTAAAAATTCTTTGTATTATGTAAATAACCACTCCTTTCCCTGACAAGCTGGGAGCACTCTCTATTGCTGAAACTCTTTAGTTTTGAAGCCATAGCACAAGTACAGCCCACTGAACTGATATTAAGGGGAATATTTAAGTATTAGTGTTCACTTGACCTACACTTGAGAAACTTTGGGTATGAATCATTGGTGCTTCATATTGGTCCAACTCAGCTTCCAGAAATTTTTTGGCTGGTTTTCCTTGAATCAATGTGAGGGCAATTTTGAGCCCTTTAGCCAATCTCCCATTTTCATTCTAGTGACTATTAGAACAACTAGCGTTTTTAAGACCTATGAGTTAATCCGTATTATTTATATGATAATGCCTTTTTTCTCTACATGGTACCTGATGTTGTAAAGATGAGATTTTCTTCATGAACAAGCAGCAGTGATCCTAAAGTTGATTGAGTTTATGGTTTGGTTTTTTTTGAGCACATAATATGCTGTTTGTTTTCATTATAAATGTGTCACTACAACTGACAAGGTGACTTTTTTAGGGGCTTGTTTAATCAAAGGCCAAGAGTATGACAACAGGATTCTTATTCAGTTCCTAATCCTTTCCCAAGTACAATGGAATTGAAACACATTAATTTGGTACATGAGGATCCTTATAGTCTAGCTGCTTTTATTGAGAAAATATATAAATCACATTTTGCCATTTTATTGCTTGGGAGCTTACAAAGTCAAAGTTGTAGAGGAATTAAGAAAAATCTCCTCTCATCTAATTGTTTTTTTTATTTGATCCTCCCTACCCCTTCTGATCACTTTCCATGTATCTTTCTCTTTTATCTCCAAGGTATGTGAAGGTTTATTTACTTCCTGATAAATCTCCTCGGAGTAAGCGGAAGACAGCTGTCAAAAAGAGCACAGTGGATCCAGAGTTTGATGAGACATTGAAAGTAAGGTTTGCAATTCCATGCTGCTAAGTGTGCTTCTCTGTGGTACAATCCTGCAAGTTCCAAACCAACCTAATGAGGCAAATTTAGGAATCACTCACAATAATAATTTTTAAAATTATGTTTTCCAGTCTAAATAAGAGAGAGTTGCTTTTGGAGCTGCAACAGTAAATTGCAAACCATTAGAAAAGTCTGCCTTTGTTCAAGAGAGTACTTTTAGTGAATACTAGTATTGTTCTGATTTACCTTGTGGCAAAAGCAGTGTGTCTTCCATACATGCTTTTACTTGTACAGTCAGAAACTGGGTGTATTGCAGAACAGCTGAAATTTTACCCAAATATCCCTTTCAAGTGATACCCCTTTGGTCAGTGCCACTGGAAGCATCTCTCTACAGTTAACTGTATGCCAACTGAAATATCTAAAACATTGTCTGCTTCCTTTTCCTTGTGCAACTCATGCCAGGCCGTTTCCTTATACTGTCTAATTTCAAACATTAATAATTCCACCAGAGAAGAGTAGTTATGATTTCAGCTCCTTACCACTTTTCAACATTGCTTCTTGCATCCTTGTTGGAATTGTGTATAGGAAACAGGAGCCATTATTCTTACTTCACAGACACTTCATGAAATATGAAGCTGAGTACTGTCAGCTGGGAGAGCCTGCATTAGTTGGTTGTTCCCAGCTTTCCCAGCTCCACTATTGTACTCAGATCACTCTAAACCATTTTTTTTTGGTGCATGCTGTGGCGAGCTGCAGTAGAACATAAGATGTTGAGTTCTTCAGTAATATATTGTCTTGGAAGAGATACGAAACAAAGTTAGTGGAGGGGCAAACTTGTAGTGTTGCTTCTTGAACTACACAAAAGTTTCAGTGTTACCCCCAACTCTTGGCGTGTATGAACATCAAGAATCAGTAATGAGTGAAACAAGCAAAATGTTTGTAAAGACCATAGTTAAAGTTTCATAATAACAAAACCAGATTTTTGTAATGTATGTGGTTCTTATACAGCCCAAGGCGCCTCTGTAGGGTTTAAGTTGGGAGAAAAAAGCCAGAAGTTGAAATCATTGGTCCTAATTTTATAATCCTTTTTAATGCCAGAGTCACGCAGAAGTGAAATAAGGTGAGTGAGAACTGAGCTGGCTGCATAAACTCTAGAGGTGTTTACTTAGAAATATTTTTAAGTAGTTTAATGATTAGTTTATCCAGAGTAGCAAAAATGGTCAAAAGTTCATAGCACTACTGCAGGTAAACTCCATCATGACACTGAGATCCAACTGGTGGGATTCAGCTGCAGGTTAAGGCAGCTGCATTTAGAGGTAGCTGCATGTGTGAGAGCTGTGCAAGTACTCCTGGCAGTCACTGGAGCTCAGGGTGACTCAGGGTGATCAGCCACAGAGCCCACACCCGGCTTGTGATTCAGCAGCCTAAATACGGGTACTGATTTCCTTGCCTGTGCCACTGCCTCCAGCTTTCCGTGCAGGTCACCTATGGGCTGGGTTTGCCGGTCCCAGTGCGTATATTAGATACCGGCAATGTCTCAGAGGGCTCTAACTATGTTTGGAGAGTGGATAAAGGCTTTAATTAGTGCGCAGCTGAATTTCTTCCTTGCCCCTGCTGACTGCATTAAGTAATGCCCACTGACCAGAATGGGAGTTTAAGCACCATCATTAGATGTCTTCATCTTGAACTGGCTTTCAGGGCAGCCACGTTCTACTGGGAGTGTGAACAGAAATACATACATATATATGAAAAACCAAAACACACACATAAAACCCTCCCCCCCCAAGAAACCAAACCAAAAAACCCCCTGCAAAAACCCCAGCAAAAGTGGTCAAGAGTTATTTAAAGTTCTGAATGAATAATCAAAAACTTTAGCAAGGCAGGTCAAGGTATTCCTCGAATGTTGTTTCCTATTTGAATGAGTGTTATTCAGCATTTAGGTAGTTGGGGTTTTTTCAGACTGCAAAGCACACTCAGACAACGTGGTTCTGTCTGCACCCAGGGGCCTTCAGTCATGCTGTGCCTGGGCTTCCTGGGAGCAGGTCATGAGCATGGGCCTGCATTCATCCTGTGCATTGCTCTGTAAATGCTCTTTATCTTTCTAGTACAAGATTGAATACTCCCAGCTAAGAAGACGGCAACTTCAAATCTCTGTGTGGCATGCAGGAGCCCTCAAATACAGGGTGTTTTTGGGGGAAGTGGTGATTCCCCTGGCAGCATGGAATTTCGAAGAGGACTCGATGCAGTTGTTTGACTGGTACCCACTCAAACCCAAGGTGACTCTTAAGTTTTTGTGCTTATTTGTACCTTAAGAGCATGATGTAGTGAAAGCCATGAGAAAAATCACCCCTATAAGATCATTGAGGGGAAAATGCTGTCAATCCAGCCCATTGGCAAGATATGTTGGAAACACACATAAGCTGTGAGAAGGATGTGGAAGAGAATGATTGCAATAATGCAGACTCCTCTATGTCCCCTTCTTCAGCTTGAGAAGCCTGAAGATGAGCTTATCCAGTACAGCGGTGAACTCCTCGTGTCTGCAAGGCTGTCGGTGCCAGCCCAGTATCAAAATCTCCAGTTTGAAGGTATAAAACATTTTTGCATACATGAGTGCTTAACAGTTGCTCTCAATGATCTTAGAGGTCTTTTCCAACATAAATGATTCTATGATTCTGTGAATTCCTTGGCTAGAAAGGAATTGAGATCAATGAAGGATTGGCGAAGTGTCCATGTAATATTCCTGTATGGATGTTTTAACAGCTACAGCAAATCGTGCTTTGTGGTGTTTTATATCTTAGATTATTTAAAATCAAAACCTTTTCAAGCTTTGTATATTTGTTCTTTTTAATGCCAGCAAAAGTTGTACATTATAATGGCAGCAGTATGATGCATCCAGCTGTTTTCCAAACTTGTGCCTGTCATGATGTTACCAGTAGAGATCGTTCTGGAGGTGAAACAGCAGTTCTGCTGTCCAAGGCAGAGATTGCCAGTTTAGGGAATAGGGAAAAAGTGGAAGGGAAGTATCTGCAAGGCTACCAGACCAGCACCCTTGGCTTCCTCCGGTGGTCTCATCTTACAGAGATTGTTTCACTTGAAAGGTGTTAGGTTCAAAATGTATAGTCGGGATTCAAATTCTAGTAATGAAAACTTGTAAGGCACACTAGGTGTTGCTGTAGTATGTCAGAGCAAGCACCTGCTGGTGGAGTGAAATAAACACTTTGGGAGGGAGGATTTCCTTACCTCCCTAGACCTTAGTGAGGTGTACAGACATTCCGAGCTCTAATAGTGCTCTCTGTGTCAGGACCACAGCAGCAGGTAGAGACCAATAGCAAGGTTTAATTAGCTGTTTTGTTATTTTTGTTCCCTTTTCTTTTCCAAATGACCCCAAAGTTACCAACGCAGTATCTTCCATTTTTCCTCCCTGTGCCCACCTGTTTTGGGTCTCTGCTCTGTGCCTTGAGCTGTGAGCAGAGCGGTATCACACCATGGGTTTGGCTCTCTCTCCTGCTTCTGACTGTTCCAGAGAAATGTTTCTGTGTGTACTGCTCTGTGTTTACTTTTCACAAACACAACAGAAAGCTTTGTCTTTGGAACAGGGGTCACAATGCAGCCAGCAACTCACTGCTTGGTTTTCTTTGTGTGTGAATCATTCACTGTACAAACGTTCAAATCTTTCAAATGTTCCTAGGTCCAGCCTTATGACTCCTTATCTCAGTAGTGCCTCTTAGGCATTCCCCTACTTACTTTTAGCAGCATCTTAAGCTATGAGCTGAACTAACTGGGAATTTCATGTGATAAGTGCTCCTTTTTCAGGAAACAAAGACCAAGGAGCGCTCAACTGCCAGCTTCAGGTTATGATATTTGGGGCCAAGAACTTGCCCATGCTGAGATCTGCTGGAATGCTGAACTCCTTTGTTAAAGGGTATGTCTGAGACCTAACACTTCACATAGAGAATGTCACACATGTTCTGTGCAAATGTACAAACTCATGTGTTTTCAGCAGGAGACTGGCTTGGGAAAGGGGCCTTGCCCACACTCTTAGTCAGACTTCCTAGGAATGGTGACACTTGGGTGTCTGCAGAACAGCAGCAGTTTGCAGAGTGCTGACAGGTCCCACCTGCCCTCTTGGTCTTGAACTTTAGATTTTAATTATGTCTTTAGATTTAGAGTTCACTAGTTTAAGTATGTGCTCTTAGGTATTAGGGGAGGGGAAAAAAGGTGTAAATAAAGAGGGTGATGTCACAGTTTCAGCTGTGCCTTTACAGAATTAAGTGTAGCTCTGGATACATTGAAACTTTTAACCTCTTCATTCTCGACATCTTGAGAGAGAAGGAACTGAATTTTTCTTCAGTGTGCTGAGCAGCTTGTACGTGGGATCATTTTACTTTGTTGCTGTCAGGCATCAGATGCCACTGGAAGTATTATACTGGGGTAAACTTACATCTCATAAAGCCATTTCACCTGTTGTGGCACCCACCTTTGGTGAAGGGCATGAGCCTTTGTCTCCTGAAAGGCAGGTTTCAGGCACTATGGGGTAGCAGAACGTGGAGCAAAGATGCCTTCAGCAGTCAGTGACTGCAGAGTCAAAGCAGACTACAAGAGCCTACTTGCACCTGCATTAAAGGCTGGCAGGAAAAGGTGCAAGACCCAAAATAAACACAAAAGCACCATGTTCTACCTTACACTAAGGCTGAACTTTTTTGCTATTTAAGGCAAACCAAAGGGCCGTCGTTGGTTATTGAAAACATTGTTTTCTGGGTGAGAAATCAGTAATCTTGCTGAACTCTTTATTTTTGGGGGAAGTTGTCTTATTCTTCCAGACCAAGCAGAGGTAAAGCAAAAGTCTCCTGTCCTGAAGAAAGAAGCCTGTCCACAGTGGAAACACTTGTTTGTCTTTGATGGTGTGACCCCAGCTCAGCTACAGCAATCATGTCTACACCTGACTGTCTGGCACAAGTCAACTTTCAGCTCAAGTGATCAATTCCTAGGAGGAGCCAAGCTTGGTGCAAGTAAGTTCTTTATCTCTGAAAGTTGAAAGTAATTTGGGAAAAAGTTAATTTAGTTTACATACCAAGCAATAATAATTACACTGTGTATTTATTACCTGCTATCATGTGCCTAGACATACAGTCCCAGCCTCTGTCATAAGCAACTTGCAGTCTTGGGCTCTGATCCTGCAAGGACTGATGCAGGTGCTTCAGTTCAGGTCTGTGCAGAAGATCAAGGCTGTCAGTGGAAATTTTCAGGAAAGCCACTTGTTAGCATGGTGATTTTTAGGGTCAGAAAACACAGAAATGGTGTGGCTCTGACTCATACAGAGCTCCACATATATTTAAAGACTTATTCCTTTGTTTTCTATGAATTGGCTTATTTTAAATAACTTCTCATCAAATGGAAGCAGGAGCACTAATCATCTCATAGACTCCAAACTTGCTTATGTCTGTGCTTATTATTTTACATCCACAAATCAATCCAATCAAATAAATACAGGAGGTGAAACTTGGTCTGAAGGGGCTGTTGGATGTTTGAAGTTTTGGCCTCTGCTCTAACAGAAGAGTGAGTTTGCTTTCTCAAGGCTGAACAATGTCTGAGAAACCCTCTGCTCACTGAATAGGCCCTGTTTCACTGGTAGTTGAGCAGGGAATTTTCCCTTGAAGCATTGTCCCTTGAAGGCTGCCCTACAGTCTCCCACCCTTGTCTTCCCAGTGAGTTGTGCCGTGGGTTTCAGTATTTGAGAGGAAAGGGTCAAATGTTGTTTTGGTATCAGCATGCACTTTGCAGGAGTATTATCACTGGTGGTGACTCAATGTTGTGCAGGCTTCCTCATGAACTTTTTTTGCTTATCCTAGCCAGCACTTGCCTTTCTGCTAGAGCAGGGACTATCAGCTTGTAAGTGATCCAAGCCCCAAGCCTGGAAATGCATTGAAGTCAGTGGAGATGAACTGAAGCAGGAGACTTAGTGCCATTCTGCTGTTATGAGCATGCACACTTGCTCTTCTGCTTTTAGTCATACAACCAAAAACTTTCTTTGCTGCAGGTTGCACACTTCAGAGAGTGATTCCAGTTTAACAGGATGTAAATAATAGTTCAAAGGTATAAATACAGTTTATTGCAATTAGTGCCTTAGGAGCTATAGAACAGCTGAAATTACTGTAGAAGTGGGTGAAAGGCTTGTCCAGAAGTTGGGTAAGGCCAAGTGAAAAGTAACTCTGTGATCTTTCCTTTTGCTTTCTTGCAGAGGAATTGTTTGGCTCTATGGACCTTGTGTCTCAGGCAGTGCTCCAATGGCAGGAAGTACTCTGCAACCCAAACACGTGGATGGACTTCACACTTGTACTGCACTCAAATAAGGAAAACTTTAAATCATGAGAGATTATCAGACGACAATTTTCCTTCCCCATGTCTGATGTTTTAAACTGAAGTGGTATATACACTTCAGGTCTGGGAAAACGTACACTGCAACAGCATCTATTCCAGTTTTTGGGGAACAGAATTATGTATTTGAACATGTGTGACAGTCCAAATGTTTTATTTCTTCAAAAGTTAAGGCTTTAACCTGTGTCTCTAGCTGGAGTGCGAGGATAATATTGTTTCTTCAGGAGTGCCAACCTCCGTTTGCGATGCATTGTGCTGACAAAGCAACAGTAGCCAGAGAATATGCAGCTTTCTATTTCCAGGCCTAGCAGAACTGTTACTACTTAATTTAAAACACAACTAGGACTACTTCAGAGAAAACAACTGTTACAGCACGCAAGTTACATTATTTCACTCTGCGGTTGATGTTTTAGCCACAGAATTCAAAACTAGCTGTATTTGCTTGCTGCAAATGGGTAATGCTAATGCCTCTGTGCTTCAGCATTATCTACACTGCCACTATTTCAAGTGACCCTAAAAAGCTTTGGCCTCTGGCCACATCTCTCAAATGTGTGCTATAGCATATAGTGCTTAAAAAGTTAAATGCATAAATTCTCTGTCAGTAGCAGTGTGGGACTACAGCCAATGGAATAAGGGTGGGTGTAACAAGTTCCTTCTTATCAGCTGCCACTCTAAGACAGAATTAACAACTCTGGTCCATAGGGTTGTATAGCACATGGCAAGAATTTAGCTAGGTTTATAATTTCTTCATGTGGATGAGTTTAGGGCCAAACTCGTGGGTCAGTTTGCCTCGCCTTGATGTAGCTTAACAGTCAGCAGAAACTTCTTGTGTACAACTGTAACAAGTGCTGCTGTGTTATACTTTTAGTCCTTACTGTAAGTATTCCCCCTTCTTCCTCTGTAGGTCAGTGTGGCTTTTAAGTATTTGAGATTTAAAGACACAGGGACTCATAAGCTCAGGAACTGAAAGAGCAGTAGCACAACTTACACAAACTACACCCCACGCAAGGACCACTTCACTCCATCACCTTTGTTACTTTGCAGATCTTTTATTTAGATGGTTGCTGCTGCAAATAAAAAAAACCCCACACAAGATTCAACTCAAGTATAACACAGCATAGATACTGTAAATGAAAGAGAAGAGGTGACAACATACTGTATCTCACTTTCTAACAGATTTTCAAGGAAAAAGGGGAGAGTTGGGGAAGGATGGTCACAGAAATGCTCTCTACTAGAGAGAATACAACTGTGATATAAACAAGCAGTCCCTTCATCTTTGGAGTCTGAAACTTTAAATCAAACATTTAAAAAAATTAGAAAATTTGTTAGAAAAATAGGTGCAGTAAAATTGTATATATTGGATCATGTGTACATATAACAGTTTCCATTAAGTAAAAAAATGATCTTTACAAATAATGCTTTATAGTAAATAATCAGCTGCACTGTATCAGACTACAGTCTTGTTTAGGCATTTTTACAGATGCAAGTCATATTAAATCTGAAAAGTAACAAAATATACAGAGCAAAACTATTTCCCTTTAACTAGTACTGCAATTCACATATTGCATGTTATATATATATATATAAATACTACACTATAACTGATCAGTAATGAAGCTGGAATGCAAACAGTGGTGTCTTAGATTCCAGGAGTATTTGCTACTTGTTACTTGAAGAGGGTATCAGTGTCCCTATGCCACTTCTGAGCCATCACTGCACAATTTCTCCAGTTGAGAACAGCAACCAGAAAATACCTAATTCCTACACAAAGTTGTTCTGAGGTGTTGTCAGTTCTTTTGTGTGGGGGGGCAGGGGAGGGGGAACATGGGCATCAAGACCAAGGAAAAAACAGGGCGTACAAGCATCAGTGTGTGGAGGTACAACACCCAGACAGGTGCTTGCAAATCCTGAGTTCCACAACCTGTCTTCTCAGCTGTCACACTTTACACTGTAGCTAATAATATAAAGACATATGGCACAAAATTCACCCACAGATGCTTATCTTTTAGACCAGGCTGAATCCAGCACCTGCACAGGACCCACATCTTTAAATAGAAGCACGGCCTGTTAAAATTTGTCTTGCTTAAAGAGAGATGTGACATAAGGCCTTTTGGCACTAAGCAAAGGCATGAGCAAGTTACTAGGATCTGTGGTACAATAAGTTTTGAACTATACCAAATTTCACAGAAGGTTCAGAATAAAAGGGAGATTCAAACACCTCTGGGTTTAGAGAACATTTGTTAAGTGTCATACAGTGACCCCTCCTCAGGGAAAAAAAAAACCAAACCAAAAAACCAATACAACAAAAACCCCAAAACAAGAACACAGCATTAAGATCTGCCTTTCCCACAGTCCTGTCTTCTTACAAGCATCTTTACATTGCCTCAAACTCATCAATTCTCTGCTTGGTGTTGCCTTGCCGGATCTGCCGCAGCGTCTTGTACTTGTCCCGTCCCTGGCGCATGTTCTCCGAGTGGATGATATCGTTTTGGGTCCTCTTGTTCTCATCTCGAGCCTGGGCCAGCTCATCTGTCAGCGCCTGCAAGATGAAGAACATTAAATACAGGTTAGATGTGAGAAGCTCTCAGCGCCTGACAGTCGTGTTCTTGGGGCAGAGCTGACAGTCGTTAATGCCTGGACAGAGCGGTGACGTGGATACAACACAGGCTTTCTACAAACACTATGGATGATTTAAGCAATGTCAAAGCTTGAGCAATGAGAGTGATCTTTATATACTTTGCCTTTATTTCAAACTTCCTACGGGAACTGTAAACAAAGAGAAACTGTCATGCTTTTTGTGTTTAACCAAGTGGTTAAAGGACCTGTTGTCCAGGAATGATTGTTTCAATTGCTCTGCCTCCTCCAAGCAGTGCCTTACCCTCAGCTGGCTCTGTACACGTGCGTTCTTCTCTGCCTCAGTGATGCGCTTCTCCTCATTGCGGTCATTCCTGATGCCCTCGCTGGAGAACTCGGCGCTATAGGCAGAGTACTCAGAGCCCTCATCTTGCAAGTTGTCGTGGACGTGGTAATTCACTGGCTCATAGACAGGGGGTGGGGGTGGAGGTGGAGCAGTCATTACCAGGTGTAACTCCTCCCTGGTCTTTACCAGATCCTCCTGCGCTTCCCTGGCCTTTGGAAAAAGAGTTAAAAATATTTTAAGTGCACTTCTTGCTTTAAATCAGCTTAATGAACACTTAAATGCTTATCTTCCCAGTTTTTTCGATCTACTATGAAAAGCAAGAAAGAATTAAATGTCTGCAGCTGATGGTACTCTATTATTAGAGAACTTTTTTTTTTGCTAGCAATGCTATCATTGTCATCAGCCACTGTGTAATGTTCAGGGGTCTGAACGAAGAATATTCTTCCAATAAAACAGCCCAGGAAAAGGTTCTATGGAAAGCTATCTCCATTCTGTTCTCTATTTGAAGAGCTATAGGCTGAAGACACGTGTTCCAGAGAGTAGAACTTGGGAACCTAAGTTGGCATTTTTAATGCAATTACACACCAGGCAGTCACCTCCTCTGCTATGTGTCCCACAGCACTCACTGGGGGGCACTGGGAGCACCAGCACTCCCAGCCTTGTGAGGTTTGTCTTTGGTTTTAGTGCAATACTTCATTAAACTCTCCTGATCCAGGTACCAGGAAGCCACCAACAACAGTACTCACTCCTCAAAACAGATACCTTCAGTGTGGCTGCATTTGCAGCATCTTCTCAACTGATGTAATGTTTTCAGACATTATATCATGAATTATATGCATTATTTATTCATGTGCCCCTTCCTCTCCAAGGCTGCAAGACAATGATCATATTTTTAGGTTTTATACAGGCTTTCATTCTGACTTTTGACTGAATGGTTGTTAGAAGAAAGGTGTTTTTGCAGGCATATTGTACATTCATCACAAGTTTGGCCTTCTTCACTGCTGTACAGATGTTTGCCCTCACATGTTTGAGAAGTCACACCAGGCTAAGCATCACAGTATGCTCTGCTTAAGCACAGAACTTTGGAGCAGCTTGTAAAGCAGATACTCACTCTGATTTGCCACTCTTCAACCTCACTCTCTTTACGCTTCCTTGCCTCTTCAAGAAGTGCTATCTTGGCTGTGTACTCTGCAAGCTCTGTAGCCTGTTGAATAATAAAATGCGAATTATAAGGACTCTCAACCCCCAATCCAACCAAAAAACCAAACACAACAAAAAATACTGTTAACTGTAATAGAGACTGAATAGGAAACTAAGAACTAAAAATTAGATTGCTTATGATATAAACCAGTGCCACAATGCCATGACATGGTCCAGTACTTCACTGTACTAAGTTTCTCCCTAGACACGATGGCTTTGCCTTACTCAAGGGCACAGTAACATGCCTGTGTATCTTGTTCTCAAAATTCAACTGAGATCTGGGTCTTACCAGCTGTTCCTGGCTTTTTATCTGGTCCATAGTTTGTCTCTCCAGCTCTTCCTTGGCTTGCAGAGCTGCCAAACGGTCAGCTTCCAGGCGTTCTGCCTCCTCCTGGGCTCGTTTCCGCTCCTCCTCCAGCTGAATGGCTCTTTGGATCTGATCTGACAGCTCTGAAAAGAGATACATCACCGGGGTTAGTCCACAAGTCTGGTTAAAGCTAAGGAACTTCAGTCTCTTAGGTAACTGCAGAAGTCATGACAGGACTTTACTCCAGTTTGCAATACTCCCTTCACTGTGCATCTCAAAGTAATTATTTGCGTAACACCAAGTAACCGGATTCAGAAGTAGTCAGATACACACTGTAAATAAATCTTCTGCAAGATGTTTGTACTGAAGTCTGTAACATTGGCAAGACCCTGCTGCCCTTAATTGACAGTTTGCTGCACAGATTGGATATTGCTGCCTCCAGTGTGCTCTTCTGTGCATTGAAACAGAAGCTTCCATTTCACTGGAAAGACTTGTTCCCAAAGTACTTTTCCTGTTAGGAGTCAGTAAAAAGTACTTGAGGGCTGAACTCTTGCTCACTGCTGGAAGAGGCTGTGCTACTTAAATCCTCCTGGCAACAGGGGAGAAGAGAGTTCCTGCCCTTTGGTTCCCAATTAAATCTGCAGATTTTATGCTACTTTCATATTTTGGATGCACATCTGTCTATTTAGCTGTATAGGCAGACATTCGTAAGTCTTGCCAAGCAATCCCAGTGTCACCAGATTTAGGCAAGGCATAGGCAGCAACCCATACAACCCCTCTGTGGAGCACAATATACGTGGTCTGGTCAGCCAGGACAAGTACTTTACCTTTCTCTGCTTTCTGAGTCTTCACTTCATACTCTTGTAGCCTCACCAGCAGCTCCTCCTTCTCCCTCAGCATTTGCTCTTTCTCCCTCTCAATTGTCTCTCTCCTCCTCTTTTCATCTTCTAGTTGTTTCCTGTTAGAAACACATCTCATGCTGGAAGCTCACTTTCAGACCCAAGCTACTGCCAGACAAGAAAGCTGGCTGGGAATCTCTCCAGGCAGCTCAATTGGAAAGTGGCTGCCACGAAACAGGAGCCAGCAGACAGAAATAGGCCATTCCTTCATCTCAGAATTTTTGCTCAGCTTTAGATACCCCGTTTTGTAAAAGCATTTGTATTTTAGTTGGTTGCCACAGAAATTTAGAACACCAAATAGCTGCTAGACACAGAGAGGAAAAACAGGACTTGTACTGCAAGGCAGAGGAGATGTAACTTTGTTACTTCTGCCATATGGAAAGTCAAGCAGGTGTGAAAACAACAGCACTGAGGGAATGGAGACAAACAATGCACAAGTACAGGAGAAAAGCAGCACGATTACTTGAATCATAAGCAACCTGCAGCCAGTGGTGGAATTGTTATTCCTTTTTCCTTGCCTGTAAGAGATCTCCCAGTTCCTTCTGTCTTTATAGTGTACACACGTGCTCCCTTTTAAGGGAAGGTTTCCCCTTACTCCCAACCAACCCATGGCCCAGCACATAAATCAGATACCAGCACTCAAGAGTCAGGAAAACCCTTCTCTAGGTGCACAACACCACACCAGAGCCTGCTGTGCCTTTACTTGCACATTTCCTTGCAGCTCTTGAGGCTGCAGCCAGGACAGCTGACTGTAGACACAGGGCCAAGCAGGAAGAGTAACACAATCCCACTGCAGGACACCCCCGATCCCCCCTGTACTCCAGAGCTCCAGGACCACACGTGCTCCTTGTGAGCCTGGGATGGCTCAGAGCCTCTCCCAAGCGAAACCCCCGTTACTGACCCCTGCCCAGCAGGTACAGCTGCTTGCTGAACCCTGGCACTTCGGGGTCATCTATTTCTGCCACCCCATGTCAGCTGCCTGTATCCAAGCCCACCTTTCCATTTGTTTCTGGTGCTTCTCCTCCCGGGCCTGGGCTTTCATCTGCTGCACCTCAATGGTGTCAGGCTTCCTGCGCCGCATGTACAGTTCATGGTTGCCCATGCAGAGCTGCAGGATCCTCTTGTTAATTCTCAGACGAGGGGCGTAAAACACAAAGTCCTAGGGGAGAAACACCAGTCGTTTTTTCCAAACATGCTTTCTCTTCTCCCAGCTAATGGCAGACAGAACATCCTGCCACTAATTTCATTCTAATCCAGACATACATGCAAGACCATTTAAACATAGCAGCAGGGACTGCAAATATCATCTGAAGCCAAAACTGTTGTGATTTTTATTCCCCATTTATATTCCCCATCTACATAGAATTGACAAGTTACTCTGCTAGAAAAAGCATCTTTTAGAGAAAATCCCAAGTTGATGAAGTCTCATTTAAATGGAGATTGTTAGATGTTGCGGAAGATTCTGGGTTGGCAGGTAAACATCTGGGCAACACACAGACCTCTAGTACTGAGTAGTTTTTCAGTTTGCAGTTTTGTGACTGAAAGATAAAGCACAAACTACAAACGTAACTTTGTAGAATTTCTTGATCTATCTGAATCAGCTTTCAAGGCCCCACATGCATCTTTTCAGAGAAAAATGCCTTTCAGTATAATTCTCTTCTGTTCCAGGGCATTTCCTAGTTAAGCTGACCTGGGCTGTTACAAGAGTGTCAAATGAAAACTAATTTTTAACCACCAACCGCATGGGTTATTTGGAACATCAGGTTGCAGGCAGTAACAAAACACAAGATATTCTAAAATTTCTGGTTCAGTAAAAAGGATATTCCCAAATTTCTTATTATCTGTCTTATAATCAGACTTTTACAGAGACTATAAGCCAGATTAGATCTTCTAGAAGAAAACCAGCTAGGGAAGGGATACAGAAGTTCATTACCTCCCTGATGATTGTTCTGAGTCCACAACCACATACATTTACAACACAGTCTGAACTTACACAGTAGACAAACATCCTTGTGCTTTTTCTGTGTACTACAGGGACAGTGGGCAAGCTGCCACGTTACCACCATAAACCAATGCCCACTCCTTGGAATCACTCTCCTACAGATTGCCTCACTGTTAGCCACAGATGGAACCAGGAATGGAAGCACTGATCATGTTTTCAATTGCCTGAGCTCAGAAGCACAACTGTGGCTGTCTCTGGGAAGACTAGAAGTCACACTAGAACAATTAGAAGCTCCCTAAGTGGTATTAAGATGACTGTGCTGACAAAGATTGATTTTCTCCAAAGCATTTCCCTAATGCACACACTGGCTGCAGCAGAGGCAGTCAGGGCAGTGTGTTGTGCTCTCCCACTAAATCCTGCCGGAGCCATTCTGAGCTGCACAGGTCTGATCCTGATAAGAGTGACTGTAAGCTGCTCATCCAACCTCCTGCTTCTGACAAGTAATTGTAAAAACAAATAATTTGTGCACATTGTGATGAACAGTCCTATGCTGAGGCAAAGCTCACTTACATGGAAGTAAATACTGAGGGCATGGATGGTGCTTGCATTTGTCATTTAAGGCCATAGTCAAGGGACAAAACATTCAAATAAGAATATAAAATAATTCCTTTCTTTCCTCATCCCCACCCAACCCCAGATCTCACACAACTGGGAGAATTGCACCTCTAAGATTTTGAAGATAACTTGCTGAAGACCTTGGAGTATATGGGCAGACAAGCCTAAAAATTAAAAAGCTTATTCTGGGCAAGGTGCCACAGGACTCTACCCTCTACATTACTGTTAATTTAAACACAGGCATGTAGAATCCTCCAAATTAAAAGAGAGCTTCCAACCCACATCTTGGTTGGACTGAGTATTTTGCTGTAGTTATAATGCCTGCGTTTTTAAAAGGAGACACAAGCACATGAAAAGACCCAGACAACTTCCTGAGTACGCAGAATTAGTGCCCAGATAAATTCTTCTTTTAGGCACAGCTTTAAATGTACCACCAGCCTGAGGGAAAAGAACAATTGACAGAGAAGGAGGAAACACAACTGAGGTTTTCAGTGTTAACACCTTTCTGTACCAGCCTTCTGCAAGCCTTCCATTTCAAACTCAGTCAGATTTACTCTTTGGGGAGTGGGTGGCAAGCCATGATGTGTGTTTTGTAATTATGTACAACACATGCAAGAGGCTCTTCTATTGAGAAAAGCATGCCTGACAGACCAGCTTTCTGTCTCTGGGGAGTTTTGTTGGTTTTCACTAACAGCATCACAGAAAAAAGCTCCTCTCCCCCAGGTCCTTATCTGGGGGAAGGAAGAAATCCCTGCAGCACACTGTGCATTAGTATCCTTTAAAATTACTGGGAGGATCTTTTTCTGTTAGAGATATTTATAAGCCATCATCCTTTGCCAAAGCCAGGCTGCTTATTATTTCTCAGGGCTGCACTTACCCACCAAGGCCAGGTACTGGGGTGGGGGAAGACCAGAGGAGGTCTTTCTCAATTACTCCAATAATTCACAAGACTGACAGAATGACATCCACCTATACCAGTTATTCCGCCTTATGTTCTCAACAGGTCAAAGTAAGTTTCTAATTCCTCACTAAAATAACTCTGAAAACATACTTTTAAGTATTGAAAAGCAACATTCACATGTACCTACATTTCAGTTCTCCACCAAAGTCATATCCCTGAGATTTACCTTGGTGTTCAAGAAAGTCAATGAACACCACGTTTTGCTCTGTCAGTAGTGTGGAAGTGAGCAGTGATGGATGGGAAGCCATATGTGTCCATGTGGTTTTGCAGTAGCATTTGAACTACTTTTGTAATTCTTTTAATGAACATTTTTAATGTTTGGGGTTTTTTAAATGAAAGAACAGAAATAAAATTTACCTATCTCAGCTTCCATGCACAGAAAGAAATGCAGAGAGGACTCTAAGAACTAGCAAAGAATTTCAAATTTGAGCATGAAGTTACCTAGTTTGCTACAAAAAAAGGGACTCTGCAGTTGTAAAATCTTTATCTTTTTCCACATCAGCTATCACTATAAGCCCTTCATTTATGCTGCACAGAAAAATAGACAGCTCTAAATACACTCTAAATATGAAAGCTTATTTTGCATCTAGAATATCCGTGGCTTTCTCCTCTCCCAAGACTACTTTATTTTGAGATGAAACAGGATCACTTGTTCATACGCCATATACAGGAATCCATTCTAGATATACTTACTGGTGCCTTCTTGTCAATAGGCTTTATAACAAACTTCTTGTCATTGAAAGAGATGTTTCTGATTTCGCTCCAGGGGAACCCAATCTTCGGGGTTAGTCTGGAAAGAAGAAAAACTTGTTTTAAGAAATGATGCAATAAACATTTTCCCCCCATATTGCTTCTAACACACAGACTTGGTGGAATGCAATGTTTCACAAAGCTCTCCCAACAGAAGAGAAGACAGTAATTGAACCAGAATACCAGGGAATAGGAAAAGAAGCCCAGTAACCTCCCTTACTGAATCTCTTCCAATTTTCATCAGCCACCCTACTGACCTTTGACTATGTAATAGGGATGGTGTCTACTGAAGGCACATGCTCACCTGCTTTTAAGCTTGTTTCTTTGAAATCCAGGCCCAAAATTCACAGCATGCAGACTTTATGTGCAGTGCTTCCCAGAGGCCTCTTGCACACCATGGGAGGCAAAAGCCAAAGTAACTGAGCTGCTCCCCACACCTTACAGCAGCCACAGGCAAACCTACCCTGCTGTGTTACAGCTAGCCCAGTCACCTCCATGATGCCTTCACTCTGAAGTGCTGGACAGGCACAATTGGTAGGAGAAGATTTATTTTCTTTTTTTTCACAGAATCACAGAATGGGTCAGGTTGGAAGGGAACACAGTGGGACAACCTGGTCCAACCTCCCTGCTCATGCGGGGTCATCCTAGAGCACATGGCACAGGATTGTGTCCTGAATATCTCCAGTGAGGGAAACTCCACAACCTCTCTGGGCAACCTGTTCCAGTGCATGGTCACCTGCACACTAAAGAAGTTCTTCCTCACATCCAGGTGGAACTTCCTGTGCATCAGTGCCTGCTCCTTGCCCCTTGTCCTATTGCTCAGCACCACCAAGAGCAGCCTGGCTTCATCCTCTTGACACCCTCCCTTCACATATCTCCTCCCCTAGATTACAGGCAAGGTTAGTAACAAAGGGCCCCATTCTTTTCTTCCATACAAACTGCTCTTTCAGCCCATCCCATGAGTCACCAAGCGGAACTTTACTTGCTGGTCATGCAACGAGCTGTGCCACGTGGCTCCCCACTATTGAAAAGCTCCCCTGTGAAGCAAAGGGCAAGATTCAGACTCCCACTCTTCCTCGCTGCTGAGGAGTCCAGGTCTGTTGATTTGTTTGAAATTGTTTCTATATGACTCACTATATATTTTAGATTTTCCTCTGCCTTAATTTCTCCAGACTCTTGCATATAAAAAGCATCCAGTTTGTCATGAGATCAAATGTTTCTGAGCCATTCCAGTACTTCACCTTCACACACCTGATCAGCTCTGCAGCCAGTTCTAACATTGTGTATTTGACTGTAATAAAGTCCTTTAATTCCCCCAACCAAATATTTTATTTTTATAGTTAATATCACCTTATTATTTTTTTATTCTTCTCTTATCAAGGGAGGGTATATTCTCTAGAGATAGCTGTTAGTGATTAAGAATTGTGTCTTACATAAAAGATAATACCAATGAGCAATATTCTTGTTATTGTCTAACCCCTCCAACATGTGTCTCTGTCACAATTATTCTTGCAAATGATTTTAAGACACAATTATTTAATGTTTAGCACTTAAAGAAATGTCTATTATCACAGTGGACCACTCAAATTCTCTAAGAATTCTATGGAGCACACTGATTAATGAAAAAAAGAGCAATTTTGGGAGGAATTTCACTCATTGTCAAAGAGATGGAAAGCTACTACATCACAAGATTTTGCTGTGTCCAAGCACAAAAAAAACCCTTGCTTTGTTTAAATTCAGACACCAAGAATAAAATTCATCCTCTTCAGAACCTTCCACTCCCTAACCTCTAACTCAACTGCAAGATTATGCAACAGTGTGTGTGTGTAACATTAAGAACTGTAAAGAAAATTATTTGATTAGACTAAGATTAACTAATTGCTCCAGCCTCCATCACATTAGTACAAGTGCTTAAATACTAGATAATACAGTATGACAGACAACTAACATAGTTCACTCGTTAGTAAGTTCTACTGCAGATTTTCCTCTTAAATTTCGGGGAAAAAAAAAGCTTGAATATACGTGGAAAAGGGACACTGACATGCACTGCAGTATAGAGGCTCACACACCTACAGCACAGCCTCATTTTCCTCACGTTGAACTTCAACAATGAAATCTCTGCTTTTTCACCTTTGCCCTCAGTCCCCAAATTTTGCACCTACAAACCAGGGGTGCCATATGGGGACTAGAAAAACAGTGATGTTTTCCATATCTGCTGGAAAGACTTAATTATATAGTGGCAAGAGTTACAGCAGAAACCAGCAGTTTATTCCAGCACTGGATTTGTTTTGCAAACGCTCTTGATAGCTCTTTACAGTCAATGGCTACACTCTGCTTCTGCAGCTTGAAAAACCTGTTTGTGTGACCATGGTTACATAGCAAGACCAGTCATTCAAGACTGAAGTATTACATGAGCGAAACTACTTTTCTTTCAAGTGACACTCCTTGTTTTCTGGGTGACAGCACATATTAGCATTGCAGAAAAGACTGCCTTTCTCTTTGCCTTATCAACAGAAGCTCCAGAGAGTTCCAATTAATATTTGGGTTGCATTCAAAGCTTTTTGGAGGCAAAGATGTAGAACAGGTGAAATCCCTTCTGTATTTCAATGATAGTCTGTTACAGATTACTGACATGAAACAGATTTGAAACATCAGGGGGAGGAAAAGAAAGCAGTCTAGACAGCAATGCTCTGTCTAAAAAATATCTATTTTAACTCCCTTCAATCCTTCAGTTGCAGAGTATTAGAAGAGACTAGCAGGCTTAGACACAGCTGTTCTCACCTTCTTATTATGTTTATTTATAGATGTAGTCTATCATTTCCCACCTACTATCCAATTAATAATGGCTCTGCCTTTACCAGAAGGGCTGATTAAAACTATGCATACTTCAGCAAGCCCTCATTTCATTCCTTGTTCACAGTAACTATATAGGTTAGCTCCTCCCTGGGTTCTGGGTGTCACCCAGCTTTGCTTTTGTGTCCACCCCATAATCTGCCTTTTTCAGAACCAGGCAGCTGCACACACATCCATCATTAACTTCAGGACAGGAGTGTCCTTAGGTGTCTGAACACTGCAGATACCTTAGCCTAGCCAGGTTCTTGTGTTGTGGCCACTGAGGGCAAAGCTGGTGACCTAACTCAAGGAAAAGTCTGGTAAACTCCTCAGTTCAGGGTCCAGCTCCACCACTGCGCACAGTTATGAAGAAGGCATTGTACACCTGACATCTCTCTTTATACTGCAGGTAGTGTTAGCAGGTCAGGAAAGACATGAAAGCACAGGTGATGTGAAAACACCTAGCTTCACCTCCTGATCCAAAACTTGAACACAAGCATTCCTGTAAACGAGAAATGTCCCATACCAGCCCTTTTTGGAAGATCAGAGGTGAAAACAAAAGCCTTACTTATCATCCTTTTCATAGATGTTGAGCCCCAAGGCATCAACTCCCAGCCAAAGGTCAGTTCCTTTCTTATTCTTAATTTCAAAGTAGTTGATTCCATACATCTCCAGGTCCTGGGCAATCTTCAGGTATTCCAGCATGGCATTCTCTCTGATTGAGACAAGAAAAAGTCAGATAAATGAGAAACCAACATCTGCTCTACCTCTGAAAGCACAAATACCTCAGAAGAAAAAAATAATTTTTCCTAAACCTTATTTCAAACACAGAAGTTAAAACTGAACATTCACCATTTGGGATTCACTTTAGAAGTTACGATATCACATCTATGAGCACACAGAGACAGAGTATTCCCATTTACCAATCCCTAGTATTTCCAGACAGAAAATTAGCAACATTCATCTCTCTCAGCATTCATCCGTGTCTCACGGTACAGTGAGTAGGAAAGGTACGGTATCTAAACTTTCCCATCTGCCAATGGAAATGCTTCACTGACTCTAAGGTTTGACATACACCTTTACTCTTTTTCCCACTCAAAGCTATCACTAATACAACATACACAGGTCCAAGATCTTTGGGAAGCCACACTGTTCTCAGCACCAGTACAAAATATACTGCTGTGTTTCACCACGTGATTCAACACTGAACTAAAAAATACACACCAGGAGTAGGCTCACACAGGCAGCTCAGAGTCTAAACCACAGAGCAACAAAACCATGTTGCAGAAATGCAAACTTAAAGTAATCAAACAAGCAGCAAGGTGACCAGTTCAAGGACCAACACAAAGCACTCACTTGAGCATGCCACTGTGTTCAGCGTGCCACACCTGGATCCGTTCTTCCCACTGCTCTCTGGAAAGCTTATGCTGGTCCATCACCCTATACAAGGAAACAGATATGAGCAAGATTAGATGTTCTGCAGTATCCATTGATGGTGATCTTTGCTAATAGTCTTATTCTCACCCTAGTGGAAGCCTTACTGTAGCCAAAAGGAAAACCCTACTCAGCCCAAAGACATTCTCTGTGAAGCAGAGCAACTCAGAATGAACAATAATCCTCTGCAAAGCCATTCTGGTCACTGGCCAGACACGAGAGGTATAAGCAAAACACTGCAAACGAATCATACACATACTGTAGACACCAGGAGACTAAAGCAAAGCAAAAGTTGGTGCAATCCCTGGAATCAGACATTGTTGCATGTCATCAGGAAGTGTAAACAGAAGCCATTGGTCTGATAACATCCACTGATCCTGTGTGGGGATGGACTGTGCAGCCACAAGACATGCTTTCCACACAGAAGATTTTTAGGACTGTACATTAGGATTAAGGACACACAACCCAACCTTCTTCAGGAATGACATATTCTTGACTTAATGCTGCTCTTTTCTTCTTAAAGAGGAGACATTCCTACTGCCACAGTTACCAGCATGGCAGCAGTGTTTAAGAAATAAAAGCTGAATACAAAACTATATTTCTTCTCTCTAACCAACCCAGGGAGAAGCAAAAACATACTCAAATATGACATGTAGAAATAAAATAAGGGAAAACCCCAATTGTATACAATTCAATTAAAAAAAAAAACCCCAAACATGCTTCCGAATGACACTCTTTGTATTTAACTAGAATTCAAATTAAAAAAAAAAAAAAAAAAAGACTGCATCGGCCAATTCCTTCACCTTTGGGGGATCAGACGCTCTGAATTGAGGTATCCAGGCTTGTGCACCTCTTTGTTGTAATCTCCAAATTTGGCCTGCACAGCATATGAGCCAAGAAGTACTGCTGTTTCAGGAGGGCAGTAGATCTCATCACTGAGGATCCCTTCCTTCACCTGCAGGAAGAACAGCTTCTGCGTGATGTCCTGAATCAGCTCTTCAGACACATCCTCCGGGAAGAACTTGGCACGGAATCTGAACTGGAGGGGATTCTCCTTTCTGATTTCTTGAGCAGAAACCTGAGGACAGAGGTGACACCACAACTGAGCAGGTGGTTTTTTGCGAACAATAGAATAGACTGCTTTTACACAGAAAAAAGGATTTGGGGCATTTGCCATAAGAGGCGAGTGACTGGCAACTCCTTAGTGGAATTCCTTAATTCTGGCTGCTTACTGGTATGAGAACATGCGGGAGGATGCATTATGTTTTCCAACTAAGCCAGCTAAATCCTGTTTGTACAGCCAACACTGGTCACTGGAGAATGATTTACTGTGCTGTATCAGATGGCAAACCCAATCAGCACTGTGTGTTTGACAGAGAACAGCCCCCTGACACTAAACAGGTGTGTCACCGACTGCCCCATCAAGAAAAGGAGTTCATGCCCTCTTAAGAGCTGGGAATACACAAACAGCAGCACATCAGAGGCGTCAGCACTCGACTGCCCAGCCTGGAAATGCCCCTTTTCCAGTTAGTGCAGAACTGATCCTGCACTGGCAGGGCCTATGCCTGTCATCAGCCAAGGTGTTCCTCCAGCCACAGAAAGAGCAGCTGCTTCCTCCCAGCAAAGTATAGTATCAAGCTGCTGCTGCACATCTGGCAAATGCTTCCTGCAACTCAGAGAGTGAAAGGGCAAACTTCTACCATGTCACACCTCGCCCATGGAGATCACAAAGTTAACTCTATAAACAATCCTGGAATTATGAAAATTAGGGAACAATCAACAACAGGTACAAGGTGTATAAAGTTGCAGCCAATAACACATCAGGAATCATACAAGCTTTAACCTTTGCCCAGCAATTAGCCCAAAGTCTGTTACCTTTTTATCAAGCTTCAGCCAGGTCTGGAATCCTTTGTTGTCCACATACTGCAAACCAAAGTACCACACTTCTCGCAAACCTATGGTTTTAACCACCTGCAACAGAAAGGTAAAAAAAGAAAAAGTTATTGCAGGTAAAACTTCACTTTGGGTCCAGGTATCCTTTCGAGTCCCACATCACCTGTGATGGGTGCAGGCAACAGCCTAAATCTACCCATTTGGCATCTCTTAATTTCACCTTGTAGACAAAGATATATAGCTGCCACAGTACATGACAGCATAGGCTAAGGTACTTGTCCCACCCAGGTTCTAGAAGATGATGATCTTGGGGAAACCAGGTGAGACAAACAGCAAGTGACAGGCCACCAACTGCTGGACTCATACACTGGCAGCAGGTGGGGCTTCTGCTTGCTTTTATCTACTGTCTTATCTTAAAACTGTACTTAGTGAAGCAGATGAGTTATGTCATTGAAGTTGTTGGTGGGATGGTCTCTAATGGTGTTAGAACTAACTACAACTAGTTAGCAATACTAATGGCTCAAGTGATCTTGTCTGCCAGTCACCAGAGATTATTCCTTCCGGAGGAAGCACCTGAGAGATGCTTCATACTGCTGCTGTGTGGCTCTGAGAGTTAAAACAAGATGCAAGTATTCTCAGTCAAGGTTATTATTTTTTTAAACTCCCAAAAAGGAGTTTAAGGAAGGACAAAAATACATAAATGGCCCCACATTAGGACAACTTTCATTTCATATATTGTGAATACTAACCAGCTGAAAGATGCAGAAACACCATCCACTGGCTGGATGGCACGCCTACTAGTAAAAACAGTCCTGTTTGGACATGTTAGTTTTCCTCAGTGGAGGATAGAGCCTAACAGGTCCCTGAACTTCACCTGCTCTTGACAACTTGTTCTTATAGCCAAGTGCTTGGCTGCCAGCTCATCTACCTGTAAAGCTGTGCTCTAGACACAGCCAAAATCTGCAAAGATCTACTACGTACACAGCTGGATCACTTCCATTATGTTATTTGCAGAGTAGCCCCTCAAAAAGTGACGTAGGCTTCACTATAGGGAGCTCAACTGAGTGGAAGACAAGAAGCTTTTAAAACCACTTTGCAGGTTAGGGAAGTGTGGCAGACTTGAGAACGTGTAGTTACACGTGCTTCAACGAATCTAAGATCTCAACCAAGGATCTGTTTCAACCCCACGTTTACGGTATTGCTGGAGACGCTCTGGCTGGAGAGTGGACTTCAGAGAAACAATGTTATGTTAGCTAAGACTAACCAGAGTTTACCAAAAAGACAATAAAACCCACCAATCCAAACAAACAAAAAACCCCAAGCCTGGCGTCCTTTTAAAAAGAGCTGGGGTCTGAAAATAATTCAGCTTTTACTTGACTAAAATTCCTTTTCCTTCCTCCCTCAAAGTGGCTTTGTTTCATCATGGAAGAGACAAGTTTTCTGACAGCTGGATGTATTTTTACAAAGTCTAGCAGAAAATCAGGGGTATGTTGAGTGTGGTACTTCCTGTTGCACAAAAGAGTGTTGCAACTTTGTTAAAATAAAATGTTGCATAAATCAAGCCGCTATCAGGTCATTATCTCTGAATGTCTCTTACAAGAGAAAAAGTACACTTTTGCTAATAATAGAGTTAGAAAGCTTGCAGAAATCGTGACCCCTCAAGTTCTTCCCAAAACATAAAATCAAGGAAGGAGAAAGTATTAAGCTAAACTTCACAATTGGACTGTTTGAGTTCCAATACAAAGAACAAAGAGTGTTTTAGCTAGTACTGGGAAATGCTCTGTAAACTTCCTCCATGGCAAAACAAGGAAGAAATAAGAAACGAGGCATTATATACCAGATGGGAAACACCTCCTCTGCTTTCTCAAATGCATGAAGCAGCAAATCTTAAAGTCTGCCCATTCCACCCAGTAATGCATTCACTTCCAGAAGATGCCAGTTACACTCTCTTCCATTTGAATTTCTTTTACTCATGGTCAGGAGGGCACATGACTACCTGGGGGATACTCCAGCCAGCTGCAGAGCCCACTGGGTTGGTTCTTGGGACACCTCAGACCTCACTGCAGCATAAACTCTGCACAAGACTGGCTTGAGTGGAGCTGAACTTAATATTCACAGGTTTCCACTACTTTTCTTCTCCTATAAAAGGAGCTATAATACACCTTACATGCAGGATACAGTCATGCTAGCAAAGCCTAAAACACAAGGGCACTGCCAGAGCAGCTCTGCTAGCTGACAACCAGGCCAAGAAATCACCTTGTAGTTTTTAAAAATAGCTTGCTTCTTCAAAACCCCCACAGTGGTTCTGTAGTTCCAGTTGGGCCATTCCCCATACCTGTGAAAACCTGTTGCCTCCACAGGCTTTATCTGAGTGTAAACTCCACCCGAGATAAGGGCCTAGTGAAAGGCTTGCTCAGCAGAACTGAAGAGAGAATCTACGGTCTTCACCTTTTCTGGTTTTGTGCTGCACACTTCCACCTCAGCCTTCCTTTGATATGCAGAAATACCTCCCAACAAGGTATGAAATACGGATAAGAACTTCCAGTCACAGGTTTTAAACCCACGCCATTGGATGTAAGGAGCAAATCTTCATGAGGTCTATCCCAATAGTGCACTAAGCGCTGCAACAAACATTCTTCAGAAATCCCAAAGTACCCAGACAGCAGCTAAAATAGAAGTATCTTGAATCTGAAACATCTTGCCTTTTCCATGTCCTCAGGATTTTGAGCTTCTCAGCTGAAAGCAGAGAAAGTAGTTTCTCTTCTGCCAGAGAGATGACCCTGACTCTTAACAGATGTAAACATTAGTTAATATATATGGGGGAGGGAAGTACTTGTTGAATGCTTGTCATAAGGACATACTTACAGCCTAATCTAAAGCATTGCTTTTAAAAGCCTGGCTTTCAGTACTTTGGATTTTTGTACGGTCAGAGATAAAACCTGATTTCACTGTCTTCAATTAACATGAAAGGGCGAGGGGAAGAAGTTACTCTGCTGCAGTGGTGATCGGCAGTGAATGGAATCGTAGAATGACCTGGGTTGGAAGGGACCTTACAGATCATCTAGTTCTACCCCCCTGCCATGCACAGGGACACCTTCCACTAGACTAGATTGCTCAGAGCTCCATCCAAGCAGGCCTCGAACACTTTCAGGGTTGGGGCATCCACAGGTTCTCTGGGCAACCTGTTCCAGTGCCTCACCACCCTCATAGTAAAGATCTAATCTAGTATCTAATCTAAAACTGCTTCTTTCAGTTTGAAGCTACTCCCCCTTGCTCAGTCACTACATGCTCTCATAAACAGTCTCTCTGTCTTTCCTGTAGGCTCCCTTCAGGTACTGAAAGGCTGCAGTTAGGTCTTCTCTTGTCCAAAGCCTTCTCTTGTCCAAGCTGAATAATCACAATTCTCTGCCTCTCCTCATGGGAGAGGCGATTCATCTCCCTAATCAACTTGGTGATCTGCCTCTGGAAGATCAAACACCACATGCTGGTTCCATAAAAATGCAGGTTTCAAATGCACTTCAGCAAATTTCCAGTCACAGAATCATAGAATATTCTGAGTTGGAAGGGAACCAGGAGGATCATCAAGTTCAACTCTAAAGTGAATGAACATACAGGGATTGAACCCTTGACCTCTGTGTTCAATGAACACTTGATGTTTATCCCACATCAGCAGTAACCAAAAGGAATTAGAGTTAGATTTAATGGTAAACACAAGCTGGAGTACTTGGTTTTGTACTGTGAAGTTCTGCAGTGATCAGAATTTGATTTCCTTCTTTCATTCCTTTCAAGAATCCACTAAAAGCTTTTTTCCCCTGCTTGTTGGTTAGGGGTTTGGAATTTTGTTTATTTTTTTAACTGGTTTGTGGGTTGTTTGTTTTGGGAGTTTTTCTGGGTTTTCTTTTTAAGTACTTCTCAATGCACAATTGCCATAAGGCCTAGCAAATTCTAGTTAACTCACTGGAATGAGAAATTGTACCAACAATACTTTAGAAGGAATGGACGTCGTTTAGCTGGTACTGCCTACTTGAGTTAAAGCTCAACCACCCTTTGCTATCAAGGCTAGTAAACACAAGGGGAGAAGTGCAAATAACAGTTTGTGAACACCTTAAAATGTGTGACTGAAGTCTGCATAGACTAATCCTTATTTTTCAGGTCTACAGCAGAAATGGCTAGAAGCAAGTATTTTCATTTTTTTGAGTTTCAGAGCAGTAAGTAAATTTTTTTCTGCTGAAATCTAGGCCTTGCTTCAGTTTTATAACAGCAAGCTACTTAAGACAATAATAACAAAGTTTTACAAATAGCACACTGTTTGTTTTACTTGTCTTTATCTGACCTTTGTAGGTCCATCTTCAAACAGACCTGTGTATTGTTAATGCAGTAACAGGAAGAATAACAGTAAGGGAGGAGAGTCTTGGCCACTCATGCCCTCCACTTCCCTGGGAATCCCTGAAGGCAGGCTGCACAAACGTCTGCTCTGTCCTGCTGCACAGGGGCTTCTTACAAGGCATGTTGCCCGTAAATGCTGCACAGAGATCACAAACTCTTCTGGTTTTCCAGTACTTTGACAAACTCAGAACACCTGTGGCAAGTGGTTACCTGGAACCCAGCATGTGAATGAATGGAGCCATGCTAACACCCTCATCAGCCACCTGAAGACCTGATTCTGAAGAGTTTTACGCACAAGAGCAACATTTTAACCCTAGAAGTTAAGAACTATACAAGAGCTAAGCTGTATTTCAAAGTAAGAGGTGCATTTTTACATGCTACCTATGCTGTCTAAACATTTTAGATCCCTTGTGACACTTCATCATCCAACATGCTAGGAAGATAGGTTTCACTGGAATATAACATACCAGCAAGGGTTTTTGGTTTTTTTTCTTTTACTGTGATGGAATTTAGAGGTCTTAGTTCAGACTGGGGCCCTTTGATTAGGAGGTAGAGAGCAGACAGATAGGTTTGGAATCCAGTCTTAAAAAAACATTATAGTCTAAAACATACTTCAAAATTAAATGACAAGAGCCCACACCAACCCTTCACTGACCTGGTCAAACAGCTGTTTGCCTGTAGTGTTTGGCTGGATGGCAAACTCCAGCTCTGCATCCATAGTAACAACTCGAACGTTGATCTAAGGAGAAAAACAAAAAGCATTGTTTAAGATGTATTGAGAGTTTTTCTAGGTGTTAACACAGTACTTTGTGTACAAGAGTCTCCACGCTTTGATGCACTCCTGTAACCTCTATAATAAACATACTTAAGCCTCAATTAGAATCATGTTATCACACCAGCAAACTTAATTGGGGCACTCATTCTGCTGTTTTAACCAAATTGCTCCACAGGTTTTCCTACTCAACACAGATGATCTGGTTCAACAGGAGGGTATTTTAGACTTGACCCTTTCCAGGCCTAAACCCTCTTGGACTAAGAGCTACTGTGAGTACACAGTATAGCTGCCTGCAGGCCATCCCTCGGATTACGAAAGCCCTAATGACTAAATTAAATTTAAGACTTATAATTTAACTTCCATTTATATTAGAGCTGGAATTAATCTCAGGTTTTAAAGGCAAAAGGCTGCAGATTATTCTTTTAAAGCAATCAGCATTAACCTGATAAATGTTCATTCTTTCCCTCATAAAAATCTTCTCAGCACATAAAACAGCAGTAACAGGTACTGAACGATCCTACAGGGCGAGAGTTCAATAAGCTCTTGCTGTCAGTGAAGAAACAACGTAACTAGATTTACTGCAATGGCACTAGACTGCAAGACAGAGGTTACTACTGAATGCAGAAGGCAAGAGTGTTCAATGACTAGAAAAAGTCTATTAGCAGTTAATCGGGAGGCAAAAGCAGCAACTAATCTTGCAGGGAATGGCATAAGGACCAGTAAAATGGAAAACTGGGAAAGGATTATCTCCAACTGTTCTGACTATAGCTTGCAATATCATACTACTTCTCAAAAAACCCAACAATCCCAAAACAAATCTAAAAAACTGCAAACATGGATGATTGTGTGCTATGGTTATGCTAACAACTAGCTTTTTAGCTCAATATTTTAAATAAAAGAGACAAAAAAGGGGACATGTAAACACAAGGCCAGACGACAAGTAAGGTACAGGCAGATGAGATTTCATGACAATTTCCCAACAATTTGTAAATGTCACATTACAGAAAGCCAGACCTAAGAGACCAGGAAAGCCTGGCACACATCTGAAGAAATGAGAGGCAAAAGAGGCAGGAGAGGAATAGAATCACTCACTACAAAGCTTTGACCTTCAGCAGTTCCCAGCAACTTAATTATGAATGTTTAAACTCTAGGATAAATGTCAGATGTTGGAATGTTACAATTAACACACTGTTAATAAACTGTGAATAAAACAAGTTGCTTCAGCTAGTTTTAGTAAAATATATTAGAAAGCTTTGCACTCCTTTTTCAGTGAGACACTGAATGTTTAACCAACCTTCTTCAGTTTAATGGTGGACCTGGCAATGTTAGGTTAATGGCTGAACTTGATCTTAGAGATCTTTTCCAAACTAAATGATTCTATGAAGGCATCAAGTATCTTATAGAGAGATTTCTTTCTTCTGCACTCTCCCACACGACAGAGGACACTCCCAAAGAAAGATGACTGAAGGCAGTTTCCAAGTCATGGGACCCCAGAACTGAACCAGAGAATGTGACTTAGTGACACCACTTTCAAGCTGTATTTTTAAAGCACTGTCCTTTAAATAAGAACTTAAAAAAAAAATTCTCTAAATGCAAGAATAAGCAAGAAGGTAAAAGGAGATCTCGGAAAACCTAACTGTAACATTTGGGATCATAATGGAGCATGGAATTATGCTTTAGGTTTTCTTCCCATGCCTTAAGAACCAAAGGTTTCCCAAGAAGTGTTTCCAGTGTAGGAAGGGAGGGGAAATTCAGATACCAAATTCTCTGGAACAGCAAGGCTGCAATTCAAAGATGTGACCTTAAAAAACACCTGTTGCTTAATCCCTCTCAACAATAAATCCCTAATCATATTCTAATCCTTTTCTACCCACTTCAAGAAAACATATGCTCTGTAGTCTTCAGTTTTGTGCTGTGCAAGTTATTTGTACTTCTGGCTGAAACACCACAGTGGTGTAAAAGAAGTATCACTTTACAAGCTGAAGAACTTAAAATGAAGTGCTTCCTACTGCTTACCAGAAAACCTGCAGAATGCTGGCTGAGTACGAAATTCCAGCTAGTACCAATAAGTATGCGTTTTCCTCGATCTCTCCTTAGTGGTTATCTGCTAGTAAAAAAAGTTAAACTCCCTAGTCCTGTTTTACTACAACCCTAAAAGACTGTAGGATCAGCTATATAGTGAGCTACTTGGTGCTACTGCCATTTAGCTGCTACATATTTTAAGAATTATTTTAGTATTAAGACCAAAAATTGTAGTAATCTGCTTTTCCACTTCAATCATCATTTAAAGCCAGAAGCATGCAGGAACATGACTACTTACTTGGTTATCCAAAAAGCTTTCAAGGACACTTGGGCCCTGCAGTAAAGGTTAATTTATGTGTTCTTTAAGGGCTGCATAACCATCAGGACAAAGAGGAATTCCCTGGTGTGCCCTCAGACAAACCACCAGCCACAGGACAAGCAGAGCAAGAAGAGACAGAGCCTTCTGTCCCTTCAATGAGTTGATGACTGCCTGGGAATATCCTTTGAGTCTCCTTCCTGCTCTATTAAGCCCTCCTGCTTCTCATCTCCAAACCTTAACCTTGACTTCAAGAACGTTAACAGTTTTAACAGCATTTCTAAATGGATTTCCTACAACCACTCCATACAAGCTTTTAGCCACAGAGAAGCTTGTAGTAGAGCAGCAAACAGAGCTTAACCCACATGAAACTCTGGTTTAGACAGTCTGAAGAAACCTTGACGCCTGTTACACTGAGAGTCAATCAGTTTGGCACTCAGCTCAGACCAGATGAAACTCCCCATGGCGCCAAATGATTAAATCAACACCCAAGGTGCTAACCAATTCAGGTATTGTTGGGGAGGAAAACAGGGAACAACTCAAACTAATTTCCGTGAGCAACAAAAAGAGCAAGACACGGTTAACACAACTTTCACAAGTGAAGCCCTGCTCACCCTGTCTAGGCAAGGCATGTCCTTTGTAAGATCCTACCAAATCCTGGCAATAATCCAGGACAATGTTTAAGCTGTAACCAAAATGAAAACAGTTTTTCATTTTTAAGAGCACAGGGGTGTGGAGGGAAGAGAACAGCACATGGCTGTTATACGTGAAATAAGGGTTATATTAAAAAATATGTGCATTTAAGCACAAAGCATGCTAAAAATCCTGGACAGTAAGATGTGACTTCTTTCTTGATAGGCCAATGTCATAACACTTTATTATTCTGAGGGTTAGAAATAGATTATATTTAAGATCCCTTCCAACCTTAACTATTCAATAATTCTACTTTTATGTGTGAGGCTAACACACTTAAAATGACAAATAGGGCCTTTAAGGTTGGCTTGTGCATACAAAAACATTACAGAACACAAGTTTTCCCTCTTCCCCTGTCTTAGGATGCAAAAAATTGCTAACAAATTTGATCCAGAAGAGCATGCTGTTGAAAAGGCAACGCCATTTGCCTTAAAAGGGGAAACTCTCCATGAAGCTGAAGAACTTCGTACACTGAAAGACTGAACACCAGTTCCATGACTTCAGACAGGACTGCAACATGTTAGCTACCTTACCAGCTCAAACAAGAGAGTAGAAGATGAAGGCCAGAGCTAGAGAGAACTTCAGAGTAAAGTTTAAATGATTGTAACACTATGGAAAGCTATGGTAGTTAGAATGGAATCTTCTGTGCTTTAGCAAGAAGTCATGCATTTGTTCTTACTTTTGTTGTTAAAACAACATCTTTTCTAATGCTAAGTCAGTAGATCAGTCTGTGGGGCAGGTGCAGCTTTTCAGAGTCCATGCACATCAGTAGAATATCTAAATTGAAAAACTGAAGTGCCATTTGAAAAACATTCCAAGGAGGCAACACACTGCCAACCAGCTGAGTGGCACCATGTCTGTGGAAGAAACAAGACCTAGATAGGAACCCAAGATGACATTGCCTCTTCAATCCCTTCCTCTTACAAACACCCATTTTTTAGGTGTGTTGGACACTGTGAATGCACCGTAGTTTTTTCTAACATCTGACTCGAGTGCCTTGGTGCAGAATCTGTCTCTGTTCGCAGGCAACACGGTACTTCGAAGTTAACCATCCCTCTTCCTGATACTGCAGCTCCACTGAAAAACATCCCACACTGAAGGGAAAAGGGCAGGCAGAACAGGGGAAAAAAAACCCCACAGCTCTCAGACACACTATGCCATTGTGGATATTTTGCGCCCTGATGCATGTAATCTAATAGTTCACTTGCATAATAAAATAGCCCAGTGAAACCATGAAGTTGTGCAAGTCATTTAAATAAGACCATACAATTTAATTTCAGTGAATACATAAGATAAAGGGCAGTAAACACCAACTTTTACCCATTAACACAGGACAAACCGGTACTTAATCGTGTCACTTATCATTATCATTAGCAGCTCTAAATGCCTTAGACAATGCTCAGGAATGTTTTCTTTCTCTTTCCAAGGAGGAAGAAAGACCAGAGTCTCCTAAACAGCAGGTTTCCAAGTGCAGTATCTTTCCAAGTGGTGGCAATTAGCAGTGGAGAAACTTAAATAGACGTGCCTTGTTTCTTCAGTCACTGCCTGTCTGGAAATCCCAGGAGTACTGGTACGTTTAAGCAAATCCACCACATTTTGAAGTGCTGCACTGCACAGCACATTCTATGAAAAACAGTGTGCAGAGCTGTTAAGCCTTCTTGCACACGCACAAACTGACTGTATGCATATGGACTCTCTTGCGATGAAGGAATACCGAAGTCATAACAAGCGAGAGGAAGCAGTGGCATTAATAATACTATTAAGAAAGTCGTAGCATTAATCCTCACTTCTGCAGGTCTACTCTTTCACCACACAAGCATCAACTATTAATGGAACAAATAACAGGCAAGCTTCTTGGCCTGGGCCGCAATGCATCTGCAAGGACAAAGTAATCTCATTTTGACCTTAGCAACCAGAGCTGTTCATAGACGCGTGGAGTGATTAAGTATCTGGTAATGGGAAAAACAACTTCATGTAGCAGCATCAGAAGGGCACTGAAACTGCTCTCTATTCTTCCACATTCCATTCAGTAGTGTTCACTGGTTCCAGGTCCAACAACAAAGAAAGATATTGTGCTAATTGATGGAGTAACTGTTGTCCCAGCTCCTGGAAACTGTTATGGGAAAAATTTCAACTTTGACTAGGGAAAAAAATCCTAGGGGCTTCAGAGCTCAGAGCTAATCTGCTGACACTTCAGTATCTGCATTCCTCTGTCCTCCACAAGTTACTTAAGTCAACAGGTAATGGTTCAGAGACTGTGCAGAGGAGAAGACAACTCTGAGAAGGTAAATAGCACAAATAACACAGAAGCAACTGTAGAAATATTAGTACAATTTAGGATATTCTTCTTAAGAATTTATGAAGATTAACATGTCAAAAAGACAACACCTGGACACAATTCTGTTTCTTCTCTGACAGAATAACCTGCCTGATGGAGCAAACCTCATCTAGTAACATATTTGATGTAGTGCCATACAACATAGACTAGGCATACAACAAATCTGAGCCCTGTGAAATTACCACCAAATGACAAGTTGTGCACCCACATTTGCCATAGCTTCTTTCAGAGCAGAAGACAAATGTCATGAAAATCAAGCAAATGATCAATTCCATTTGCTGCTGCAGGATTGCCAAAACACAGCTTCCCTCCCAGTTGGGCTCAGCACCTTCATCTTGCTGGCACTACTGCAGGGACGCATATTCTGACCTTTTCCTGTCAAGCCAAGGTCTTGAAAAGGGGATGTGAGTGGGGTGGGATTGAGGAATAAGAAAACAAAGTTAAGTACTCTCACAGTCCCTGGAAGATGGAGTGCACTTACAAGATCACAAACAGTGCCTAGTCAAAAACAAGTAAGAAAGACTTTTGGGAGGACAGGGCTGGAATTCAAAGATCTTGGTAGGTCTGAAAAATAAGTTACAGGTGTTACACTTGGAGAGGTGAGAATGGACAAGAGGCAGAGGTGAACAAATTACAGGCTTGCCAACAATGGGCTACAGCAGAACTGTAGACAAGGATGTGGTTTACTATAATCCCCAGAAATACACCACGTTTCCTGGTGTGATGCTATTACATAGAAGGGAAAATTACATTCTTGAGTGTATTTGTCACCGGAAGCATTACAGAAGGTGACTATTCTGTTCTGCCTGCCTGATGACTGGCTAGTTGGAATGCTGTCACCCAGATGTGAATGCTTCTTTTGGAGGGGGGCAAGTTCATCGAGGAAAGGCTACACTAATCTACAGGTCAATAGTTTCTGGGCTGGCTGCCAGTTGGGACTTTTTAAAACTGTGTGTGTTTGGGGTTTTTTATTTGTTTGTGTTTTTTTTTGTTTGTTTCAAACTAGATTTTATTTTTAAACATGTCACTGATCCCCTTCCAAATGGGAATTGTCTGAAACATGACACATTTATATAGAAGACAGCAACTTCTAAAGCCACATGGAGAAAACCAGCAAAAAACCCTCTTATTGCAGGCTGGGTAATATGACAAGAAACAATAATTGCTGGAGTGGTAAGATATTATGATATTATGTAACCACTTCCATGCAGCCTTCAGAAAACACAAGTTCAAGTCCTTCCCAGTGCTACATTTTTATGATTTAAAGGATGTCCAAGAACCTGAAATGAGAAGGCAAATGACAGACCCACCATTTTTCTTCTGTGGGAAGGAGAATCCAATTCCTACGAGAATGGGAAAGAACTACACAGCACAGCACCGAAGAAAGCCTTTCACACGCTCCTCCCCTGCTCCCATGGCAGAACCTTTCATGCATTGCCTGCCCAACATGGAGCATTTCAGAGAGGGCAGCACAGCACAGCACAGCACAGCAGTCATGAGCCTTCCCCCACACACTGGGGAGCACAGTTTGCTGACAAGGAAGAAAAGAGCCTCAGCGGTTCACAAAATGTGAGCAGGGGACGGCCTCACTGGCATCTCCTTGGCTGACAAGGCAAGCTGGTTGCACCCATTTGACCGACCCAGTTTCTCAGCATACCATGCTAAATCGAAATACCCGTCTGTGAACTGAAGGACGTGTTCCATTTCAGATCTCATTGTGTTAAACATTGCTTCCTCATTGCAAATAAATGGGAACATTAAGTCACGTTCCAATGGAATTCCTCAGAGTCTGTGAAGCAGTTAGGTATTGCTGCATTTGCAACAGGTAAAATTAGAGCTGAGTAGGCTGGTCTTTGCTCCTTAAAACCTTGCTTACCTTCCCAGAAGAGGGAGAAATACTGCTGAGGGTAAATTGAGCTGTATATAATAATCTATAATCTAGTAGTTACTTTAAAATTGTCCAGTACGATTGTTAGCCTTAACTATTAGTCAGTTTTAATGCAACAGCTTGCATAACCACATTTTTGGGGGTACTAGTCCTCAGTATTTAAGGAGCAATAGCTATATCAGTTATACTTAACTGAAATTTCAGAAGTTTAATCAAGGCAACAGGAGCCCAGGTATTTGCTGCTCTCCTGTATGGTGAAAAAGACTTATGACTTCTTCTGTGGCAGTTTTTCAGAAGAGAAATAAAGTACTTTGAGGGGAAGCCAAGAAACACTTTGGAGTGAAATCTGAAAGCTAGACTTCTGGATGAAGCGGAGGGAGGGGAGGGGGGGCTCATACAAGCAGGAAAACGTTCAATACCCAGATGCGGGGAGTCATCCAGAAATTCTAGTTTTAATGAAGTGGGTGGAATTTTCAGAATGAACTTCCCCCTCCCTGCCAGCAAACACAAACAAGTCACAAGAAAGCAAATCCATCGAGTTCGGTATTGCAGCCATGTCACTTAACTCTTCTTTGTAAGATACCATGAAACCTTCCTTATAATTGAACATAATCCTAGAATGCAAATTCAAACTTTTTTATGTTTAGATGTGCAGAAGATGCCAAACTAAATTACATGCCTATCTCAGTTCCCTTAATGAAGGCTTGCGATCTCTTCTGTCAGCATGTAATAACTGCATAGTAGGCATCTGCGTGAAAAATCAAGCAGCAGCCATGGCTGCAGTTCAGTTCTTTATCTTAGGTCAAGCAATAACACTTTGCATGCCAAGAGATCATGAAGATTTCATGCAGGTGTGGCAAGTGCAAGTGACAGTACATCTCTGATAACCCTGGCTCCCAAATGCCTAGGCCCCAGACAGACTTCCAGCATTCTCCACCTTTGGTCAGCTCTGTACAGTTAAAAATAACTGCTCAGTGAAACAGTAAAACCAAGCAAGCACTCTTCCTGGGGGGAAAAAAAAAAAAAAAAAAAAAAAAAAAAATATTTCTCCGGTCACTGAAGATTCCCCAGCTCTTTCCTACCAAGCAATCTGCATCATTCTGTCTCGAGCTAGGAATAAGTTGAAAAATTGGGAGATAGAGGCCTATCTAAAACTTTAAAATTCAATTTTTTTTTAAATGTAGAATTACCTAGGCACAGCTCTGTGTTCTGGCAAGACATAAAGCAATGCAGAGTAAGTCTGAAAGGCCTCAGGATACTGCCCTTGAACAAAGCCCGGTACACTTAGGGAGCCCAGGTGTTTTTCATGCAAAACACTTGCCCTCACCCTATGTGAAGGATGTAAGAATGACTTACTTTGAACATGGTATTACGAAGAAGCAGGAGGGTTTATGGTGTTTCATTGAAATACGTTAATGTTCACTTTAAAGACTCTCTGATGCTGTATAATACTCCATATTAGCATTTTCAGAATATCTGTGTACAAGCAGCAGTCTGTTCTTTAAAGAAGGAACACACAGCCAGTGACAACAGGCTCAACGTAGCACCACTGCCTGGATGTGTCACTTGCCCTCAATGGATGCTAGGATGGATTTAGGAACACAGAGTGCAGCAACAATAGCTCCTTTGTACATAAAGAATAAATACAGAGAAAAGCTAGAGGCCACTGGATCAAACTCCTGCATACACAGACTGTTTTATCATGACAGCTGTTGCATCTAATTAAACATAATGAAGTTGTGAGACTAAGGCTTTACACATGAAGTTTAAAGCAAGCCCCGCAAACAATCCTCAAATAAGCTTTATCTCAAGAAGTTGCTCAGAGTCCAGAACGGATCAGATCTTCTGCTGTCTTCCATCAGAAACATAAGCATGGGGCCAAGCGCAGATAATATAGAGGTTTGAGATCTCAAGTTTTATAGTAATTTCAGAGTCTTCTAAACAATTTAACATCTCCAGTATTTACACTACATAAAGCAATATCATCCTTCTGCAATCCCCATGAGGGAAAATAAAAAATAAATGCGTATCTTACAGTCTTGACCTGGAACACAAACACCATTTCATGCCTCTGCTTGGCTTTTTCACTTGGAAGCAAAAAACACACAACAATTTCTGCAAAAGGTGAACTCCACAGTACCAACTCACAACAACCGGGGCAAGATCTGAAGGTGTGAATAATGTAAATAAAAGCTACAACAACCTTAGAGCTTCCCCTGAATCCAAGCACCAGTACGGGTGCCTTTTATTCCAGTGCTTATGCAGAGATCTATCTTCCAGAGGGCAATGTGCATGGAAAACCCAGAGCCATCACAGTCAGAAGTCTGACAGGAACACAGCCTGACAGCACACAGCTCTCAACACTTTCAATAGACCCTGTGCTGGTTATTCTTCTGGGGTGGAAGAGCTACATTGCAACTGAACAGGGTGGGCTGAGTGAACACAAGGATTATCTGTGACTTACTCTCTCACAGCACTATGACCTGGGAGTTTAAGGCATCCAAGAAACAACTGTAGGAGAAATGTTCTCAGTAAGTGTACTCTTCCCAGATGGAGATGTTACAGGATGCAAAACAGTATTTTCATCAGATGTGAACTGGAAGGTCAAGGATGTTCAAAAAATTACCATGCAAGGATCAACTAAGCTAGCTAGGACTTCTCAGTTTGGAAGAAAATTAACTGAGGCTAGGACATGAGAGCATATAAACTCATGATCTGTGTGAACAGAGTAGACAAGGAACGCGTGTTCATTGCTCTACCAACAAAATAACTACAGGGCATCAACACTGAACAAGAAAAAAAAAAATCAAATAGCACTGTAGCAAGGAGGTTTGCAGATAGCTTTCCAAACAGTGTCAAGGTTATCTAGGACAGCCTTTGTTAAAGTATACTGTGGATGCTGGAGTTCACAGGGTTTCAAAGGGAGACTGGACAAGTTCACAGAAATCCATTTAGTAACTCATTATAAAGGACCTTTCAACCTCCGATACCTCAGAGGAAAGCAATGGTGCGTATCTTTGAAATACTCTTCCTCAGGCATCAGCTTTTGGCCAACATCAGAGGTGTACTATTAGGCTACAAGGGCTTCTTCCTGACCTACAAGGCCAGCCATGTTCATACAGACATCAAAGTGCAGAAGGAAAATGAACTCCATTTGCTTAGGGAGAAATAGCAGTGCAACAAGTCACACAAGGCCCAGTAATTATGTTTATTCATTCTGTATTCTAGATACAAATCTTTTTGTCAGAGATACATTTTTTTTTTTGTTTGATATCCCACCCTTCTGTTTTACCTTTTCCATATCAGCCTCTTTCATTTTACTCATGGACTTTGGTGGAACATACTGCATGGCATTTGTGAAATTCATTAGTGGGGTTATGTGATGTGATTGCCTCTGACAGCCTGATTATCTGATCTATGTGAAATACACTACAATGCTTCCACTTCTCAAGAAGGTACTTCAAACAGCATGCAACAGGTATTATTTGCTCCCAGATAAAGGTAGGTCATGGCAAGTCCTGGAATGTCACCTAAGCACAAAGATACTGCTCTTGAGCAGTTACAGATCATAATGGAAAAGTGATTGCAAGGATTGGCAAAGTACCCCTTCCTAACCCCTAAAACAGCTTAAGGGCTTCTGAGATGAAACTCTTCCCACTCCCCTCACTATAGATGTGTGATGGCAAACAAACATGCTCCAGTGGTTCCCAAAGTGTGCCCTGAGCACAGTGAGGGCAGAAAAAGTACCTTTCAAGAGTTTGCACAGCTGTGACAGTTGTTAGGAGGAAAATCTATTCTCCCCCACACTGAGATCACCGAATATCAACTATGCAAATCACCCCACCAGTCCACACCACAGTTTGTGCAGCAGGAACTTTGTACAATCACTTATCTCTACAGAGACAAAAAGTTCAGCCAGCTAAGTGTATTCAGCTAGGTGTTAAAGAACAACTTTAGCTCCCACAAATAACTCTGAAGCCCAGAACTTATAGTACAGGCTTGAAGTCACCTACTGGGCTACACAGGCTAAATTCAGGCACCTGGGTACAAAGGTGAGATTTTTAATCTCTACTTCTTCAGGTAGCATGCAGCTCACAGATCTACCCTCTGCATCTACACAACAGTGGTCTCCTGGCAGAACCGAGCCACTCGGGTAATTCTGTAAGCCTGCTCAAGATTCAGCAACAGGACATCTGTCCACTCATCTGCAGAGAACTCTCTCTCATACTCATTTCATGCTAAGGTTAGACAAACTACAGCAAGCATGGACTGCTTCATGCAAAAACAAGAGAGGAAGAGATGGTGATAGTGACACCTTAGAGTTTTACACAATAGCTACAGCACTTGCTCGTGAAAGTGAGAGGGAGAAGTAAATGCACACAAACCAAACAGGGCAATCACACACTCCCTTCTCAAAGGTAGCAAAAGGCTACGGGCCTTGTGTAGGGGAGTGAGCATTGCTTCCACTGAGCCTACACAGTAGGTAGCCAAATACAAGTCCACGGTCATCAAGCAACAGTTTCTCTCACTTACTCAATTAGAAGGCAGAGTCCTGCACGTTAAGTTTTAGAGCTGGGACTTTTACTTTAATGGACAGCTGTTACTATGAGGTGTCCATCAGCCCCAGCTGAGCACATGGCTGCTACTCATGCTGTCTCAAAGATGAGAGCAGATGCAGAGAAGGCAAGTGAATTTCCCCACTATGAAGTAGGAACTAGAAAGAGAAACAAAATCTGGATCTGAACAGATGAGCAATATGGAGGCAGCATGGCTAGTTGTTACACCGAGCTATACCTTTTTTCCAACCTCATGTAGCAACAATTTTCCCCTCTCCTAGGTGCAAGGATCCCATACAGTGCTGTTCTTCTGCAAAGAGCTGTACTTCTCAGCTCACAGGCTAAGTGTTATCTATTGCAGAAACCAGGCTTCAAAGCAAGCACACAACACAGCTAAAGTACATTACTTAACAGTATGCAGCTTGGTTCAGTGATCTTGGGCAGCACTGCCTTCCATCAAGGTCAATCGAGTGATTATGGGATTTACAGTCCATGTAAAGCTCTTTGGGCACAGTGTGCCAAACAAGAACAACACTGATGTGGGAATCTTCACTGGTCATCAAGTAGTCTTATTCTCAAAAAGTCCTGACATATCACAGCTTTTTTTCGTGGACAAAGGAAGATGTTCATGTGGGTGGAGGAAGGGAGCAAAACAGGAAGGCTTATCTCCCTCCTTCTGACCTTTAAGAAGGCTAAGAAATTCTTTAATTAGTGACTAACATAACAGTTAACACCCTTGGTTTCTCTGTAGCAGCTAACATCCCACAAGAAACTGCCCTCGGAAATGCTTACTCAACTTATGCAGTAAATAAGGGTTTTGGCAAAACTGTGAACTCATTCTCTGATAACTTTAGTCATCTCCTTAAATTTACTACACATAGAATCCTCCGCCTTTCTTTTGCAGCAGTGAGTGACACATTTGGCAAATGTAAGGGAGTTCTCACATTTGGCAAATGGAAGCTTCCTTAGGTTTCCATTTTGCCCCAGAGTGAGTATTCATCTCCTGATATCAAATACACCACGCACCGTATCACCTGATGGACTGCAATTGGTGCTTACAGGAGTAATATTTTATTCCTGACTAAATCTATAGCCATCCATAAGCTAAGAGTATTTTAATTGATTATGAACACTTGAGGATATGAAAAAGTATTTTTACTTCAGTCCAGTTATAGCAATCTGCTGTGAAGAGCTCTGAGATAAAACCACTGTGTGTAGTTAGAAGATACACAGTCAAGAATAAATTGAGAAGATCTGGGAACTATTACCAATATTAATTGTTTATATTTAGAAATAAATTCCTGTCGCTACACTTGCATATTTTTTGGGCTGGCTTATCAAAAACTTGTTAAATTTTAATGCCATAGTCTGTTCACAGACAGATAAAGGTTTGGCAGAAGACTTGTATTCTGAAAAAAACAACTTGAAGACAGCATGCATGTATATTCAACATCAAACAGGTATGGAGGGCTTGTCTAACCACTTAATGCCTAGCACACAGCAGCACATTATTAACAACACAGGGCTGGGAAAAACCTTTTAAGACATCAGTTCCGGTTCCCCACTCCTACAGGCAGCAGCATTAAATTGTGTACTTGTCAAATTTTATCTTAAGGGATGCTAGGTCTTGGAACAGTCTTCTAATAAGATCAACAAGGAAGAGGAAAAAATCCTACCCACCCACAAAAAAAAAAACCCACCACACACACTTAGCTGTTCTAGAGCTTTAAAATCTCTTAAACCACAAATTCTGCTTAAAGCAATTCTTTCTCCTCTTTGGCATTTAAATCCCTTACATTTTACACAGGTGAAGGAAGAGATAACTCCTTGAATTCTACCAGGCTAAATTAGCCAAGCACCCTCTTAAGGTGGATTTTTGTCTCTGGTCATCCCAACCCCCCTCTCTAGGTTTTGCTTTGAATTTGTCTCTCCTGGGCACAGGTAAGTACCTACATTAAAGGAAAGCCCTCACTAGAACCTTCTATTGATGCTTTCTGTTAGAAAAGCCCTACACATTGCAGATGACATGCACAACAGGACAGCTGTACTACCACTGATTAATCCATCTCCTTCTATCCTATCCTAGTGAGAGACCTTCTTTCCCCACCCCTCTACGTTTAGTTATATGCAAAGGGACCTTATTACCCCAGTCCTTCAATCCCCTTTATATGTTGGCCCTCTGCATCAATAATATCACCCCCTCAACAGCATGGCATTAACAGATTTCATTACTATGCTTGGCCTTCTGACCACAGGCCATTAATAAAGGTACTAAAAAAAGGTGCCTCTGGATATTATTCACCTGTATTTTCTCTTTTAGCACCAGAAGCTGCGAGACTGCATTTACTGCTGTCCTCTCTTTACATGGTTTTATACACCTTCACATAAGTATTAAAAGTTCTAGTGCAACACTACATCAATCAAATGCTATGCTGCAAAGTTGACTTAATTTCTTGTGAAGCTTTATGGTTTTTTCCCCCAAGAGGAAACAGAAAAACACCCAAACCAAACCAACTAAACAAGAATGCTGCTAGATCAGATCAAATTAACAGCTCTATAGACCCAAGATCATATTTCCTTCTCCTTCGGTAAGCACTGTTCATTAGCCCGCAGCCATGGTGTTCTAGCCACAATTTATTAGATTGGTTTGTTTTGCAAGAGGATATAATTCACCTAAAACACCATCCATTCAAAGAGTCAAGCAAATAAACTAGCACCATGAATCTAGGAAAAATGCAGAGAGCACACAGACACTCCAGTAATGAAAAGAAGGCTGTGCAATTAAGTTTATTTAGCATTTCACTCATTTCCAGATAACACAGCAAGATTTGGACAAGACGATGCTTTTTGCATTTCCTTACAAAATAACTCACTACCTGTAAAGCCTAACGAACCTCTGTACAGACTATGGAAATCATGCATCTGAACTGTTGGTGAACTCCCAGCCATAAACCCTCATGAACCGGGTATAGGTTATATATTTATAGCTTACCTTGGAGAGATCTCGTTACTTTGTAACTGTTACACATGACAGAATGTCTGTGTTAAATTATATATTTAAATGTGTCTATATTAACAAATATACTTATTTCCGAATTATTTTCTGGACTTTTACTAAAATTTATTTTGAGCACAGTAAACATGCATCACATACAACGAACTATGACCAAATGTTACCACAGAACTGGGAATACAGTCAGTTTTGTAGCACTTCACTATGGTACTCAATTAAAATACAAAATCACTAATGCTCTAGTGTTAATGGACTTGCTAGTTGTTAACTGTGAAATAATAAATTACAAATGTGGTCCGTAAGCCTTGTGTGTGCATTTATAATTTTTGTTAAAACAATAGTTTCATATAAAAGTTTAGCTTATTGGGTTGTGGGGGGAGAGGCAAGAGGGGAAGGCACTGCCAGAATTTTGCTTCCTGTCATCATAATCTTTACTTATAAATAACTGATGACCAGCGTGTGAGACTTCACACACAGCAGCATGAAGTCTGCCAAGCAACGCCATATTTACTTAGGCCATGTAGACAAGACACATGCAAACAAGCATAGGTAATAAATATTTAGCATCCATGTCAAGTACCCAGCAGAAACACCCTGCTTCCCTGTGCATCCCAAGAGGTAGTGCTATCATTCCTCACACACGGCCAAAGGCTGTTGTCACATTCGTCCTGAGCACAGTTCTGCCTCTGAAGTGACAGCTTTACATCCTCTCTCCATGCAAACTGACACGAATCCTATTTAGCCGTATTAAGATTAAATGAGCGAGTTGGGAAGGATCCAAATCCAGTCTCAGTCTAAAGCAGACAGACTGAAGTGTGTTTCACTGAAATAACCTCTGCAAAATTCCTCTTTTCCATTTACACTAAGGTGGCAGTTAGCCCTACTGAACAGCAGATCAAATTCTAAAAAAAAGCTTATATTTACAAAGTATTGACACAGAGTCTTGTCCATAAATCCCAGCCAGTAGGTCACATCTCAGAAGTCTTTACAGTACTACTGTCCTCCCCCAGTGGAAGGTGGTTTACACCATCCACCTTTGTTATTCACTGGCTAGGCAGCCAAGAAACAAAGAAAAATCACCATCTCTGAGGGAATACAAACATAGCCCTGCCAAGCAAAAGGATAAACACAGCTGTATTTTTTTAAGAGATTAAAGAGTTTTTGTACACCTATCGATGGCTTCCAGTGTGATTTAGTCCTAAACCAGGATTTCAGATTATTCTAACCAGGATATTTCAAGAAAGCACTCTGTAATTAGCAAATAGCTAACAAGGCAGAAAGAGATTATTCACACACAACCTTTTACATCCATACTTCGTAAATTGTATATTTGCTTCCCCAGCTACAGAAAGGTCCTTTCAGTTAGACATTATTATATGCAGCAGTATATCACCTCTGGCTGATGAAATACAGCCAGGGAGACCGAAGATTTATCAGTTCTTAAAAGGACTGAGCATAGTTTGGTTTTGGCGTGCTTTTGTCTTTTGTTGAGTTGTTGTTTGGTGGGATGTTATTTTTGGGGGGGGGGGTTGATTTTTTTGGGTTTTGGTTTGTTGTTTTTTTTTTTTTTGGTAGGTTTACAGAAACCGCAATGTAAGTTAACCTAAACGCTTAAAAAGCAAAGAAAAAAGTTCAACTAACTTTAATATTATGGTCGTAACACATCAATTACTTATTACCACAAAGATAAGCTTGTTTGCTCTTATTTCACATTTCATTTATGTGAGCTAGTACTCACATAAGTCCTTCACTGCACTGCATTTTAAGAAATACTGCCTCTATTGAAAATAGATAGTAACAACAATCTGTTCTGATTATGCTCTTCAAAGTTTAAAAGTGTGTCTGCTCCAACGAGTGCTCCAAGCTCTGCATTAGGCAGTTGGCTCCCCAAGGGAATTACCGTCTCTAACCGACACAGTAGCAGCAGACTTTAAAATAAAACAAACAAAAAAACCACTAGAAGGTCGGAGGGGGAGGCGGTGAGGAGGTGGTGGTGTCAAGAGAAAGGAGGAGGGATGAAAAAGACCGTTCAAAAAAAAAAAAAAAAAAACCACCAAAAAAAGAAACAAAAAAGAAACAGGTCTTTCATAATGACTGGTAAAGACCAGTGTGGAGAACTTTATTAAGAGTTCCTGGCATTTAGTTTTTAGATCGCGGAACAAGGTTTCTCCTATGTTTACAGATGCATACATGCTTCCTGTAGATAAATACACAGGCCACAAGCATACTAAATGGCAGCCAGCGCAGTTGTATCATTTCTCGTTAAGCGGGAGTGTGATGAAAGCTCTTCTTTCGAGAGTTGCTGGGGAGCTCTGTGCGCTGCACAAGACGGAGCAATCCACCGAGCAATCCACGGAGCTCCCGGGGCTCCGTGTCCCCCTTCCCGGCGGCAGGACGGCGAGGTGATCCTCCAGTCCACCCGAGGCGCCTCCGTCCTTCCCGCGGCCCTGCGCCCGCAGCGCCCGCAGGCAGCCGTCCTAGCGATCCCTCCCGCTCTAAGCAGCCGCTGATGTGGCTCCCGAGCGAGGTGCCCGCCGCTCCCTCCCGGAGCCCCGCAGAACTTCCCAGGGCGTTCGAGTCGAAACGCCCCGTCCCGGGCAGCGGGGACCGGCGCTCAGCCCTTCCAGCCCGGCAAAAGCCCGCGCCGCGGCACCCGGAGGTGACCGCCCCGCCGGGCGCCCGGGCTCGGGCAGCCCCCAGCGCCCAGCGCCGGGCGGGCGGGCCCCGGTGCGGCCCCGCGGAGCGCCTCCCTCCCG
>VXAZ01003169.1:69990-170441 GCA_013399875.1 Gymnorhina tibicen
GCGTCCGCCGCCTCGCCCGCACCTGCCGGGGCCAGCGGCGGGGTCGGCGCTTCCCGAGCCGGTGGATGGCACGGGGAAGGCGTCCGGCACAGGGCAGGCAGAGGACCCTGAGAGACAGCTGTCGTGCGTGCGCTCACCGAGTCCCCAGCTGCCCCGGCCTCCATCCAGCCCAGGGAACGGGAAATGAGTTCCAGCTTTTCTCTAGTGATGGGCATCGGTGCTGGCCTGTAATAGTCACTGTGTTTCTTGAAGTGCAAGGTCAGAAAACATGATTACTTAAGAAAATACAGGTTTGCTTTGTGTAGCAAAGCATATTTTCAGCAATGTCAGCAAAAGAGAAAACTTTGAAAATCAATCTAAGCTCAGAAACTATAAAGCATAGAGTATACTTCAGTTGGTTCTGACTTTTCATAAAGCACAAAATGTTCATGTGAGTAGCCAGTCAATAGGCATACACAGATGACAAAGTTTGTGTCTCTGCTCCTCGTTTCTTCTCCCTCCTCACCCATGAATATAACGCATTTCTGTGGATAGTGCCTGCCAGGAGCCACTGGCCTCCCACTGCATCTCCTTGCTTGGCTGGTCACAAGAGCCCACTGATTTACATAGTCATGGGCAGCGGCCTGTAGGACGCAGCTCTTCCACTGTGCCAGCAATGGCATGTAGTTGAGTTGTGAGACTGAGGAAATTGTGTAGCCTGTACCCAAGCTGCTGTCTGCAACATCCCACTTCAACCAGTGTCTGTTTGGCAAGGACAAAAATGCCCTAAGACATAGGACAGGAACAGAGGCACAGAGCAAGGAAAATAATAACCCACTACATGGAAAATATATAGGGCAGGAGAGAGCCTGGGAAATATCAAGGGATGGTGACAAAAAGGATGGCCCAAACAAAACAGGTCCTGCTTTGGCAAAGATCCAAATGGCATCTTCCCTCACAGAGTCCACCAAGCAGCAATTGTTTGTGCCACAGTAAAATAAAAGAATCATTACTGTGTCAGGTCTGTGAAAGAAAGGGGAGGGGAGCTGAGTTGGAGGCTAAGAGAATTCATGGTAATATTCCTTTCCTGTTGCATGATCCTCAGAGATTAGAGGCGGCTTTACCATCAAAACAGAGCCATGGGGGTGGCAGCTTGCAACAGCAGGTGGGAAGAAAGTCTAAGCTGAACAGCTTCCAAGAAAAGGACCATGGGATCAAACATCCTTGGGAAACAGATATGGCCTCCATTTTCAGTTGAAACAATTCCACTGAGATTTACTTGGGTCAGGTTAATTTAACAAAATATGCTGACATTCACTTGGATCAGGTTAATTTTATAAAAATATGATTTGCGAGGACACTACCTATGCTCTTCTGTTAAGCAGTAAGTTTCTGGTGGGATTCATGCCTTACTCAGCAGGATGACACTGGAAATGAACTAGACCAAATTATAACAGTGTCTTGGGTAGGCTGCCAAGCACAAGAACAACTGTTCCAAGTAAGAAGTGCTGTAAGAAACCAGCTTCCGCAGCTCTCACTCAGAACCCTAAGTAACATTCTTAGATTTTTTGGGGGCGACAGAAAAAGATAGAGATGAGAGCTTTTCATGCCTTAAAATCCAGTCTTAAAATCCAGATTTGAGCTGTGATTGGAAAAAGAAAAGTCAGAACAAATGTGTGTGTCTGCATCCCCCCCCTTGAAACAAAGCATTGCATGGATCTAATGGGAAGCCCATTTCCATTCTGGGAAATTTTCATTCCCCAAATCCTTTCCTGTCCATAGCTCAATGTGGGCTCAGAGACCATCACCCTGGGGCTTCATGTTGAAGCAACTCCATGTCAGAGAGATGTCTCTGATATCTCTAATAGATCATATTTAGTCAGGTAAGTATTTGTTTCCATATGTTAGTTACATATCCAAGCTTAAACCCCTGTTTTTGTTGGGTTTTGGTTTGTTTGTTTGTTTTTCCTTCTAATGCTTACCATTGCTTCCTAGCCACACAGACCTAGGGGCAAAAGGAATTTAGGTGACTAATAATTAAGTGTGGCAACATACAATCTCTAGGTTCCTGTTTGCCACAGCACATAACCTTGTGCCATTCTCCCACAGTCACCTGCAATACATGGGGAAAGGTAGGTACCTCAGTGGCATCCATAACTACCAGCTTGCCCAATACCGCTCCACCCGAAACCAGCCACTGTGAACATACTGAGCTTACACAGGAAGAATTGTCTTCAGTGGAAGGAACCAGAACAACTGCCAGCTTGGAGTATGTGTTAGACACCCTCTGCCTCCTTCCTGGGCTTTTGCCTTGTGCTAGGTGTGTGTTCAAACCCTCTTGCCTGCAGAGCTCCATACCTTATTGAACATTTGGCTAGGTAGGTGTCTTTGTGACGGTACGAAACTCTCTTCTATAGCTGGGTCACTCCGCTCCTTCCTTTGTATTTCTCTCCCCACCTGCCCCCTAGAAGGATGGGAAGGTATATATTGCAAGCCCCTTCTCCTTTTTATACAGGAGCATTCTCATCCTTTCCAGATGCGAACCAGTTCCCCTCTGCTCCAGAGTGGGGGTAAAAGCCTGCAGTTCTCTGGTTTTCCTGAGAGTGTCCTGAAAATTGGTATATTGAATTTTGGGTATATGGACATCATGTATAATACCGATAAGCATTGTCTAAGAATGCTTAGAGACTGGATCCCCTTTGGAGTGTGTGCGAGGGAATACTGGAGAAGGCATGAAATGGGCACAAATCAACCCACATCGAGACATCCTGGGGCAGAAGTACAAATATAGAAGAAACAGACACAAATATACAATGTGGGGAAAATTCCACATGAAAACTCCACGGAATTTGGTTACTTCTAGATTTAGGCATTAGCTAAGCAAGAGAGAGCTTTTACGACCACCCTAACCACATCATCTTCAGTCAGACCTCAGACCTAAGGCATAAGACCCAAATCAAAATGAAGCCTTTAAATTACTGGATTAAGATCTGCTCTAATCCAGCACTTACTCTTAACCTGCTTTATTAAGAGGATAGCATTACTAACCATTTACAGGAATTAATAAGGCAGAGGAGGTGATGAAAGAATCCCGATTGCTCAGCAGGTCAGTAGCAGAACCCAGTTTCTGTCTTCTTCCCTGTAACAGTTCCTGTGACTTACTGACCCCTAACCAAACTGTGTCATCCTCATCAAGCCTGCCTTCCCTGTTTTAGAGAGAAAACCCATTTAATTTTCCTGTTATACTTTAATCTGTAATAACATTTAAACTTGATGTTTAATGTGGGTCATTTATGAATTCCAAGTACTTGCCTGAGTTTGCTCAAGCAAGCCCTATCACTATAAAGTGGCTTTTGCTTAACAGGCTTCATGCCAGCCAGTTTTTAGTCAACATAAAACTTCCTAAGTGAGATCATCCTGGAACTGGGAAACATGGAATTTTGTGCCCTAAATCCGTCATTCTTGGTTGCTCATGCAGAATTAATAGTCTCAAGAACAGATAGACCTAAACTCCCTGTTTCTTGAATAGAAAGCTTCATCCAGGTTAGGCAAGGCATAGCTGGAAGAGTTTTGCAGCATCTCTGCTGGTTTGTTTGCAAACCAGGGATTTTTTATTAGCGAAAATCTGTAGCAGCTAACTCTGTCCTCTGACAACTCATAGACTGTGCGTTAGTATAGCAGCTAAAAGAAAGGACATTCATTAGAGTAGTTAATGGAAAGGAGGCCATGTTCTGAGAGATGTCGCATGGATTTAAGGAGATTTGCTGTCATGTAGGACAGTCGAGTCTTTGATTTTCATTGTCAACTGGGAGAGTTGTAAAAGGAAAAAGAACCATGTAGTATTACTGACAATAGTTTCTTTTTCATTGTGCGTAACTGAATGAGCAACTTATTACCCACTGCACTTTCTGAAATTTTGGCATTATAATTCCTGAAGTGTCAGACTTCAGGAAGAATGACCAAGGACCTGGCAAGTTATAGTTCTCTCTGCACTGAGAGTTACTTCCCCGCTACCCATACTAAGCTGACTGAAAACCTGATGGATTGAGGTCACAGTGGACCAGCATGTATTGGCAAAGCACTCTTGAGACATTCTCTGGGTTTCTTATGAAGGGGACAAACAGCGAAAAAGAGCACAAGGCTTGTGCCTCATTTTTGCATTTTGTTCCTACGAGAAGCTGCTGCTGCCAAGTTCAGTTGTTTTTTGTCCCTACATGAAAAGCTGCTGTTGCCAGGTTCAGTTGTTTGTTGTTTTGCTATATTTTTTTTTCAGTAAGCATAGATTGGGGGTTTTTTCCTGCACCAACAAGAGGTTAGGTGCATTCAGGACTGGAAATAAACCTCATTAAATGATCCAGTGGTTACAGGCTGGAAGATCCTTATCTTTGCAATCATTTTGTCTTCCAGCAGCATCCCCAAGTAGTCCTTGGGATTATTTGACTCTCTGATTGACCATCATGGAGCCCTATGAGGACACAGTAGATTATGAAGAAAAGTATATATGATGAAGTTTATGAAGGATTATTTTAAAATATTGTAAGAAAGAAAAATAAGCAGACAAGACTTCATGCTTTTATCTGGTTTGTTCTTACCCATCATAAAAGGAGAGAAAATCTTAAAGGAAGATTATGAGGATGTTTCTTCTCAGCAAATTTTGAGAAGTCCCAGTTTGCTTTCAGTTCCCATGAGAGTTGTCTTAGTAACCACTCTAGTAACACATTCTTCTTCCATAGGAAATTTTCACAAGGAGTGATGCAAAGTGTGCAATAAAATCTTCTTTTCAACTGAAACAAAACATAATTTGGCATTTACATTTTGTGTACACTGAGACTGAGAAATTATTTACAATGGATGGGGAAGGCAAGACTTAGTGGTAGGTAAAATACAGATAAAATATTACTCACAGTAAAGGCAGGTTTAAACATGAATGTGACCAGGGAAGGAAATTCTATGGTAATCATCTTTGTAACTGCAATCCACCATGAATTATTGATTTACCAACAAATAAACAAATAGAAAAAGCACTGAGAGTTTTCTGAATCTATTGAATGAGAACAATCATGCCACAAACCATTGTTTAAAAATGTGCAAAATGACGAATGAAGTTCATGACTTACTGAATTTGTAGAGATTATACCACATGTGTAAATCCAGCCATGTTTGTCCAAGGCTCAAAGCAAATGGAAACTAGGGCCAACACAGCCTTTACGTCTTAAAGTGAAATTATGATCTTAATGCTTCTGATAAGAAAGGAAAGAGGAAGGGAGTTCCCCTGGTTAAGTAATCTCTATTTCACCTTGATATCTTCCTTTGTGGCTTCTATTTGAAATTGGATTAAAAGCAGAACTGAGTGCCATATACTGTAAATACCCCCTGCACATACGAACACTTTCTATGGGACCAGCTCTTTTAGTGGCTTTTTCTTTTTGTTTGGTTGGTTTTGCTTTTTAACATCAAAGTAGAGATGCGTTAAGATGGTGCTGACAAAAACTGCATGTCAAATAACATTAACTAACTTAGTTAATGTGCTTTGTAGACAGAGCACAGATCTGTGTTTGGAGCAGGTGAGAGTGGTAAGGAAGGTGGAGGCAAAACAAATGCCCACTGGTTGATAGAGGGAAAAATAGTTCATAGTCTATGTACAGTTGGGTTTTTTTACTCCAAGTTGTTTTATAATTACATATACTACTGACATTTGTATTGCTCTGAGTGTGGGAATGAGGCTGTAAGAGTTCAAAACTGCAAGTAATAAGCTATTTCAATTTAACTAAGGGTGTCCAAACTCAGAACTTCACAGCTAAGAGTGCAAAGTTCAGTGTACAATTAATAGACAGGGTAGCTTTTCTTTTCCTGTGATACGATACTGACTCACACCTTTTAAGATCAGTTTTAAGATCACATTGTTTGACTTTCAGCATAAACTAAGCTCTTGAGTTTCACCTGGTGATTCTCAAATCCAGTGTGTAACATTAGAAAGGCCTCAAACCCCAGTCTCAAGACTGAATGGCAGTGATTCTACCTCCTGACCAGTTCTCTCCAGAGCCAAGTGCTCTTGCAGCATAAGCTGTGAAAGTTGTTTGCTTTGACTGGTACTTGTATTTCTCATTCAATTTCAGAAGCTGCATTATCTATAATGCAATTCACAGTTAAATACTCAGCCAAAAATACAACATCTTGCCTTGACTAAGTCAGTAATATAAGCTGGGCATTACTGTGCAGTGTGGTGCCAGACCATTTTTTCATATTTTTCTCTAATTGAAACAGAAGAAAATTCCTTGATGCAGAGGTTACTAGGTAAGGTTCAGAAGTCCCAAATATCAGTCTAGCCTATTGTGCCACTTAGGACTGTCTCTTTCAGATATCTTCTCATATTTTGCCTAGCCTGATTTAAGTGCTCTATGCAAGAAGGCTCTCCCCCTCTGAACAGTAGAGATTGCATTTATTTTGTACTGTAAGACTAGTTAACCTTAAAGACTGCATCTAATAGTGAGAGAAACAGAAAATATGTAATATTGGGGATGCAGTTTATTACTGGTCCATACATTATCTCTCCTACTCTGCATCGCTTGCATCTGCTGCAAACATGAACACTTCCAAGTGCCCTTAGGAGCTGAAGTTATTTGTGCTCCCCTCAGACCACAGCTGCCCAACAGCAGTGCAGGCTGCACAGGGAGCTTTCAGTGCTGAACAAGGAGAGAACATACTAACAGAGATTCTTCATGCGGATAAAGGAGTTCTGACCTTAGTGTATCACGAGCAAGACACCAAGCTGGAGTCTGAAGTACAAGTATCCACCTGTCTCTTGGGAAATCCTCTGTTTACTCTGTGATAACAATAATGCTGAAAACAGGCGGGCACTGATGAAGACGTAAAACCAAGTACAAGGCAGGTACAAGCAGGGTGACATTTCTAAACAAAGCAGCACACTGCCTACTTTCACCAGACCTGAATTTTAACTCTGATAGTTTGCAAGGGCTTACCTGGAACTGTACCGCAATTAAATATTCATTCATGAGAAAAAAATATTTGTGTTTCATAGCAAACGGCTCATATACAATTTGCAAATGGTTACATATATCCTTAATTGTTTTTCAACAACCCTGCTAAACACTGAGGGCAAACTAAATCCTTTTTATGTCAAGGCTGCAGATACACAGTCACCTTATCTAATCAGTCCCAGCTGCCTTAAAGGCAGTAACTCAGAAACAAAGAGGCTACCAAACCAAGTAACTTCTGTGAGGCCTTGCTGGAGAAGGGGTTCAGGTTGATTACTGTTCACCTGCCACACTGAGGCATGCAGGTAACCTGAAACAAAGGGAGTTTTCAGTGCTTCCCAATGACACACCTACCCAGTGAAGTAATTACCTCTGACGCATGACAGAAAAGATAAACACCGAGTCCTGTAGCATGTTGGCTAGCAACTCACCACAACACTCTGGAAAATATCAGTATGCCGCCTTTAAAATACTGGGTGAATTTCACCTGTTCGCAGCAGGTAACTCAGGACCTGAGTATTAACTGAGTAGCGCTCAAGCCTTCAAAATAAAGTTGACGTGCTGCCTCGGATGTAACCAGGATTTCACACAGACTTGATTTGCTCCTAGGAAGGACACACACAGCTCAGCAGTTCATTTAAGTAATAAGCTGGTTATCTTTTACAGGTGGCATGATAAATTCTTTGGTCTCTTTTAATAAAAGACAAATGTCAAGATGAGAGGGGAAAATCTGTCATACGTAACAATATGAACACCTTCTGTGCCATGGTTTCATTTGTGTGATGTCTCAGCGATTGCTAGCAACACCTTTGGAGCCAGATTCATTGGTCCACTGCTCTGTTTTCACCTTCAAGCACTTTCAGTGTGGGAGGAGAAGGGTGAGGTGCTGCTGGACTCCAGAAGTAGGGTGTTGTGTCCTTCCACCTGGTATCAGTTGAGGGTGAGGACTGGGTGACTCCAGAGCTGGTGCTTCATGAGCTATTTTTTCAGTATGCTTAATTATCTTGGAACAGTAAAAACATTGTCATTGCAGCAATCAGAAATGAAGTAAAGTTTCTGTATCCAAGAGGTTTGTCTGGTTTTCCTACCCATGCCATTTGGCTTATGGACTTTGCTTTTTGGCCTTACAGACTTTGCTTTTTGGCCTGACAGACTTTGCTTTGGGTAATTTAGTACAGACATATATCCATTAGAAACCTTCAAAATCGTGCCTTGGATCATCTCCCAAGGCCAGGCCCAGTTTGTTCCTGAGCAAGACCAGGAGCACAAGAGCTGGGAACACCTTGTAGTCCTGGGTGAACCATATTGTCCCTAAGGCATGCTATGCTGTTACGTGCAGCATTTTCCTGTGAGAAAGTGGGTTGCCCTTTGTTGTTCTCCCCGGCTGTGTTCTGCCTGCCGTGGCAGATGAAGAGGGCGGGGGAAGCACAGTGCAGAGTTCCGATGTAGGGCCATTGCTGTGAGCACTCGGGATGCTGTCACAGTAAGGGCCGTGCCAGGTAACATGGCCTGTTTCTGACCCAGCGCGTTGAAGCGCCCAGGACAGACTCACTTCAGAGTGTCCGAGTGCTCTGGTTCCAGGGATGCAAGTGGCTTCTTGCCTGCCACTCTTAGGGAATATGGTCTTTGAGCCCTGTTTGCGAAAGCCTGCAAGAAGGGCTCAGCTGTCTCCATGTCTACATGGCAGTTCAGACCTGCAGGGTGGTTTCCCTACCCAGCCCTCCATGGCTGCTCTGCCAGGCAGGACAGCAGCACAGAACGGGAAAACTGAGAATCCTGGACACTGGCCTGGTTTCCCTTTACCTGTCTGACATGGTGAGGCAGGAAAACACCGAAAGGGCCTTAGAGATGACAGCAAAACAGGGTATGCATGTACAGCTGATTCACAGGGTGGAGTAACAGCTGGACGCACTGGCAAAGCAAGACACTGGTCTCACAGGCGGGGACTCTCCGTAGAGAAGATGTCCCTGGGAGGGTTCAGGGACATCCTGGAGAACTGCAACTAAGGTGCTCCCAGAAAGTCATGTAGACAGGACTAATAAAAGCACTTCACATACTTTATTTCTCTCCCAGCGCAATCATCTCTAACAACACACCATTTTTTCCATTTGTGTTCAAAGTGATGGGAACTCTCCTGATCCCTGTAGGAGGCTGTCCTGTAAGCAAGCAATGTAACAGCAAGGAATAATTTTTTAATGTATTATCTTTCCAGATATCTAAATGTGCACCTTCCCTGCATTCCTCTCAATGCCCTCCACCCCTGTCGTCTGAAATAACTGCTCACTCATCACTAAAGTTTAGCCATGCTGTGCTGTACAAATCCAGAGAAGATAAGAAACAATTCCAATCTATTCCTTAGATAACAGCACAGAGTATTGCACAATGTTCTTTCTTGTCTCAGAGTTCAGTCTGCACCCTTAGTTAAAAAAAAAAAAAAAGGAATGTTAAAACAACAAAAAAACCCCTCTTTAGAGAAATTGCCTTAAAATGCAGCATGCAATATAGTTAGTGCAGCGTTAAGGACTTCTGAAATAGTGGTGTTGTTTCAAGTAAGATTGTGGCCACCATTTTCCCCATGGTTTCCAATGTGTAATATTTGAAATGATCTCTTTTTCTGTGCTCCAAGTAGCAATTAAGTATTGTGTTTCAAATGCTACCACACAGCAATGGTGAGTAAATAATGGCTTAAATAACAAGTAAAAAAAAGGTTTGTTTGCTTTTGCAGGTGTTAAATTTCAGCAGGACAATCTAACTCAAACAAAGTCCTAAACAAAAGTTACTGGAATTCCTGACTGACAACCTGAGTTTCATGTTAACAAGGCAGATAATCAAAATAATCTCTGCTGGCTCTAAAATCTCTAACCACCGATTCTTACTGTGGCTGTAAATTTCTGAGATTGAGTTTTTTAACTTCAGTTAAAACAATTTTGTTTAAATTGCTATTGCATGGGAAAATGATTGCAGAAACTACATGGTGTTAAAAGATTTATTTTGTAATGAGTATCCTTAAAAAAATTCAAGCACTAAAACTCACATTGAGAAGTACATTGCAGGATTTAAATGTAGATTTAAGTTATTTTCTTTTGCTTCTGATAACTCGCTTATTTCTCCCTTGAGAAGAAATACAGTGTTACATATCCAGTATCCAGATGAATTCAAACTTACATCCTCTAAGCTATCTCAGAATATTAGGAAAAAACTTACGAAAAAGGTAATTGAGTAATTTTTAGACACAATAATTAATTCTGCGTAACCCATTTACAGTAAACTCAGCTGCAGTGAAACCCTGCTTGAAGGGAAGAGAATGAAAGCTGGAGGTTGCTTCAATGCAAGCTAGTGATGCTTGTAAGTTGAGCCCCTTCCCACAGGACTCAAACTTGCAATCCTGTCAGAGCCCTTCACAGTCAAGACAGTGGGACCAGGCCTGTAACCGAGAGGTTTAGTGGAGAAAATTCCATGACTTCACTATGACAGGCTTCCATGGTAATTCTTAATTGGTTACTTTAGATTAGCCTCTCAGCCAGCCCTTGTTAATGTGAAATGATAACCTTGAACTGTGTTCATGGTTTAAGTATAATCCAAAGATCTGCATGAAGTGCACAGGGACAAAGTCAGAAATTATTTTGCACTTGTGTGAGGTCAGAATCAGGCTGATTCTGACAACCTGATCACAGGATCACAGCAATCCAGCTCTTTTTGGGCTTTATCAAACACCAGATTAAGAGTCTGTGGGTGTGCCAGTCATCTTAAAATAGATCTTACCAGCCTGATTCTGCTGCTTTTAGCCATGGTGCTATTACCTGATCTCTTGTGCAATCTTATTTAAACATGAGTAGAGGTGGAAGAGGTGAGTTCTACGTTTCTTAGAAAACTTGAGATGATGTGAATGGAACAAATTAGTGGTTCAGCAATTATAAAAATCTGAGGTAATTAGGGAAAATTGAAGTGGTCCTGGTCAGTAGAGTTGCCCTGTTTATTTTCAACTCAAACTAAATGCCTATGCCTGTTATTTGTCCTAGACAGAGACAGAAGAGAAATTATTTAAAATAATAGATTTCTTTTAATCTGATCTATAATGTAACGGATTTCTTTTAATCTGATCTATAATGTAACGTATCAATGTAATGATTCTCAGGCTGGCTCCAGGTGTTCTGAGCTAGAAACAGGCTGCTGTGAGTTGTGCCAGGGCCTTCACTGGAGCATGTGTACAGGGCAGTATATGCAGGATGGAAAGGGCCTGCTACAGCAGTCAGTAAACTTCATATTATCCTAAAAGTGTAACAAGTTGGTTTAACTATTCTTCATGTCTTTTTTTTTTTTTCATTAATCATTAATATTCAGTTAATACAGCAGTGAGCAGAATGTACCCACAGGTCTATTCATAAAGGAAGTAATTTACTGCCTGCTTTACAATAGTGTTGTGTAAACACTTGAGTTGCACTGAGTATTGCATTTCTGTGGGAGTAGTGGCACATTCAGGTGAGCAAACACAACACTTTAGAGAAAACCAAGCACTTTTAGTCCAGCCTCAGACTACACTGCAACCAGCCTGCAAGAGTGTAAAAATAAATCAATGTTGCTAATGAAAAAGATTGAGGAAGTGAAAATTATCTCAGCTCTTTAAAATTCAATGTTTGTGTTAGTGCCACAGCACTTCTGCTCCGTGCAGCTTCAATATAGCATTAGAGAGACCCTGGTATTACTCCAAACGCTCATGGGTTTCATTCAGTCAGGGCCAGGCCCAGGATGGGTACTTGAACCGAAACGGTAAGAAAGAAGTCCAAGGGACCGTCAATTACTTCCCAGCATCATGGTGGTTTCTTACAAATGCCTTAAAATACTCTTTGAAGTTAGAAGTATTCATAAATAAATAATTCTACAACCCCTGTCTTATCCTGTTACAACTACCTCTGTATGAGAAGCAGATCTGAATTCCTCTATTCTTGATCCCTCAAATCACAGGTCAGGTTTCAAATGTCATTATTCAATTGTTTCTTGACAGATGTAACACTGTTTCTCACAGTGCAGAAACAGCGAATGGAACTGACCCAGATGAAGACTGGGATCTGCAAGACTCTCCTTGGATTTGCAGCATTCCTATGGCTTAAGGTGCCTTTCTAAACGGTTTCTGGGACCCAGTGGCAAGGCATGTTGTACCTCATTGTGAGGCTACTGACTTCAGCCTTGCTGGAATTCTCCAGGATTCAGTGAAATTACGAGACTTGATTAACCCTGTGCATGTCCTTTAAAAGTCTTGCTGAACTGGAGCCTGAATAAAGCCTGGGCCCAGCAGGCATTCCTGTACATACTCAAGGATAATAGTTGACTAATGAGTTCAGGTAGAGCTGATGGACAACTTCTAGTGACTGTGATCTTCAGTACAGCTAATTTACATCCTTAACATTTTTAGAATTTCAGTATGGTGTCTGTACATCAGAAGTCACTGTGGCATACATACTTCCCTGTTTTCTTGCAGACATAGGCGCTTCGAATTCTTACTCTCAACCCTCCTACATTCCAATGCAATTCCTTTCCTTAATGAGCATGCACCCAAAATGACCTCGTGTTCCCTTCTGCAAAATGGTGCACTGTTTCCCTGAATGCTGCTCACATTTTCATGACAAAAGTTGCAATTATTTTTCTGTGCAGCATGATTTGCAATAAGACTGACTTTGCAAACATATTTTCGACCTCTCATTAGGCTGACAAGAATTTGGTCAGCCTGGTAAGAAACCTTTTGCATATGTCAAATTAATTTTATTTAAGCATCCCTTTACATTAGTCTTTTGAAAGAGTCTTCTGAATGCAAAGGCACATGTTACTCCTCAGTCTGCCCTTCCCTGTGCATTACAAATTGTTTATTAATGTGGCAGGTAGAATCTGACTTCATGCAATTGATCATGACATTGTGTTAACCACTGTAATATAAAATTAGCTCCTTTCTTGACTATAACATCATTCCAAACTTGCCTCCATCACATGCTGTTCCTTATTGGTTACAGTTCATGCTTTGTCATTCTGGAGTCTCAGAAAACGGTGAGCAGTGCACCTGCTGACCAAGGCAATGGCACGGCAGAAACTGGATCTATCTAATCATTAAGCACTACTCAGTCTTTTCCCACCCCCCAGTAGATGAGATTCAGTGAGCACAAAACCTCATTGACATTCCTTGATGATGTCTTTGATTTGTGGTGGTGGCAAAACTGCTTGTCCCAGTAACCTACAATTACCACATTTAAGTAATAAAACCCACACAAATCAACATCTCCACTAACAATGCAGTTTCACTATTTTAATGTTGTGGAACTACTTGCATTTTACTTTTGGCACAGGTTCTGATTTAATTCCCAGCTAAGTCAATGAGAGCTTAGAGAATCCTTCCCTTTGCTTCAGTGATAGGGGATAAGCCCAGCAGTCAAGGTTTATTCTCCAAATATTAGCAGAAATGCTCCACTTATCAGGTAGTTGATACTGTTAGCTCAAAGGCAATAAAATCTTTGCATCCAAATATAAGCTTTTGTTAGATCTTAGTTGACAGATGGATTCATAAGTTGATAACACAATCTTGAATTTCTTCTAAAACTTTGTTAAATTGAAGCATTTGGGAAGTGTGGATCTTTCCAAAACAGTTCCTTGAGGAACAATACTGAAATGCCAGTGAACTTTGACTTTCCAATCATTGTAAACTGTCTTTAAATTAAGACTGTTATAAAACTGGAATCTAGTTTTATTTTTGTTTGGATAAAACAACTGAAGACACATGGACAAGGACAGAGTTAACTAGATATGAGAGGCAGATCTATACTAAACCCGCAAACTTAACTTTCTGCTCCCTTCTAAACTTTTTCCCCAGTAAAGACAATTTAGCAGTGGGCTCTATAAAAGATTCCATGAACCTTTATGCACTGAGGGCATGTCCTCAAGCACAGTGAAATTCTTGTAAAGACTCTCATAGGCTACAATGGACTTGTAATCAAGCTCTGAATGTGAGCATCAAGAGATTCCCAAATTTCATTTTCCAGATATGATCAACAGTGCTGGAAGTGCCCAGCTTTGTGGAATGCTTACAGTTTTACAGTATGCTGTTGTATATGGCTTGATAGTGGTCCTGATGTGACAGCTTGGGAACCCTCATGGAATAGTACATGTTAATTCCTGAGTGAACAGCTTTTTGGAAGCAGATTTTCTTTTAATGAATTAATGAGCAGCAGCTGTTGGGAGGAATGCATTTCTCTTTCTTTTAACGTGCTTCATATGCAGAATAAACACACATAACTTGTGCCTGTACAAGAATGATACGCTTCAAAATATATGGACAAAAGTCACATAGCCAGGATTGTTCTTTAGACATTACAAAGCACTGCCAGGCAGACAGTAGCATAATCTTTTGTTTAAACAGTTCAGTACTTCTGGGAATAACTTAAAGCCATAACATAAATAGGTTCTGAAACCCTGTAACAAGAGATGGACAAACAGAAACAGCTTCTGCAAAATTTAGGTATTGCATTCCACTTGCCAGAAGTGTAGTCTAAGTGATGAAATGGTGTGAACTAAGCCATTCAAAGTGCAACTAATTGACATTTTACTATAGCTGCTAGCAGACAAGAAATGTAAAATGTCCTTTCCTGTCTGTGTGCTCAGTGTGTGATAGACCTATGACCTGGCAGAAACTGCCCAGGAGTCTTTTGGCTCAGGCTCCAGATTAACACAGATCTTGCCTGCGCAGACAAAATCCTGTGGGCGATGAACAGCTTACACAAATGACTATTTCAGGGCCATGCCAGTATGTTGTTGCTTTTCCAACTGTATTGCTCCCAGAAAACGCTGGGAGCACCTCTTCTACTGGCTGTAGAAAACCGGGGATTTTGGACACCCAGCTCCATGTGGCTTGATTTCTACACTCTCCTGAGAGTTACATCCAAGAACTTCAGGGATGATGATTCCTGTAAGACTTAAGGAAGGCAATGTGCACAGCTTGTTCAGTCCCATGCTATATTTGCCAAGCCAGTAATTGCATCTTTCTTGAAGTGCTGTCTTAGCTGAACAAAGTTTGGTGACCTGGGGAAACTTCCACTCGTGTAACAATACCAGGAAGTTGGATCTTGACACTTCATTAGCAACTTACTTACTGTGGAGCTCTTCGACCACATGAAATGGCAGTCTGCTCTTTAACCTTTCCCGGTGGAGTTTTCTGACCCTCCTCTCAGGTGTGCACCGAGCAGGCCTACTGGAGACTTGAGGGACTGCAGCTGCTGAAAAACTTGTATCTCACCCATCATCACACACTGTCTCTATAAATGGAGCATGAAAGTCACACATAGCTTTTATGGGCGAGGTGTTCTGGAGGCTATTTTTGAATGGCACTGAGTCCTGGTAACATTAAGCCCATTTGTTAAATGTTTACAAAGCACTCTTGCTATATGCAAAAAAAAATTATAAAATTCTGCAGTGACCTGAGCCCTCGGACTCTGTGCCATCCTGTCATGGAGGACTGGGGATGTGAGGATGCTCCTGTCTGGAGCCCCAAATCAGCAAAGCTGAATTAAGGTATTTTAGGGTCCAGAAAAGGGCAACGAACCTGGTGAAGGGTCTGCAACACAAGTCCTATGAGGAACGGTGGAAGGAGCTGGGGTTGTTCAGCCTGGAGGAGGCTCAGGGGAGACCTTGTTGCGCTTTACAGCTCCCTGGAAGAAGGTTGTAGCCAGGTGAGGGCTGGGCTCTTCTCCCAGACAACTAGTGACAGGATGAGAGGACATTGTCTTAAACTGTGCCAGAGGAGGTTCAGGATGGCCATTAGGAGGAATTTCTTCTCTGAAGGGGTGACACTGGAATGGGCTGCCCAGGGAGGTTGGTGGAGTCACCATCCCTGGAGGTGTTTAAGGAAAGACTGGATGTGGCACTCAGAGCCATGGTCTCGTTGACAAGGTGGTGTTCGGTCATAGGTTGGACTCCATGATCTCAGCGGTCTTTTCCAACCTGGGTGATTCTGGGAAGGTAGTCTGTGCACCTACAGACGGACACAACCTGCTACTCCCTGCAGGTTCCTTTCGCTGGTGCCACAGCACACCCACAGTCAGACCAGCACCTAAGGCAGCTGTGCCTGCTGTTACTGCTCCCTCGCACCCACCTCCCGTCAGGCTCATACCCGAACCCAGCTGCCCCTGCCAGCTTTTCATCCCTGCGCTGCCTCAGAGACAAGTGACTGCCGATGTTCTCCCCCTCTTCAGGTCTGGCTAAGGATGAACGGCCTGAGATATGCCTCTGACTCCCTGCCTGCACGCCCCTGCCAGTCCCACCCTCGGGCGCTGCTCCCCTCCCCAGCAGCAGCGGGCGGGCGCTGCTCCAGCCGCGCCACCCTAAGCGGGCGGTGGCAGCGCCCGGAGGCGGCAGAGGGGCTCGGGGCAGGGGCGCGCCGCGTGTGCCGCGCTCCGGCGGGGCAGGAGGCGGCAGGAAGCCGCAGCGGGCCCTCGGGGCTGTTCCGGAGCAGCGCCCCCGNCCGCCCCGGGCCCGGCCGCCATCGCCCGCCCCTCCCCTCGTCGCGGCTCACCCACGCCCCGAGCGGCCGACTGGGCGCGGTCCCGGCCCGCGGGAGAAGCCCCGGGCCAGGGTGTGGCACCCTCGGGGCCCTTGGTGGCTGGCTTTGTCGCTTTGTCCTCCCTCAAGGACTCGGTGACTCTTCCTGCAGATCTTAGCTCATTCCTCCCTTCAAAGCATGCGCTCCACCTTCCTCTGCAGCAACCGAGGGGAGCCGGTGCCACACCATCATGAAAAACCCAAACCTGTCCTGGCAGCCGTGTCATGTGTGTGCTTTTAAAACGGCATCTGTTTGAGACCTGAGACTGCCTGTTCCCAGTGAAGGAAGTGGGCTGATAAAGCTTATCGCCTTGGCCCGAGCTCTTCCATCTCTCCTGCATTAGTCTGAGCCGTGGTGCCACAGGAGAAAGTTGCAGAGATAGTGCAGGGCCAGGCGTTTTCTGGGCAAGATGCTGCTGGGAAGACACAGGCCTGCCCTGCCTGGGGCTCACGGGTAGGGCCTCCCCATCCTGTACAGACATGTGCGATGAATGCATGAACCCATATCCACCAATGGAGAAACCTGGGGTGGGATTTTCTTTTAATCCCCTTTCCAGCTGGGAAAGATGGGGATGCATCACAAGGAGGTGAGGAGAGGAGAACTGTGAAAACCGACATGACTCAAAATGAAAGCAAATAGTCTACTATTTGAAGATGGTGGGCCTTTTTAGAAAACATATGACAAGGAAAATGTTAAAAATACACCGAGTTCTGACTATACTCAAGATTGCAAGGGCTGTAAGTGCAGTCGATCCTTTCAAATATGTGTTCCTACTTCCTTAAGCTGTGCTGGTTTTGTGGAAATTCTCCCAACACACGTGTTCTCAGTCTGCACTGTGCAAATGCACCTGTTCTCACCCTACTACTTGCACATAGTCCTTTGCTACTCTCTGATAAGGTATCTGCTATAGGATCACCAGGTTTGGGTTTTTGTGGGTGTTTGGGTGGTTTTTGGTGTTTTTTTCTTTTTTTTGTGGCTTTTTTTTGGTGAGACCTTGGTAAGAGAATAAAGAATATGCATTTGCTATTGGGGAAGATACCTTGTAGAGTATCTAATGATATATGTATATATATATGCATACATACAGCTGAATTGTCTAAATAGGAAGTTTATTCTCTTTTTTTAGTTGCCACTGGATTCAAGGAGTGGTATTTCCTGAAATGCTTAGCATAACAGCTGGGGGAGAAGAGTGATCATCAAATGAAATTATGGGGTGGCAGGTTCAAAAGAAGGTACCTCTTCAAATCTTGGAACTCACTGCTACAGGATGTCAGGAAGCAGTTCAAAAAGCAATTAAGCACGATCATGGAAGAAGAATCTGTGCAGGGATGTTCAACAAAAGCACCTCTGATTCAGGAACTCTTTGAGGTGCAAATCCACATCCCGCGGAAGCATTTTGGGGAGCAGCCTCCCCTGTGCTCATGCTGTCATTAGGCAGTTACTGTTGGCTGCTCTGGAGATAGTCCCGGACTGGACTTGAAATGCTGCTGTTCTGACCCAGCACAGTCATCCCTACATTCAACTGTTATTTCATTCAACATGGGTTTTTTTCAAAATCTTTAATAAGTCATAGACAACGATTCTTGCAATAAATCTTCGTGACACAGAAATGCGCTTTCTTTATGCTCTGTACCTCTCTTGTTCTTTCCTGCTTGTTACTGTGACTGAGGGATGGAAGGTTGCTTTGCTGTGTGTTTGTATAATACCACATTATCAAGCTGAGCACTGGTCTGTGCCTGTATTTCCTAGTTAATTATTTGATATAAATAAATATTAATAATCTGCATTTCTGAAGGTGGCCACAAGCCAAAAGGTTTGCTGCTTGTTTAAACACTCGAAGTGTCTTGGGTGATTTCGTGATAATACTGTATTTCCCTATTGTCTGCTTTATGCCCAGAAATGGGTCCCACAGCTTTAAGCTGGGTCCAAGGAAAATGGGGTGGGGAGGGGGAAGCCGAGCGAATTCTTCAGTGCGGTTTGTGTTCAAGGACTCACACTCCCCCGTATTGCTTGGCTCTGCTTGCAGCAGGAGAGAGTAAATTCCTGCTTTTAGCTAGGCTGTTAGCTGAGGCAAGAAATTTTCCCAGGACTGCATACCGAAATCCTCCAGAACTTCCTCTTCTTCTGGAGCTGTTCGGCCTAGCTGTGATCCGAGAACCAGATCATCGGACCCTGCAGACCAGCAGGGAGGCTGCAGGGATGCCGCATCCCGACCTCAGACCTCAGGAGGGGCTGAGCCAGCTACAGAGGGAACTCTAAATCCACCAGCTTTCTCTGCAACAAGGAGGTTTAATATCTGACATTATTCATTTTTTTCTGTGCCTTGCGGCACTTTGTTTGTTAAATAAATAGGTTTTTTTCACTTTCCTCCAAGAAATTCCTTTCGTATTGGTGGGAGAGGGAGTGGTGAAACCTGCCTTCTGTGGAGGAGTTGTTCCTTCCCCCTAAACTTGTCTCAAACTGAGACACGAAATAAGAAACTGTGGAGCTCCAGTCCTTGTTTGCTGGCAGAATGAGACGGATGGGCCATTTGAGAAAGTGATTAAAATACCAGCAATACCTGCCTAAAGAGTTACAAATTCCACACTCCACATCTGCAAGGGCTTGTATTGATCATCTAGGGCACGAGACCAGACCTTATGAGCCCGCTGACACTGAAGGGTGAGAGCAAGGACGAGGCGCCAGCGTAGCATAACTGACGTGGGGGGCTGAGTGGTGCCAGCCCCCACCTCTGCCCCGAGCTGCCTGAGGCTGGCTGAGAGCCCAGAGGGAGCTCCTGTTCCAGCCTGGCTGGAAGGAGATGGGTTGCCACATACACTTTCTGTCGAAGAGTCAGTTGGGCATTGTTTGTAGGGGTTTTTTTCCCAAGAACAAGACAAATTTTAGTGCTCAGGAGTGGAAGTGCCCTGAGATCACATGGAGAAAAGGAGCATGATCATCCCATTGTATTGAACAATATTCAGCACAGGTCTTCTGAAAAAGTTCCCTTTCCTGTCAAGGCTGGTGAACCACTACAGACTCTAATGTGCTTTTTTAAACATCGTGGCAGTCCAGTGTATCAGTCATAAGGCAGGGGGCAATAACCTGAGGGAAGGCCGTTTCCCCAAGGAGAAGTGAAAAGAGGACCTATTGCTGCTGAGGAGTATCCTTGCCATATGGATTGGATTTTATAGCAGTGTACAGCTCTTGGATTGGAGGCAGAACTTCCCACGTGTACAAGGATCCAGCTCAGGGTGGATGTGGGTAACCCAGCAAAAGCCAAATGGTAGAGCCGTTGTTCCTCCTATTTGTCTCTCCTGTGTTCCCATTGCCCAGCCTGCTGATTTGTGGGGGATCAGAGAGAGGCTGCATACATACGGAGTGGGAGACAGCAGCTGCTTACAGAGCTTGACCATGCAAGCCCGTCTTGCTGCGAAGTCATGTTTCTTTTACATGACTGCCATCTGTACTGCTGATAACCACACAGATTGTGGCTTTAGCAGCCCCTCAGAGGTAGCTGTTTCATAAGGATGAGTAGTTCTTCAGTAGCTGCTTGGACATGAAACTACCTCGGGCTCGGATGCTTTGTATGGTGCTTTTCCCCAGAAGTGAATTAGCATATACAGTCAATAAAGACAGTAAAACAGAATTTATTCTTTAGTTTGAGGGCACAGGCCTGGAAGGGATGGAATAGGTCACTGAGCTCAGTACCCCAGAACCAGCAGCAGGGATTGGGCTTCAGCCCAAAAAAAGGGCTGCAGAACAATTATTCCACCTGCCCCACACTCAACATACGTTTATACCACATTGGCTGCACGCCCATAGCTGCCTTCTCTACTTCCCAGTAACTTTTTAATGAACCTCAGACTGCTAGCAGGTGTCCAAAAGTCCCAAGTCAGAATCACATGGGAAGAATGGAGAGGTCAGGGATGCTGGCACTGTGTCCCCGTGGTGAATGGGTTTTCCAGTCTCAAGTCCCATGGTGCTGTGGCACCTATTAAGCTCCTGCAAACTTCTCAGAGTAATAGGGAAGAGCTCTCCTGACTCCTCTGAGTTTCAGCTCCTGAACAAGATGTGGCTTGGATTCCCTTTTAGTTTTCCTTCAGCTCATCCAGTCCATTCCCACAGGTGCTGCTACAGCCCTGTGCTGTCTGCAAGGCCGGGCAGCTCCTGCAGCCCAGGCATGGGGTGTGGGTATGTTCCCATGGAGCAGTTCATCAGCACAACTTTTGTAGGAACTGCAAGTCATCCATGGCTGGGATGGCAGGAGATCTTGTGTCTCAATAGCATTTGGAGGGCAGCAATGTTTCCTTGGAGTGGGGCAGTAGCTGAGACTCTTTGGAAATCTTTGATGAATTGTCTAAAGGTACAGAGATGGTACCACACAGGCCTAAGGAAAGAAAAAACTTAAATTAATATATTTTTTTAATTTTCCAAGAGAAAGACTTATCTTTATTCACTAGTATGTCTTCAGACTGTGCTGATTTACAGACACATATATAACATTTTCATTCAGTCTGTGTTTTTCACAAACCAGAACTAGACAGTGCCTGTCATTTGGGCAGTTATACACTTGAAATACGTTAATTCGTATTTGTAATTTTTACATTTTAGTGAATGATACTTTCACTCTTCATTTGGTGTGTCAAGCTAACATTGAAGGGAAATTGTAATTCAAAATTCAGAAAACTACAATTTTTAAGGTGTTTGTTGGAAATAATTTGGGCATACTTACCAAAATAATATATGTTTGTTATAAATCGATGTTTATTAAACAAAGGTAATATACTGGATTTGTGAATTTCAGTATCAGTGAACGGATTGTTTGCAAACCCCATATTCTTAAGATTTTTAAATTTAGTAGATTTTTATACCTGCTTGAAACAGGAAAACACATTTCTCAGCTATTTCACTTACGCTCACCTAGCATTACGTGTGACCTTGGTGGAAGAGACAGGCTTTGGACAAGCCCAGAACTAGTGACACTGCCAGCCTGCTCTGTGTCTGTCTGCAACCCTCTGCCACAAACCCACCCCTGTACCCAAGAAGCCCCTGTAGCATTCTGGTCCCATATCCATCCTTGGCATTACATGGAGCAAGGACACGTGGGGCTTTCTGTAGGCACCTAGGGTGTGTCCTATGTAAGAACCTTGAGGGCTGCTCTGGCAAATCCTAGTGCTTGTGGTTTTGGCTTTGCCACATCAGTAAAATACCCTTCAGAAGGAGTGTATGCATTGGGAAGGGTGGAGGTATTTAGGAATAGAGATCAGAGGTGTCCAGCAGTGGATCCTTGGGCAGGACAAGTGTGGTTCCCAGGGCTGGAGCGGCCTCACAGGATGAGCAGTGTGTTGTGCAGACACAGAATCTTCCAAGGGACCTCAGGCACCAGCACTGTACATGAAGAAGGTTGGCAGAGGTGGCTCCCCAGCCCCACGGAGAGCATGGGCCCATGGGATTCAGGTAAACCCGTGCTGGAGGTTTCTCTTCTTCCTTAACCTTTGGCCATGTGAGGGTTTTGGCAGGCAGCTTGCAAGGTTGGTCACCCTGGAGTAACCTCACTTCTCCAGCCTCAGGACATTCACTTGCCTCTGCTCCCCAGCAGAGACCCCAGGGCCTGCTGTCACCTGTCAGGCACAACTCTTGTACCCTTTAGTACCCCCCAGCTCCCTGCCCCTATGTCAGCTTGTCCCTGCTGCACGTTTCTAACACTGCTTTGTGCAAATATTTTGGGGCAAGTGGAAGGAAATGCAGCAGAACCTGCCCAACCACTGATCTGTCTACTAGCAAGATGCCCTCTCTGGGTCAGTGCAGTGCAATTTTATTGGCATAGGAGCCTGTCTGGCTCCTAAGTAAATTCTGTTCCTACTGCTATCTTTAAGTTGGAGCAAACTTAAATAATTCCCACTCAGCCGAAGGAATGTGACTGCCGGGCTGACTGCAGAGCACAGTCGTGTCCTTCCACCAAGAGTCACTTGCAAAAGGTGTCTTGGGAATGGCCATTATAATATTTTTCTTTTAAGCTTGGGTACACCTTATCCATGTGAAGAAATATTTTTCATCAAATAAGCATTCCTGGTGCCCATGCTGCTTTTATCATTAAACAAATATTTTATTTAGGGGGTATGGAAACAGATTTATGAGGTTTTTTATCAAATACAACCATTAGCTGTTGACAAAAGAACACAGATTGCACCATATTTTAAGGTTTAAGAGAATTGGCTCTCCTAATGTATTCTGCAAATTTATTGCAAGGTAATTTTTACAGTGTAGTAATATTTTCATGCCACTTTTTTTTTTCCTAAGTTCAGATTTTGAAGTGTAGGTATGATTTACAGGCTTGGATGTATTTGTAAATTCTAGTGAAGTAAAAATGGCACTCTCATGTGAATGATGCTACAGGAAACATATCTGCATGTAAATTCTCACATAACTTTCCACAAGTGCCCTCCGCCCATACTACAGCAGGTAGAGGGCAAAATCCCAAGCAACATTAGCTAAAACACCTTAGGCTGACCTTGAGCGTCTCTTGACAATTTTCACAACATAAAAATCCAAACAAACTCTTCACATTCTACCTTAAAACAAAAAAAAGTGACAGGAAGTCAGGAGCCTGTCTTTCTAGATATAACCAAATGTGCTTTCTTTTCTCTACTTGTGCATTGTTCATATCACTTCAGGTAGGTGAGGACAGAGACTTTCTGAACAACACTTAAAATATTATGTGAAGATTAGCAGTGATGTACAAATTTTGGAATTTCTCTTCAAAGTGTTCTTGACCTTTCATAAACCAATATTACTGAACTATTGCAATGGATATAATTCATTAATTTTTCTTACAACAATTTAAGAATAAAAATAATGTCACAGACAATTTAAATACTACAATTCAACACCCTCTAACTAAATTTTCCAGCCAATAAAACACAAAGCAGAAATGGCAGAAATTAAAATCTTCCAGTTGACCACTTTTCCCTTGGACAATTTCTAAAACAAATATTAAAAGTCAGCATTCAGTTGCTTGAATCTTTTTGCAAATATCCACAGCAATTCCCCTAGTGATGATAAGTCCCTTGTAAAGATAAGAGAGGACATCCAGTAAAGAGTAATCTCTAAAACTGACATTTAATATTCCTCTAAAGATGCTAAAATACTTAGTTTTCACATGCCACACCTTAATGTCCTTTTTATTTATTTTAAACCAGATAAAATAAGCCATAATAAGACTGTTTTATATGAAGTCATGATAGAAGTCTCCATTCTCATGAAAACAAAACTGTTGTAAAGTCCTGGTCCCATTGACTTCAACACCTAAACCAAATTTTCACAACCAGTCTGTGACTCCTGTCTTGCGTGTCACCAAAAGAAACAGAGCAATTGTTCTCAAATACTAACAGGCAGGTGGGGTGAGCAAGGAAAATTCTAGTTTCAGACAGATGACATCTCTTTGGATACTTTTAGGAATTAATGATAAATGAAAAATCTAGCACAGTATGTTGAATTACTGTGATATAAACTCCAGAGTTTACAGAGGAATATTTAATCTTTAAAACATGTCTGTGATGTGCTAGCCTAGTTTTGACCTCAAACGATCTGACTACACACACTCAGTTTAACACATTCAAATCTGCTGATCCTCAAACCACTGAGTGGATTTGTTGGTGGTTACATCTCATTACTTCTGATTTTCAAAATCAGAATCACACAGAAAGGGTGACACCTTCCAAGGGAGCTTTTCCACGTAAACAAGAGCTGCCCTGATCATCACTGGATAGTCCTAGCCCAGGATGGATGGAAGGCAGGGCCTGCCACTGAAGCCACAAATGTAAGTGGTCCAGTGAGGTCCAGTGGACCCTTTTGGGGGTATGGGGTGTGGATCAGGTCCTTGAATAATGTCACTCCTGATACTCCATTCTCAGACTGGGATCTACCCTGCTAGGTCAGCACATGTGGCAGACAACACTCTGAAGATTTTAGGCACAGTAGCCTTTGCTCCATTGCCTGCCAAGGTGCCTTTGTGAGGCTCTGTCAGGGCACAGGAGGCAGATGTGACGATAGCTTTCCTGTTAGTCATTTCTCAGGTCCCTGTCAGCCCCCTAGCTGGGTTGGTCTGCTCCATCTGCCCTGGGCAAGGGGAAGAGGGTAGCTGCTGGCATACCCTTAGTATTAGCCACATCAATCTCCATGAGTGTCTCTCTAAAGATGATCCTAATCGTCTATTGCCCACTAGAACCATTTTGGTACAAGTCCAAAGGTAGAATTTCATTACCATTTCAGATTTCAAGTTTTTGATTTTTACCTTAAGCTATGGAAAATATGATTTTTGGTACCTTGCCAGGTTGCATCAGTAAGCCTGACACTGGTCTGCTGGTCATTCCCACAGCTGTACATTTAGGGAAGCCTGGTCCCTAAGCTTATGTCCATCCAATCTGGAGAGATTCTGGAGAAAAATATATCACAACCCAAAATGTGTGATAAGCAGGAACAATGCCAGGAAGGCCTTTACACTGAATAAGCTCTGCATGACAAATGCTAAAGTAATGTCTGCAATGTCAACCACCCGTGGCTATGGTGCAGACTGTGGGCAATAAATATGTGGGTGTGCAAGCCTGCCTTTGAGGGAAGGCTTTAATCACAGGTAAAGGTGCTTTGCTTAGGGTTATCAGTGACATCTGGTGGTAATAGACAGTAAAGTAATTTCAAATCTTTTTAAAGGTTGTGTATGAATTTAAATGGCTTATCCCAAATGAGGTATTTTACAAGGATGTATTTCCCAAAATGTATTTCTTTCTGAAAAAAACATACAGTGACCATGCTCCGTGCCAGGACCAAACACTAAGCAGGTCGGTATATAGCATGGGATTTTTTGGTGGTGGGAAACACTGGAACCAAGGAAGCCACCAAAGTATTTAGTGTGCCTGAAAAGCAGTTGATAAACACCTGTTCTTTGTTGCTGTTAGCTACATATAGCCTTGTAAGTGTTCCAGATCTCACAGCCCTTCCGAACCAATGAACGTGGCAACAATTCAGCAGGTGCAGGTGGGGGAGCAGTGTCAGCTAAGGCAGAGAGAATCATGAGTGCTGCTGGGGGCTAAGTGGTGAGTGGGCTGGAGTGAGACACCACACGCCTTCCCACAGCCCCTGCGGGGACTGCCAGGGAGAAGCCAAGCACTTACCTGGACCCTATTTCTGTGTTCCCAGTCCCTTCTTGGGGCTGGACACCTTTTATAGGGGACAGCATTTCTCAGCGATGTAGCTCTTAGCTGAAAGCAGCAGAACCAGTGCACATGGAGACACATCTTCCTTAATTTTGCACTTAACATCATGGTGTAAATTGAAGACTTTTTTGTTTCAATACCTTCTGTGAGAAGTTCCTTTCTGATTTTTCCCCAGTTTTGTATCAGAAGCTTGTTTCATACAGGAGACTTGTTTTGACAGTGGCTGGGGAACTGCACCTCTCGTTTTTGTATTTGCATAGCCACGTGTACTCCTCTTTCTTCTTGAGTAAAAAATGGAGAGGGTTGTCTGTCCAGAAAGTCAGCTTCTAACTCCCTGTGTGCACCTCACTTGCTGCTCTTCTCAATGCAGCTCTAGAAAGCAAAACTGCAGGACTTTGCTGTGATTTTAAACCTGACAATTCAGTAAGGTAAACATGCAATAAATGAACAGTAAAATGAAACAATACTCAAAACTCAAAACCCAACTAAAAACATACACCAGGCATCTGTGCATGATGTAATGCCATGTTCTGCTCTTTTGAAAATGGTTCTTGAGAGGACGTTTCACACCACAAATTTCTGAAGCCAGCATCGAAACCTTCAAGTTCCATGTCACCTTGAAGAATAAACAGTTCTTGAAGCAGTTAACTTTGATAAGGCAAGTGCAAAAAAGGACATAGATAGGTTATCAGCTATGCTGAGAATGTCTCTTTCTTTTCATGGCGTGTTCTTCCTGAGAAGCAGTGACTAAATAAAGACCTCTAGAACTGTTTGGCTGGGAGAATGATCCTCTCTTTCAAGCCTTCCAGAAGGATCCTTGAAGTCTCAGCACATCTGCAGCAAAATGTGCTTGAATCAGATGTTTAACATTGGGGTTTAGTTCTGTTTTGTGAGTGCTGTAATTTTGAACTTCTGGAAGGTGTTCCTGTAGGAAAACACTTCATTAACATACTGAACTGTCAGCAACTCTCTGTGTTTCCCCAGATATATTCACATATCAAATTCAATAATTTGGCCCGGCAGCCCCAGTCAGTGACATCCCCAGTCCCTTCTCATACCTGTGGAGCTGTCTGTGTGCTCTGGTGACTCCTCAGCCAAGGCACAGGCAGGAAAGGCAATGTCCTCCTCAAATATTTCCGAGCAGTTGTTTATGAGGAACTCCACCAACACTGTCACCTGCACACAGAAAACAGCCCATTTCAGTCAAGAGGGATGAAAACACATTGGAGACTCTTTGCTGACCCTGCCTGCTTCTTTGTAGGAAGGATGGCACAGAGCAGGGTGACTTCTGCCAGAATCCAGGCTTAAATTGTGAGGGTGAGTCCACCATGGGGGATGAGGCCTGGTGCTGCAGATGAATGGATCTGCCCCAGTACAGACAAAACACCATCAGCCACAGCTTTGGCCTCGCTGCCCGAGGGCCCAGGGGTGACAATGCCCACGGGGGACAATGCCCTGCACATGCAAAGTCTGCAGGAGCTGTGCTGTGACTTAGGGGGCTGCAGGGCAGCTGCTGCTTTTGCTCAGGGGAGGCGAGACCAGGGGCAGCCTGGCACACCCCATCGCAGGCTGAGGGACACCTGAGCTGAGGGGTACCCCCGGTGTCCAGGGGTGCTGCTCTGTTTGGCTTCCGCAGTAGCAGTGGGATCCCTACGGATGGCTCTAAACTGCCCCAGAGGGAGCAGCTGCAGCGTGAGTTCAACGCACCTTGTCATTCATCTCCTTCTGCACTTCCAGCGGGAGCGCGTTGTCCGTGCCCGGGCTCAGCATATTCGGGCCAACGCAGATGGCCAGGTTGCTGGAGTCCATCCTGTTGGTCTCGGCATTTTGGCTGATGTGGTGGAGCAGAGAGAGCAAGTGCTTGAGCAAGACGAGGTTTGGTCTCGGCAGCTTGTCAGCCACCCTGCATGAACACAAGCAACGTGTGACGTTAATCGATGGTGCAGTGGCCTCTGCTTCTGGATTTGAGCAAGTCTCAATTAAACTTGGAGCGGCAACACTTCCTCCAGAAAGGGACATGTGTGTGCTCACTGCATCTCCCAGAGACCCCCAACTGCAGCTGAGCATGTGGTTAACTATGAGACCTTGAATTACAAGGTCTTGACTGAAAGGCAGCATTGCAGAAGCCCACGTCCCTGGGTAGATGGGATGGTGTCAGGAGATGTCACTGGAGGCTTCCCAACACCTGTGGTTGTGCTGTGGGGCTTTCAAAGCACTCCCAGTCAGCCTCCACACCTACTGTTCCTAAAGAGCAAAACACAGTGGTGGTCTCCATGTGCCCAACTCCACCCCCAGCAGATGTGAAGGCTCTGTGTCAGTGCCTGTCCCACAGCACCGTGATGGTGTTAGCTGAGGCACTGCAGCCTCTGCCCTGTTCCTATGCCATTCATTTTGTAGGGCAGCCACCAGCAGGGTCTGCCCTGCACAAAATGGAGTGACTTGTGAGGGTGTTTTCCCATCCTCACCAGTCAGAGGCTCCTTGGGAGGGTTACAAAGTACTCAGAGACACTTAGGTAAAGCAGAACATTGTGAGACAGAGCTGCATGAACCCACGGGACAGGAACATGGAGAAGGATAGGGACACCCTCTTCAGAAAGCCTAGAGGCTGCCACCACTAAGTCTGAAATCAAAAAGTCATTCAGACCCTCACGATGCTTTAGAAAAAGAGATTGTGATTATGTGATTCATCACCCCAGAGCTGAGGAGACACAGATATGAAGGTGGGTGGTTGGGTGTGGGTCTTGGCTTCCAGAGGGGCTGCTGCTCCCCAGTGCATGGGGTCTGGCACACAGTCCCTGTCTGCACGTGGGTCTGCACAGTCAGGCATGGGTGCTACAGGGTTCCTGGCTGCTGCAGAATTTGTCAGCTGCAGGTTTTTTTGGGCATTGAGGAAAATTGCAGTCCTGGATGTGTCAGCTGGAAGGAAACATCTTGGACTTTGTGTTTGATAATAAGCCTGCCACCCATGTGGATTTGATAAGAAGCCTTTCACTTTCCCACAGGGCTGCTCCTTCAGTTTGGCTCTGCACTCATCATCGTGCAGGGGAGGCCACGGGGGTTTCCAGCTCCTGTTCCCTTGTCAGAGCCACAGCATCATCCATTGAGTGTGGGTGTGCATGTACACGGGGGAGCAGAGAGGACAAAGGGAGCTGGCGCTGCAGGCACTAGAGGGCAGGACAGCCCACGGCAATCCGGCTGGAGAAACGGGTGAAAAGACATTAGGAATGTCACCTATTGCACATTGCACACCCTGCACTAGTGACACCCGTCTGAACTTCCCTCCTCTGATAAACCCCAAAGGTGTCGCCCCTTTGGAAAATCTGGTCATACTTTTAACGTGAGGAACCAAAACGTAAGGTCACCCTACACAGTGCACAGTAAGAACACAGACTCAGAATGGTGTGGGTTGGAAGAGACCTTTAAAGATCATCTAGTCCAATGCCCCTGGCAAGTCCATGTATCCTCTCCTAAGTCCACACCACGATTGTGGGTTTCAGGGCTTTTTAACTGCAACTGCCAAATGTTTCCACGCCACACCTCACCTTTCAAGAAGTTCACCAGAACTGTTTCAGTCTGTCCTTTGAGTAAGATTGGAGGAAAAAATACCTTTCCCTTCCTATATTCAACCATCTTTTTGGATGTCCCAGTAAGTAGCCCTTGTCATCTCCTTGCCAGAATTTGGTGTTCTAGCTTTCCACCACCATTATGAGTTGACTCAGCTGAAGGTGGGAGACATTGAGTGCCACAGCTCCAGTGCACTTTGTGAGAGTGAAGCAGAGGCTTCAGCACTCAGGTAGGTATGGTGCTGGATTTCTGGTTTTATTGTTTGTTGTTGTCACAGAAATCTTCCTGCAATATTCATGAAGAAAAAGGATGTGGCAAAATCAAACCACTGAAAACCAGAAGTTATTCTCTGGAGCAAATCTTCCAAAAAGTTTGTATCCCACATGGGCTGCAAAAAACCCAAATTTTCAGAACAGCTTAATCTCCTGGCTGCTTTGAAAATACATCAAGGGACATTGTCCTTGTGGAAATCTAGTCCCACAGCTCAGTGGAAATGACAGGACACCCCCTTCTTTCTACTGCTTAACTTCTGAAATCAAATACACAGACTCAAACCCCAATTACATGTAGAGCGGGCTGTATAAAACCAAATGAAACACTCAACAGCCACCTGAAAAATGTGTGCTGTACCTCAAAAAGCACAGATTACTGTGGGCTCATTACCAAACGCTGTGCAGGGAGCAGCCTTGTTCTGCTTGCACACTGCATTAAACTCGTTTAGTCTGCAGTCCCAGAGCTGCCACTGGTGATTCATTTCCTCCAGCATCACTGGCTGCTTTCCCGCGAGCAGAGCTCCTGGCACAGACCCTTGACACTGCTCCTACCCCAGTCCACAGCTCAGCAGCTGCCTGCATAAAGCACTAACATTTTCTCCTCGTGGAGACCTGGAGGGAGAGCTCAGCAAGCATTTTGTAATGTTTTTGTAGCAGTGTTTCCAGAAGGAATATATTCCTGCTGTCTTGCTGCTCAGGATCCACCAGCAATTCCTCTGGTGCTCTTTGGCCTCAAGGGACAAATTCTGCCTCATCCCATGCTGCCTGATGCCAGTTTCCCTCCAGACCATGGGGCATGGGACTGGCTGCTTTTGCAAGCAGCTCTTGCCAGTCAGGGCTGGCAATAAGAAAAGGATGCAGATGTGCCTCTTTTCCAGTGTACAAACCCTTCAAGATACAGTTCCTGAGCAGTTGTTGTGGAATATCCTGGCATATGCAGATCCAAGTCACTTGCAGTGCCTGATCCATGCACAGCAGCTCTGGAATGATCCATGACACACCTCCAACTTGTTAGCTGACCTGAACAGAAAAGTCCATCTGGGGATGACATGGACTCTGGACTTGGAAATAAACACCAGGAGAGTCCCTCAAGAACAACTGGAGATCTGAATGAACCAACCTAGGTACAGAGATTGCCTTACCCACACTGCAACCGGCCACCAGCACTGCACTGAACATTTCCTCAGGTGTAAAGTGTTCATGTGGTCCAATGCAAGAGTCAGGTGCTCTCCATTGCTAAATCTCCTTCCAGCAGAGACCTGCTGGGCTGCAGAGGCACACCCCTGCCCCCAGCACACACATGAGGTGAGACACTCCTTCACTGCATGGTCCCTGTCGGGGCTCAGCAGATCACACCTCCCAGCCCTCTGATCCAACCTGCAGAGCAAACAGCACACAAAGGAGAGGCTGCACATCTCTTTTAATAAAAGCTCAGGGAAAGAAGGATTATGGTGTTTGTCTTCCCAAGCCACCGTTACGCGTGCTGAGGCTCTGCTTCCCAGGGAGTAGTTGGGCATCTGCGTGCTGATGGGAAGCAGGGAATGAATCCCTCTTTTTGCTTTGGTTGCATGCACAGCTTTTGCTTTTTTTACTAAACTGTCTTTGACCCTTGAGGAGTTTTTTTAGTCTTATTTTCTCCCCCTGTCCAGCTGAGGAGGGAGGGTGAGAAAGCATCCAGGTGGATGTCTGGCAGCCAGCCTAGATCCACCCACCAGTCCTTTTTCTTGGGCACGAGATAAAGCCAGTTTTGATCTGGGTGTACTATAGCTGTGGTAGCTGATAACTGGCAGGCTTCTGCATGGCTCACAGGCTCGCTTAATTTACAGTGTAACAGAGCCTCGGGCTCTGCAGTGGCTGCTTTCAGCTCCTGTCTTCACTGCAGCGCCTATCTCTGTGTGTTGCTGTGCCTGGAAACATTCTGATAAAAGCAGCAGCCCTGCGCTTGGCCCTGGCACGGGCACTGCTCCTGTGCCAGGAGGGTTGTCCTGTGGAGAGCTGAGGGATCACACCTCTCCCTTCCCCTCTGGGACTGATGTGCCTGCCTTCCTCTCCAGAGGTCCTCACCACATCCTTATCTAAGCTGCTTGACTAATGTAATCTTTTTGTTATTTGCATAGAAACTAGTTTTGGTCTGGTGTTACGAGGAACCAGTTTGCCAGTGAGGTGACAAGGAAATGTCCCTTTAGGCCACTGATCCCTGGGTGCCTGCATGGGGTGTGGGAGGACTTGGGTGGGTGCCTGGCATGGTTATCACCTCCCATAGCCTGTCATCTTGCACCTCTACAGGTGTGTAATCCCGCTGAACCGGCACACTTGATGGAAGGGTGCCTTGCCTGCTCCAGTGAAACCCAGCAGCTCTTGGCACTACACCGGGGCTTTCCTTGTGCTTCTTGAGCCTCCTGTCAGCACCGTCAGAGGAACATGGTTGAGACAGGGACCCAAACCACATCTGGGAACACCATGGATGAGATAGGGACCCAAGCCCCAACTACAGTAATTGGTTTAGCAGTCAAAAAGAATCACTGGGTGCAGAGGTCAGTGGGTCCATACCATCAATTAGCACAGAGCAGGAGGAGGAAGGATCTGATCAGGCAGCTGGTCCTCCAGCAAGGAAGCAAGAGGAGGAAGTAAGAGAAATGACCGGTCCTGAAACTTGGGCAGACTTCAAAATATGCTGAAACATTACAGCCACCATCCAGGAAAGCAGATCATTGCCACTACCGCTGAAGAGGGCATCCAATATCTGAGACTACTAGCAGTGGTGGAAAGTCTTCTACAGTGACCTGGATGACAACCATGTCTCTCCAAAGATTCAGATGGCCACTGCACATGAGCAAGTGCAGAAGGGTTGTCTGGAATTCACCAGCATTTTATTCCATCTGCCTGGAAATGATGGACTGACCAGGCTTGAATATACCAGCTGTGGAGAGAGCATCCCACTGACTCTGAGTTTTGAACCTGTCTCTCTCCCCATCCCCACAGGTCAAAGCATTGGCTGTCAGGGGCAACCAGACACACGCTGTGTGCCACTCTCTGGTTCCTCCTGAGTGACCTCATGAGGAAGTGGGATGGTGACCCTCCTCTGAGTTAGGAGCCCGTGTACACAAATTGACCAGGAAGACAGATGATAGGGAGGGCCATCCAAGACTGCTGTCTGTTCAGCTGCTGTTGAGGTGGTGGAAGGCAACCAGCGGTCTCCTGAGGTTGAAAGCTCAGGTGAGCTTAACAGGAGACAAAAGGCAAAAGTACCCCATTGTGACCAGCTCAGAGGCCCAGTGTATCCTTGGCATAGACTGTCTCAGGAGAGGGTGCTTCAAGGACCCAAAAAAGCAATGATGGGCTTTTGATGTAGTTGCCATTGATTCAGAGAAATTTAAACATCTGCTTGCCTTGCCCAGCCTCCTGGAGGGTCCCTGTGTTGTGGGATTGCTGCATGTCAAAGAATAGGAGGGGCCCGTGGCTGCCACGATGGCGCACCATTGGCAATATACATCAACCAAGGCTCCGTGGTTCCCATCCATGATGCACCAGCTCGAGAGCCAAGGAGTGATTAGGAAGACTCACAAGGTTTTCTTTTAAATCTGCTTTTGTCCCCCCATCCTGCTCAGGAGGGAAAACGAGAAAGCATCTGGGTGGGCATCTGGCAGCCAGCAAAGGTTAACCCAACCACACTTCTGTGCACATACAAACTCACAGGCTGGCACATATGCTCATATACCTGAACATACATATGTTCCCCCCGAGATAATTCGCTTAGTAACAGCAGGCAGAGAAGACTGAGTCAGCTTCAGATGGTGCAAATAAATGTGAAAGGAACTTCAGGTTGGAGAACTGACATCAAGTATTTGAACTAATTATTATTATTTTAATTATAATTATTATTGTTAATAATATTTTATATCTTGTTTTATTATTAATAATAATATTGTTTTATTATTATTAATAAAAGCAACAACAACAACAATAATAATATTGCTACTGTATTGCATAAAGCTTCCAGGAGTGAGAGCAAGCAATGTTGAGTGAATGTCAGTGAAGTGCTGTCCCAGTCCCAAGGAAAACCCGGGTGCTGGCACAGGTCCTGCACTGTTCAGGTGGTCTGAGCAGTGCTGCTGGGGACACCTGAGGGGAACTGTCAGCACAAGTGATGGTAGCAGAGCCTGGGTCTCAGTACGTACAAGACGTGGCAGATGGAGTGCAAAAGCAAACGGGCTGGTGAGCAGCAGGCACTTTGGTAATGAAGCATCACAGGAGCTCGCAGACTCCTCTCTGATTTTACTGGGCTGTGTTCCAAAGTGCGTCTTCACCTTTTTTTTCCTTAAGTATCCGCAAATGAAAACCTGCTAAGCTCTTAGATTAGTGTCTCTTTAACTTCTCAGTCTCTTATGAATTTCAAATAGCAATTTTTTATTATCTTAATTGGTGACTGCCTGTTTTAATTAGGCATCCCAGTTGATCTTACTCTGCAAAAACATATGAGGCTTTGTGCAGATCAAAATGGTTTCTATTTTTAGAGTAAGCATCAAAAGAATATGAGCTGTAAGGAATAAGATGACCATGTTTGCAATTCTGATTTCTCTCACTGTAGTCTTCAGTTGTCACCTTTAAATTATCCAGTATTTTACATGACATAAGGTCCTGGCCAAGATGTTGTGTGAGCTTAGAAAAAATTTCTTCCCTTTGCAGCAATAAAGAAAACATTTCTGATCTAAACAGCAAAGCAATGGTCTGTCTCACTTCTCTGGAGGTCTCTTATCTGTCCAATTTGAGCTAATGTAAAATAATAAACGCATTTGTAAATGTAGAAATCAATCACTACTGATCGTGCTGTCCGGGAACATATTGCAACTTCCTGAAAATCTGGCCTGCATTCATGTCCTGGAGGGCTTAACTGAGCCTTCACAATAGTTGCAGTGATGATGCCAAATCTCATGTAACTTCCCTGTTGATTTTTTGCAGGCTGCCAGAGGATGTCACAGAGAGGACCCAGCAGCTTGGAATGAAGTTTTGTTACTATTTTATACAAGTGATGTTCTCAGTAATAAAGCTGAAAAAATACAAGAGGAAAAAACCCAAACAAACCAAAAAGCCCTCCAGAAATCCTTGGATCACACAGAGCCAGGAAAGGGAGGAAAATGCTGGCAGAACTAGGTGGCTGATTGGCAGCAGCTGGCTGTACACAAGCAGAGGCAGAGGTGCTGTCATTCAATGCAACTTAATGCAGGGATCTGTATCTACCTGTCCTTTCAAGGGGTCTGAGTGGTTTTGAAAGGTGCTGTATTTTGCTGGTTTGTTTGTGTTTTTTTTTCCTAAGGACTGCCTTGTGGGCAGTCAGGGACATGACAATTCATCCCTTCCCCTCCTCAAGGACAAACTAGAGCTCTTATTAACCAGCCCACATTTGACAGGACATTTGTCCTTCTCATGGGAAAGAGCAGCTCCTATACTTTTTTCTAGTGAAAATACCATAATCCAGACTGCAAGAGCAAGTGTCCCATCTGGAGAAAATTTATCATTACTTGAAACAAATCCTGCAACTTTAGCTGCCAAGCAGCACAACTCAGTGAGAGCAGGTCACTTGTAAAATATGATGGTGAAGTACAGGCGAGTCTGTAGAAGAAATAATCCACTTTGAACTGATAAAGCTTCCCAGCACTTGGGTCACTTAGATTTTAATAAGAAGATGGAGAACGTTGGGTAGCAGAAAGTCAGTTCCAGTTTCTTAAGAGGTCTGTGCCATTCTTACCAGAATTAAAAGGGTGATTCCCCAAACAGGTGCCCAGGAGGACGATGAGAATGTGTTTTCCACACCTAAGTGGACGCTTGCGTGGATGATGAGTGCATTACAGAGTCTTTACATCCAGGCCAGTGGTGACATAGACCCCTCTCCCTTATGCCGCTTGGTCCCATCCCTCATTCCTTCATGCCTGATGGATGCAAATTCGGACTGCAAGTTGCCCAGCACTGGTGCTCGTTATGTCCGACACCCTACAGTGTTACATTCATACCTGCCACGCTGCCTCAGTAATAATCCTGGCAGGGAGGGCTTGGCTGTGAAAGGTTGGCTGTGAAGAACCCGTGAAGGGTTTTCTCTTTGTAAGTCACTTTTCACTTCATTTCTCCCTGCGCCTATTGATTTTTGCCTCCTCTTTTCTGGCAAGCCCTGCCCGCGGCCCGCTCGGCATCCCGGCGGACCCCCGGGGTTTGCTGCGGGAGGGAGCGGCTCCTCCCTCGGCGGGGAGGGCCGGGGGCGGCCGGCGCCGGGGTCTCCGCTCACTCGCTCCGGCTCCGCGCCCGAGGCGCACCCAGACCAAGACCCGGACCCGGCGCTCCTCCGGCTTCTCCCGGCGCGATGCCGGGGCCGCGGGCAGGCGGCGGCAGCGGGGTCCCCACGCCCGAGGCGGTGAGTGCGGGGCGCGGCGGGGCGGGCGCGGAGCGGGGCAGGGCAGGGCCGGGAGGGGGGCGCGGGGCAGCCCCCGCTCCTTCCCGGGTGTTAGAGGGGTTGCGGCTGCTGCCGCTGCCGCGGGGGGCTTGGGCATGGGGGTAGCTGAGGATCTGCCGGGGATCTGAGCCTGGTCGTGAATCTGGTGACAAGCAAACCCCAAGACTTCCAGCGCTCAACTCCGGAGATGCGCTCCCAGGGCTCTGGGCCGGTCCCGGACTGCTGGGCTTCGTGGATTCGTGGTCCCTGCCCTGCACCGCAGAGCTCTTCTCATCCCGAGAAAGGTCCACGGGAGCTGAGTGGAGTCAGGGTCAGATGAGCAGGGGCCAGGTCGACGTGCAGCAGTCCCTCCCTTCTTGCCAGAGATGGAATTTAAAGAGACTTCTTGACGATATCACTGCACTGTCAAACTGCTCTGGCACCGTGTTAGGGGAGCAGAGTCTTGAAAAACGGACCAAATAAAATAAAACCCTCAGCCACGAGTAAATGGACGTTGGTTAAGATAAAACTGGTGGGTTTCTTGGCTATATCTATGTGAGGGGAAGAGTTTAAGATGGTGTTTTGGTTTTTTGTTGTTATTCTTCTGGAGAGGTTTAACATCGTTGCAAGAAACATGTTTCATGTTAGTGCATGCTGCGAACACTGTCCCATAGCACCTGGTAGTCTCCTGATGTGAGCCCAGGACCAAAGCCTGGTCCCCGAGGGGGTCTCAGCTGCAACGAACGCTCCTGTCAGCAGGGAGAGAAACCCCGGCCACCAGCCCATCGATTGCGAGGCCAGAAGGGAGCGTTACATCATTTAGTCTGACCTCAGACAGGAGCGAGGTGCTGGCTGGGAAACAAAAAGGAAATTGCCGAGGACTGAATCTCTGCACTGAAACACGACATTTCTTCATGACGTTGTCAGCTCTGACAAATAGACTTTTCCACGAAAAATGAGGGGCTCTCTGCATGGTTCCCTTACACAGAGATGCATGGATCATAAGTGGTATCTTCAGTGCTTCCAAATATAAAACCTGGAAGAGTATTTTACATGACAACTGATCTGTTTTTCCATTGTTCCTCCTGCTCTTCAAAACGAGGGCTACTAGCAGAAATGGACTATTTTCCAATAAGAAATAGCTTACATTAAAAAACCAAACAAAACCAAAAAGGAGTTAATAGGAAAAAAGAAGAACAAATCATAATTACATTTTCTTCAAAGTTGTCTGTAGAAACATTGTAAAAAAAAGGAAATTTCAGATATGCATATTTTTCTGTCTGCTCTTGCCATTTCTTTCTTTTTAACCACTCTTTATTTTTCTGTTTCTGGTGAGAAAGTAGAGAAGAAATAAAAGGAGTTGGTGATTATTTAGCAGAGGATGTTGAGATGCTGGTGGCCCCAAGATCAATTTTTACTTAACTTTATTAAAAAGTAACCTTTCAATATACATTGAAAAAAATTTGCTATTTTCTTTAGACATAACACAGCCCCAGTACTTGCACCCATAGCACGGGGGTGGATGTCTTTTACTGCACTTTGACACTTCACCTCAAGTTTTGTGGATCTATTTTGCTTAAGCCTGATGCTTTTTCGGAGTACCAGCAGTCTCTGTAAATGGAGCAAGACAGTACCAAAAAAGGCTCTTCACCTTACCTCCCACTTTTTTCAGTATTAACAGTGTCCGCAAATCCCTTGCAATGGCACCAGAATGGAGCATCACAAGGAGGGCCAGGCTGTGCTGGGACATGATCCCAAGAGGCAAAGAGGGTGACTAGCCTCCCCAGCCCTGTGCATCCATCAGTCCGGTGCACCATCTGCCACAGACCTGGGGGTCCTCCTGGGAGCTCGAGAAATGCGTATCTGCTGCCGATAGTCATGGATGTCTGGCTTGCACGGTGTGGCAGGAAAAGGAACGGCAGTGTTTGTGGCTAATGAGGTCCAGTGCAAAGCTGCTTCCCGCAGTAATTTATTACCTTGGAAGGCAGGGGTGTGATGCCAGACAAATAACTGGCCCCGTGGGAGGTCAGGACACCAGGAAGGCAGGATCAGGGGGGTGGGAAGATGGGGGGGAGGAACAAGGTCCCATAACCACAGCCACTGTCTCCAGCAGCAGTACCCAACTTTTGGGGGGGGATTTGTCACAGCTGGGTCTTGGAGAGCCTTCAGCGAGGCCCCTGTGGAGACTCTAAATCACACTGATTGCACAGTCAATAAAGGAAATCTCATCAGTCCCCATAACCAGGCTGTCAGCTTTTAAACCTATTTAGATAAAACTCTGTTTATTGCTGTGTTGTTAGAAGTCCAGGGTAACTGCACTGACTTGAGTGATGATAGTGGCACAAAGTAGCTTTGGAAAAGAGTTTTACTGTAGACTAGATCAAGGCAAATTCCAGTCTGATTTATTCTATATAAGACTGGACACACACCTTGGGATGGCTGGTTTAAATTGAGTGCTGCTGCTTGTTTCAGAGGGACCACTCCGCCCACTCTGATACAACCAAGACCAGAAATCCTCCTCTTGCATGTAATTGTAAATTCCTTCCCGATCTGCTTGACTGAGCCAGACCAACCCCTAGGGAGCATCTGCAGGGTAGCTCTCGTGGGTACTGCTGGGGACAATGAGGCAGCAGAGCACCCAGCAGATCCCAGCGGGTACAGAGGTGCCCTGGTCTGTGAAGGACAAGGGAGCCAGACAATGCCACACATCTGTGTGCCACTGGGAAATACTCATGGAGGGCTGCTCATCTGAAATGTCATCTAGTGGGACTGGCTGCAGAAATGACCAGGGCATCCACCATTCATGGTTTGTCTGCACTAACAGATTAAGAAGCACTTGAGAGTGCTCCCTGGCACTGCAGCATAATTACCTAAAATCAGTATAAATTATAATAATAACTCATAAACTGTTAAAGCCAGCCCTGAACCCTCTTTGGCCCATGACGAGTAGCACTGCCATGTTCAACCGCTGCCCTCTTCAAGGCAGCAGTGTCCTGGGATGTTCCCAGTGGGAGCAGAGCCCTGCCTCAGGATGGGCAGCACTGGCTAACACAAGCACAGCCTGAGCCATGAAACCAGCAGCATCTGCAGTGGGTTGGTTTAGCAGTGCAGCACTTCCTTGAAGAGGGTTTGGATGGCATTCCCACACCTCTTGTCACCTCCTTGCTAGTGACCTCATGTCAGAGGCAAAATTGGGAAGAGGTCCATGAAAAAGCTCATTTAAAGGACTCATTGCCCTCAGGAGCCCCCTTTCCTTCCCTTTTGGCGGCCTGATGTGCTGGGGTGGTCACAGCTCCCCCTGCCCCAGCCTTCTCTGCATATGCATGTGCATGTGCATGACATGGCTGGGGAAAGGAAAGTCCCTGGGAATTTCATGGTGTTCCCTCTGAAAACCTGGTCAATGAAAGGCAGGTTTACCTGCCACCACACCTCCTGGAAATCCTCTGGGCTCTCCTCTCTTCTGCTTCTGGTGTCTTGTGGGCTTTGGCTTAAGTGATCATATGTGAACTGCGCTTCTGCCACTGACGGATTCTTTCAGGAGCAGAAGAAAGGACATGAGTCTGCTGTTTTCCCAAGTACTCTCACCTGGTGTGGTAGAAGTGGGTAAAGAGGCTTTTAGTTTTTCCTTAAGGATTGTAGAAATATGTTAGTAGATGTTGGGGCATTTCTGAAAGTCATGAAGAAACAAAAGTCTAAGGTTTTAGAAATGGCAACTAGTTTTCAGATAGTGCTGGCTGTTACTTGCTGAAGAATCTGGCCACCCAAAAGTTTCTTCAGATGGCAAAAGCATGTCCCTGTATGCACACTTTGAAAGGCTTTCTGAATGAGTAAAGACAAGCAATTCGTTTGCGCCTATAAACCAACAGGACGTAGTTAGGTCATCTGAGGAAGAATGACTGAACTCTGGATTTTCAGGGTTTTTGGTGGAGTGCTTTGAGATAATAACAGAGATTTGATTTTTGTGCCAGTTTCAAAAAGGAAATAATTTGGTGCAAGAGTTTTTCAGCACCCTCATCCCTGTATCCCACCACAATGTGCAGAGCACTGGGATACCTTTTTAGACCTTCCCTCCTGTTTTTCTGGTTATGGTTGAGTCTCCAGGCAGCTCTCCTTGTGGGTGCCTGGCGTGAAGCCCTTGCCTGGGATGAAGCCCTTGCATGTGCGTGTAGGTGATTTTCTGGAGCAAATGGCTCCCAGTGAGTGCTCCCAAAATTCTGCCATCTGCAGGTGCCATCCTTGCATTATCTGTTGTGTGCCTCAGAATGAGAGCAGCTCACGGGCTAGAGTAAGAAGGGCTGGATCTAAACTTGTGGCAGAAACCGTGATATCCTCCGTGAAGCAAAAAAAGATTTCTGTTAAGTGGAGGAAAACCCCTGAAGAGAGAAAGTATGATGTAATTGATAATGAATACTGACATAACTCTGTTTGAATTCTCCCAGGTCTTGGAGCACAGGGCAAAGTTAATTTGTCCTCTCTGCACCTGCTTCAGTCTTTCAGTAAAAACCACGTGTAGTTTTTTTCCACCAAAGTAGCAGCAACACTGGGGAACAAAGTTTTTCTTCATGACATGACGTGATCTTGTTCAATAAATCAAATAATAAGTCCCTTGTATTTGGAGTGAGAGGAGGAACATCAGGTCTGGTATTTTCGCTTGTGTCAAAAGGTGCAGGTGTGTACATATATCACGTGAAATATACAGCTTATTTAATCTTTGCTATAGGCATTTGGTAGACGAAATTGTGGCAGCTCTAGAATAGAGTTAATGTAAGAATAACAGTAACAGAAATAATTTGCTTTACACTGATTTGGGGAAAGAAACAAAACCATTTTCCCCCACAGTGCAGTACTCTTTGCTTGCTGTCCTGGTGACACATTGATCCAGGCACCCTGAACATCCTGCTGCCACCAGCTGTGACCCCCACGCCCACCCTGGGCAGATGCTGGGAGGGTTGCATTTCCCTGAGCATTCCCTGTCTGCTCTGCACAGAGAGTACCTTCTGGCTGGTCCTAGGTGGGCTCAGAAAATAATCCTGGCTGACCTCTCGGATGTTGTACCAGATTAAGAAACTGGTGTCTGCCCTCCCAAGTGTATTTTGCTTGGGAATCTGCACTGAGCAGTCCTTGTGGGTTTAAATGGAGGCAGGATGACAACACTGACAGTGTTATAAGCTGGTGTGGTCAGAGTAAGGGGTAAGCTGGGGAAAAAATAGCTGCAGGGAGCAGCTATTTCCATTGCTCTCTCCCTAGGCTGGTGTTTTATCCTGATTCTGCAAACCCAGTGATGAATAGACCATGCCTTCCATGTGTATGATATTTTAACCGGAGTTAGAGAACTACCCCCAGCCAGAGTCTCAGTGGGCTCAAGCATGAAGGCAACACCCTACAGCATCTTAGGATGGTTTTAGAAGGATAACCTTTCTCCAAAACACATTTAACTCCATGAGCTCTGCAGTGACTGCTGGGAGAGCAACACAGGCTTTGTCACGTACTGACCTTGTTCTGAGCAGCAGACTGCAGAAGAACTTCCGGTAATATTGAGTCAATACTTAGAGGAGAAAAGACCTGCTGCTCTGATAACAGACACATCTACATAATTAGCTCTTTCAATGTTCTTTTCTTTGACTTGAGATTGCATGTATTTAGGTATTTTTCAAAGGCAGGCAGCAAAAAGGCCATGATAGTACAGGCATGGGAATAAGCATTGCCTTCAGAAACCAGCTCCTCTGCAGGTACGAAGCAGTGTCATCTACGGCTGTCACACAAGCTCCCACATACAGAGAGGCCACTGGGCTAAATATACCAGTGTCAAACTGGTATAAACCAGGAGTAAATATGCAAATCACTCCTGTATTTCACTCTTCCTAGCAAAAAGTGGTTTTCTACTATCCCAGTGCAGTGCTGCTGCAGCTTCATGGCCATGCGTGCCAGCACTTTTCCCTGCAGCCAGAGTGAGGTGACTTCTCCTGCTGCTGCTTTACCTTTTTCTGCTGATAACAATGGGGAAAATCACTCATCTCCTCTGGGAAACTGCATTTGCTTTGGGTTACATGGGCTGTGGCACCATGGGGTGGTCTCAGCCAGCTGGACTCCCTGTCACCCTTCTCAGGGCTTGGTCTCAGACACCTTCAGGGAGCACATGGTGCCTCCTGCTCTGCTCCATGTAGTGCAGGTGCCTGCCCTTTGTGCTGGGCTGGTTTGCACTGACTTGGTGAGATCTTGGTAGAGAAGATCTGCAGACACCAGCAGCAGGGCTTGTTTGCCATTGGTAAACTGCATGGAGTGGTATGCTGCTAACATACTTTCAGGAGTAAAAATTGAGAGTTAGAGGTTAAAGCTGATGAAATTCTGATGAATTTGAAACAAAGTTCAATAAAAAGCAGATGGTGTTTTTAATCATTCTTTTTCCACTCAGTTAATGAGGCCAAATGTTCAGAAAGTTCTCTGTAAATATATCACCCTTCTTATCAAATATCTCAAAAAAAATACTGTAAATACAACTTTAATAAGACAGGCATCCCCCCAAAGGGTGGTAACCTGCCCTTTATTGGCCTCATGTCAACTCTTGGCAGCAAGGAGCCATTTCTTGCCTCTGATGCTCCTCTGTTGTGCCACTTGTTCCTAAAATAGGCTCGTTCCTTAGCACTCATGCTTGTGTTCAGATGGCGGGCAGCCATACAGAACCTGCTGCCCCAAGGCACAGATTGCAGGGATTTTAGATCTTCAAAAGGCAGGGAGCTTCCCTGTGGATTTGGAAGTGGCAGCTTACCCACGTCTAATTGAAACCAGCTTGGTTGCCTCTGCATGCTGGGCTCACCAAGAGCAGCCTCCTCTCGCCCCACATTACAGAATGCAGAGGTCTGTATCCAACCCTGTTGCTCCAGAGGCCTTTTACAGTCAGCGCAGAGAAGCGGGCACTTCTGGGAAAGGACATGGTTCCTGTTCTCCCAAGCCTGCTGCAGAAGCAGGGAGGGAAGAACAGTGCCCTGCAAGTGTCCATGGCTCCGCACTGCCCGGAAAAGCAGCTTGGGTTGAGCAGCCCTTGTGCAGACATTGGTGCTGAGCCTGCCCCAAGTTGGGCAGGCATCTGCTGGGGTGCCTCAGCTGGTGGCCCCAGGACTTTGCCCACAGTGCTGTGGCTGGGCGCTGGCATTGGCCAGTGCCCCTGAGCCTGGCTGGCCCTGCGTGACAGCAGCTGTTGTGCCGAACACCATGGGGCTTGGAGCCTTGACACTCAAGGGCAAATTTGGCAGCATCCAGGAGTCAGGAGCACAAACAGACTTTATTGTCCTCCCATGCATGCTTTGTAGCAATGATTCCTATAAATACTCAAATCTCTCACCTTTGTGGTAGCTTTGCTGGAGGATGGAAACTGATAACAAACTTATTCTTGTTTTCAGCCCCTCAAGACTGTCCCTTCCCGCCGGTGTTCAGCACCATCACTCTTATTCAGCAAAGGTTTGAGCAAGCCATGGTTGCCTTCAGCCAGGTACGTACATCGAGTGGCTGCACAGATGTTTGGTGCCCAGGAGCAAGGTGATACACCTTGGCTTGCCCATGTATATGTCATGTGGCACTGCTGTCAGTGTCCTGCACCAGAGGACCCCAGGCAAGTTGCAGGTGTGGGAGTGTATCTGTGGAGCCTGAGGTGGATGAGCTGGCAGAGTCGTGGCCACAGTGGGGGCTGCTGGTGTAGATGGGATGGATGGGAGAGGTGGTGGGAACTGCGCTTCCTGGCATTGCACCCAACTGCTCTTCTCGCCCTCCCACCAGGCCTGTGCAAGCCCAGTAGGAGATAAGCCTCTTCCCTTCATCTCTTCCATTCTGTGACAGTACTGGCTCCTTGCTCGTATTAGTCTCTGCTGGTGCTGTTCAGACGTCTCCATTGGCAATTTCTCATTGGTACAATCTGATTCTTTGTTTTCCTCCTGTTTTCCTTTCTTTTGGATAGCAAAGCCTCCAAAACAGGCAGAAGAGTTGGTTGTGATAGCATTTACTGCCTTATTTTGCTACAGGTCATGGCTTACCTACAAAAACCAACGGGAAATACCTGCTGATGTTAGTGGCAGTGCCTCCTTCCTTGATTAAACTATTGCCAGTAAGAAATGCTATTTGAACTGCAGCTATTTCACCTCGATGCCCCGATTTCCTCTCAAATAAACCCAGTGCAGTTAGTCAAACAGCACTGCTAACTGGGCATGGGGGTGTTGCAAGTGGGCTCGCTATGTGTTACAAAAATCTTTCAGGGGAAAGGCAGAAAGGGCACCAATATCTTTGGTCTTCATTTTCAAAAGACCGAGGCCTCGAGCACTCCTTGCATAGGGAAGGGGGCAAGTTGTGCTGTATGAGCACTTACTCATTAATTATTTGTCAGTTATGCCTTTCTTCAGAGAGAGCACTTTTTTTTGCATTCATTTCTTGACATGAACATCAGGAGCTGTCAGACTGTGAGAACGGCTGAGTTTAACACATTTTTCTTTTGCTGGAAACATTCCTGATTGAAGTCTGTGAAGTGGCTCTGTGTGACACCTCCTGCCTTGCCATACTGCTCCATCTCAGAGCATCCAATCATCCTATAGCCCAGGAGGACAGGAGGAACTCAAATACTGAACGAGTGCCTAGGACTCGCTACTCTCTTTTCATTTATGCCATAATTTGGTAGATGTTACAAGCAAAAAATACTATCACACACCCTACCCCACCCTCCTGCCCACAATAACTACAAACTTCAGATGCCTGTGGAAAAAAGGAGCTGTTGATGTCACTATAAGAAGGAGACAGCAGCATCCCTGTGTTAACTGGTGGTGGGGGTGATCAGCTGGAGGGCAGTTGTGCCTCTTGTCCAGACCTGAGTTCCTCCTTCCTTCAGCCTCTGGCTTTGGTTTTCAGACCTCTGTCCATGAGAACAGACTGTGCTGGGCAGGAAAGTTGTCCCAGTGCCTCATCCCCACTTCACACTCAATATGGGCCCTCCCTCTCTTTTCTGCAGGAGGCAGCATTTACCAAGAGCTCCCGCAGAGCATTCTCAGTGGTCTAATCCACACTGTTGCTGGTGCCATCAGCTAATTTGCAGCTCGTGCCAGCACCTAATTTTGCTTCTCTGAGCGGCAGTGCAGCAGTGGCTTCCGCCTCCCTTTGCCCCGAGCCTTGCCTCCACATCGCTCTCCAGGCAGTGTGGGCAGGAGAGCTGTGATGCTTTTCACACTCTTTGTTCCTGTGGGTGACTGCCTGCTTAGCCTATCCCTCGAGCTGTGCTAATCCCAGTAGCTCCTGGATGGAGCCCCATCTTCTTCACTGGCACCTGCCTCAGAGCACTAATGGCCATCAAGGCCTTGAAGCAGCTCATCTTACAAAATGAAGTATCATTTCTATGGAATACGTTGGAGTCAATGAATACACAAAACCTCTGAGGTGCAGAAGAAGCTGTTGTGAAAGTCAGGTCAAACCCAACTTCCTTTGTGCTGCATACACAGTCCCTCCCCGAGACCTCACAAGCTCGTAACAAAGCCACTGGTGGCTTCACCATGATGTGAAGCAATGGAGAAGGGCCACAAAACCCCATGGAAAGTGATTTTTGAGTGTCTGTGATAAGCACAAGCTAATCAGTCTTTAAATCAAAAAAATCTTTTGTATTCCAAAAACTTTGTCTTGGGCAACACTCCAGACTTGCTGTCCGCAGACATGGTCTAAAGCCCGTGCACCTATAGAAGCATAAAAAGAAAAGCCTCTACTACACTTCACAGCAGGAAGGTGGAGTTTTCACCAGTAACCCATCTTCATGAAGCTGTCACCTTTCAGGATGGAGAGCAGTCACAGATGGAATATTCCCTGATTTTTTTTCTGTGCAGGCAGTAAGCTATGCAAGTACCATGGAGCACTTACAAGTGCATGGAACACTATCCTGCATAGCCACTATACAGTGAGGATGAATTTCACATGGAGGCAATAGCCTCTGTGAGTTGGTTGCCAAACTGTGAACCATCTAGTCCTGACGGTTCTCAGTCTAAATGTGATTTTTCCTTTCCCCTACAGAACTTCACAAACACCAGACTGGGCTAATGCAGGTGATTGTTGGACTGAACCATAAGTAATTTCCAGAAAATGGATAAGTTTATTCATCCTGCAGGTTCCGTGGTCTAGAAACTGGTACCCTTCAGCCCTCAAACCAATTCCTTATTGCAATAGCATGGAGTTTATATTCTAATTAACTGGTGCAGATCCAGCCATTGCGTGAAGAGTTGACTCGTGAGATGAAAGTCACTGAAGTGTCTGGTTTCTGAACCTATTGAGCAAGGTAACATAAGCATAATTCTGTGCTTACTCTCTGGTTATTAAGCAACAGGCCAATCAGGAATCCTTCAGATTTATGTTGGAAAACTAGCAATGACAAAACTCAAGAAGTAAGTAAGGCAAAATTTTTGCTTTAAAGTGAACAGCCTCCATAGCAAACTGAGACCCTAAAGAAACTTATTCCTTGGGATGTTGTCTAGAGGATATTTTCTGACAGTTGATGTTTATTTTTGTAGCAGACATCTTGTGTACCTCTGAGGCTGAGTTTGCATATTGCTCATTAGGTGCTAACTTCATTGCCCACTCCTGACAGGGAAGACATTAGACAAGGTACATCCTCTTCAAATATTCATGGGGACAGGATTCCTACCCCACAGGTTTTTCACCAAGTTTTCCACCGATGTCATGTTGGAGAAGTCAGTGGACCCAGACCAACTCTTTCGGTGACTGCAGATGCAATTGCAGGAGCTGAGAGGAGCACTACTGTCTTGTACTGAAGACGAGACTCAACTGGCTTTTAGGAAAGTGAAGCAAGTCTGATCTGCAGCCCTTAGTGTGACATTTGAGAATGTCATTTAACTAATCACTCTCTTGATTTCCAACCTGATAATGAAGCTAGCACTTTCCTTGTGGAGGGAAACATCATTTTGGGGGTTTCTTCACACTGAAAGAACAAGGAGTGGGGGAGCTTGGGCTCTGTGTGGTCTTTTCTGAGTTACCCTGGCTCCTTTTCCTGCCCAGGCAGCCACATCTAAGCAGGGAGTCACAGCATGTACTGAACTCTCCTACAGAGACATTGGATCCCATCCCAAAACTGAAGATCTGATTGCTGTCATCATGCAACCCCATTTATTTTCCTTTTTATTCTTGCCATGGCAAGCTGAGAAAGCTCAGGGAAGTGTCTGCAGAGATGCAGAGGGGATGAGTCACGCAGAGCCTGGGGGCTGACAGCAAAGACCCTTTCGTGCAAGGCTGTGGTTAGGGGAGGTAGGAGGGTTTCTGGCTGGCCACAGGACTGAAGTGGGCAGGTGTCAATGAGTCAAGTGAAGGTTACTGCAAAACACAATCTCAAGGTGAAATCAGTGAGGGTGCTGGTAACGCCACAGAGTTTTATGGGTCAGCTTGAAGCTTCGATTTCCTTTCCATACCCTCCCACAACTTCTTGACAGCCATACTGCTCCTGCCCTTCACTTTTTCTCTTCATTCACTTTTACTACCTTCCATTTTTCACCCTTTGTGTGCTTATACTAGCTAAATGTTTTGGCTTCCTTGTGTAACCAGCTGATAATAGTACTGTGAGTTTTCTTTCGTAGACTGACCGATGGGAAATTATTGAACAAAAATGTAATACTATCACAGCACCAGCTGAATGGAAGCATAGCAGGCAGGGTGCTGCTTTTTAGGGAAAGAGTGGGCATCCATCCCCTGCTCTGGTTCAGACAACCTTCAGCATGACATTTCCCTCTGCACAAGTCCCCATCTGTACCACGGGGCTAATAATGCTGCATTTCCTCATAAGGATAAGGATATGGTGAGGACAGGAACAGTTAAGAACTCAACAGAGTGATGATTAATTTGGAGGTAGGTATAAGACAATCAGTGACTGCAGAGACCTGGAGCAAACCCAAAATATGAGGTATTTTCAGGGTAAGATTTGTCCCTTTATTAACTCTTATCAGGACTTTGATCCATGAAGGACCCCTCTCTTTTTATAATACAAGTAATAAGTGAAAAGTACTTAATATTAATTAAGAGCAATTTCCTTGAGAAAGAGTTTTGTGCAAACGGATCTATTTATAAACACAGAATAATGTATCCGGCTTGTCGTGTGTGTTGGTTCAGAACAATTCACAGAAATTGTTCTGATGAGAAACTCAGAGGCTGGCTGACATTATTACAGAATGTATCTGCTTTCTTTGGAAAAGTTATGTTTGTGTTGAAAAAAAGCACCACTGAAAATATCACCCAAACTAAAAAGTTTCTCAGTGGGAAAAATATGTCATTGTTGTTGGTAGAGACCTTTAAACTTTTATTCTACCTATGACCTAACTTAAATGTGAGCTTTAGAAACCTGGCCTGTGTGATTCCTCATTGTGCTTTTGATAAATTACATTTTCATGAAAGCTGCAACCCAAATGTATTCAATAAACTCCACAAACACGGAAAGTAAACATGTTTTGAAACAATACTGCCTTGACACTGGTTGATGTTGCCACAAGTATATCTGTGACTCCAGGACCAGTCCCAGTGGGCTGTGATGAGTTCAATGGGGTGAATTGGGACTGTGTCCCACACAGGGACCATCCCGCAGCAGCATGGCCTGCAGAGCCCACGCAGCTGTGCGACAAGAGGTGTCCAAGTTGCAGTGGACCATAATGGCATCCACACAGCTTTAAAAAGACTGGAGGGTCTTCGGGTGTTACTGCCCTGTTCCCACTTAACACCATTCCCTGTCTGGAAGTTATAAACAGCAGCAAAGGCTGGTGGGTGCTCTGGTATCAATGCTGCTATTTCTGTGTTACAATTCTGTGTGATGGGGCTTGAAGTAAGCTGGAGATTTCCCAATGGAGATAAATTCGGGAGCACTCACTTGCTCTGTTTCACCTGCAGACTGGTGGGAGCAGAGCACTCATGAGGTGGCCAGTGACAAGCCACATCCAGCTGCTGGGCAGCAGCTGCTGCCCTTACAGATGCTGACCTGAACAACTGTTCCACACAGGGCAGAATCTGTACTTCCACCAACACATCTTGTTTAAAACTTTTATTATGTGCCCAAGCCTCAGTCCTAACCAGCTTATCTCTAAACAGCTAATAATTTCATTTTACTTATAAATGAAACTCTGAGGCGAGCCAGAAAAGGTTTTCATGACCTTTCTGCATACACACAGCTATTCCCATCTGTGTGCCACAAGGAATGTGCTGCAGCATGTGCAATGCTGCCTAGGACTTGGCTGAGTCCATCAGCACTGCAGACATCTGGACAAACTCCAGAAATGGCCAGTGGTGCTCACAGGATGCTTGTAGAATACAGGATTCTTCATTAAAATAAAAAAAAGTTGCACCTAGAGAAGACCTCAGAGGGATGGGGGCTTCAGTGCTGTGACCCTATTAAAAGCTGGGTCTGAGAAGAGAGAGCCTCAAACCGAAAGATGCGCTGATGAAAATCAGGAGCATCGCGTTGTGGGCTAGTTAACACCCATGACAGCTAACATCCTGTCTGCTGCTGGAAAGGAAACATGTTGTGGGCGTCCTGAGGCTGACACTCGTGCCTGCCATTTCCCCCGTGCTGCTGCTGCAGGGTGGGCAGCACAGCCAGCAGTGTGCCAGACATGCAGACCATTGCACCATGGGCACTCCAGAGCCTCCATCCAGGACCCTCCTGTGCTCAGCAGCATGAGGCAGCCCCAGAGGTCTCCTGGGGCTCACCAGGGCACCTGCTCCACTAGAAAACATGGTGCTGTCAAGGACTTTCCCCATCACTGGCACAGGACTGTCCATCTCAGAAGCTGTTCTGGTGTTCGCAGCACAGCTCTGCCCAGGCCAGCCAGCCCTTGCCAGCAGCATCTTGACACCATCTGGAAACTGGCACAAGCTGGACATCCCCAGCAGGCAGCTTGGATAAGGTCTCCTTTGCTTGGCAGGATGATAGCCTTGGACAGCAAAAATGTGGCTGCCCTGTGCCAGGTCACCACGGAATAAGGCTTGTGCCGTATTGCCACGGTCAGTATTTAGCACCTCCCCAGGCATTAGATGAGGACACTGTGAAGAAACACCCTCTGCCCTGAACCCAGGGTGCGGGCAGGGCCCAGCCATGCCAGCAGTGCAGCCCTGGTCTCTTTAGCTCCCTTCTCCACTTCCAGCCATGAAAGGACATTGCTAATCTGCACAGACCCAGTCCATGCCCTGAGCTGACCTAAGTGGGACTCCAAGCTAAAGCCAGAGCAAAGCCAGACTAAATGTTTCAGGCTTAGGAAAGTTTGGTGTTTTCCTATTCCATGTTACTTCCAGTCCCACGTGATTTCCTGCATGCCCAGAGGAAACTCACTTTGTTATCCTCCTCAGCACCCTCCCAGGGAAGAATACTGAGATTTATGGGTGAACGAAAAGCATATGACAGCTGAGTCCTGTTGTTACCCCGATGCAAAAGCACTCGGCATGTCCTTGTGTAGCCCACTTATGACATTGGCAATGGGCATCTTTGAGATCAGGAAAGACAAAGGGCTGCAGGGCCATTCCAATGCTATGAGAAGCCCCAGGGCTGAGTTGAGCCACGTAGCACTCATCCTCCCCTTGCTCAGGTGTGCCTGAAGCAGTGCCCATTCCCTGACAGGGAGCCTTTGGTGGTCACTGAAGCTAGGAGAGCCAGGCAGGTCTCATCTCATCAGGGTGAGGCGTCTCCAGGTTTGTTTGGAGATCAGCTTTGAGTTGTGCCACAATGTCAGCCTGTATGGACTAGAGTGAAACCAGAGCGTTTCCTCTCACTCCCTGCCCATGCTCTCGCATTTGGCAGGGCTTTTAAGTTCAGTCATACAGTTACACAGTACTTCTACTGCCAGGCAATCTCCTGCTAGCCAGGCCCGGGAATACTTAGCTCCCAGGTTTAGCCAAGCATGGGTGCCTGTAGCCTCATGTGGCTGCAAGGGACCCAGAAGGGCTCTGTCCTTAAGACAGACAAAGTCAAAATGGGTAAACATGCTCAGACAGCTCCTTCTGCATGACACCTGCTACTCCTACTCTTTCTCCTTTCCACACTTCACCTCCCACAAACAACACCTTTTCCTTCAGTCTCCACAAAATTGGTTAATAGTTAAATGTCAACCAAAGCAGCAAAACCTTTGCAGTTCTCAGCGGTCCCGAGCACCCTGCTAGCACTCAGCTGGCACAGCAAGCAAGGGCTGGGGAGGAAGCAGCGTGTACGTGGGTGTGCTCTTGTTGCACGAGAAAAGGGGGTTACTGGAGCATCATCTGTGTTACTGGAGCATCTACATGCCACCCTGTCACCTGCCCTGCCAAGGAAGAGTGAGCTAGGCAGGCAACAAGCAGATGAAGCTGCAGCTGGCTGACAAAAGAGAACCTTCACATGCCTTGAAGCTGTTCTTCACACCGTGTCACTCTGACTCTGCTCTCTTTGAGGTCCCTGAAGATTTGAGTGTTACCTGGTATGGGAACCAGGTGTAAATGAAATAGAAAATACATCTGCACTTCTTAACCCTGCATGAGGGAGAGCAGACTGGAAGGCACAGGGTCTCGAGTTGGTCTCAGCCCAGTTCACTGGAAGATTTGCGGCCATGGAGGGACCCACAGCTTGCCAGAGGCAAATGTCCTTTCTTCCCTTCAGGGCAAGTGCAGGTGTCTGTAGGCCACCCAAGCCATTGGAGGGCCCTGGTGTACTGCAGACAGGACCATGTGTTTGGGTTTTATGTGGCAACACAACCCAACTGCTGGACCTGTTACAGTCTTAAACACCATCCTCTCCTCCTCTCTTGTCCCAGGCAGCAGTCACTTCCTGTTGTCCCCTACTGGGAAACTATGTGGCAGGTCCCTAGCCTCTGATTAGATCTTTTAAAACCCAGGCGCTGAAGGAACCACGGCTGGGGTGCAGTCACAGTAGTTCCACTGCTCCACATATATTGGTGGATTAATAAGAAGAGACATGGGCATGGCAATTAATTAGTCCCATAAAGGTGTGGCCTGAGGAAATGCTGCTGGTTTTGGCACATGAAAGAAATAGCAGTTGCTTAGATTTCAAGCATCCAGTGAAAAGCAAGGGACTTGAGGAGCTCCCAGGGGAGGATAAAGTATGTCTTTGGTGCTTCCCATGCAACATCCATCCATCAGTGGACGGACTATTTAATTTTACATCAGTTACAGCCATAAAAGCAGAATTCCACTTACTTTAATGTCAGAATGAAGTCTCACTGAGTTGCCCACCTCAGGCTAGGAGGAAGGATTTTAGCCAAACTCATTGCATTAATTTCTTACTAAACAATATAATCCAGAAAAAATAATATATATACAATCAACTAATGTATTTCTAAGCCTCTTGTACTCAGTCTGACCCCACAAAACTCATCCAGGAGGATGCCTTAATCCTGTCCTCACTGTGCATCCACTGTGTGCAAGCCCTTAAAAATGCCCTGGGTCAAAAAGGCTCCTCTACTCTGTGAGTCAGTCTCTACACTCTGTATCGGTATACAGGAGTTTTATCAACATTATTCTGCTAGGGTATGAATTTGGGTTTCCTCGAGACTGCAGGCGTAAAGCTGCTGGGGGTTCTGGCATCCCCAGAGTCATGGAAAAGTTGTCCCCAACTCTCCTGCAGCCAAAGGTCCACAGCATCTCCAGACAGACCTGCCCACCAGTGTCTGCATGGCCCATGGCACCTGGCCTCAGCTTTCCTAAGGAATAGCATAGCTCCTTTATCCTCTGTGTGTCCATGGTCCATATCTTGCTTTAATTAAGGTAGATGATGGAAACCGGAACAGGTAACTTGTTTTAAAGCATCTTTCAGGTGTTTATTACCAAGACAACCACTTGTAGGGAAGCTTTTATATACTCAAAGCTCGATGTGACCTTTGGGTATATATAAAGCAATTAGCAGAAGTAAGAAGATTAATTTAAAGTTAGAAAAGTGTTCGAAACAGTCGAACTGAAAGTTCCAAATACATTGGTGTTTGTATTTTTTAAAGGATTTGAAAACTTGATGAAACTGCAAAAAGATCCCTTAAGAACTGCTGAAGGGTTTGAGAAAGCCCTGCAGAATGAATCTGAAGGATATCAGCCCAGGTAATGTAGTAAAAGGAAGATCAGGAGATGACTCAGGGTATGTGTGGATGAGTTCATGTAAGGGAAATAACTGCAAGAAAGGGCTTTTAGAAGTAGGTGAAATTGGTGTTAGGAGAAGAGGTAGCTGTCCAAACTGGGAAAAATAAAAGGTGAAAATAACCATGCTGTTAATAAGCCATTGTGAATGTTTGAACCACAGTGGAAAAAAAAATCAAGGTAAATGGTGGTCTCTGCCATGATCACCAGGTCAAAAGGGAGAGCCCTTTGGGGCATACAGGGGAGGTGGATGTGTTCACTAAAAGCAGAAGCATTTTAGTCAGACACACATTGCTGGCTGAGTTCGCTCTGAAACTAACCAGATGAAATTCCAGTGTGGACATGCAGCCAGACTAGATGATTTCATGGACTATTTTCTGGCCTTGTGGATGAACCTATGTGTTCATACTACCTGTTTCCTAAGGAAAAAAGAAAAACATGTTTCTTCTGATTGACATTTCCTCATCCTGCAGTCCTCACCTGAGCATAGTTTCCACAAACCTCTTCAAAGTGTTGTTCACATAATTCTGTTAGGCCAAGGCCAGATCTCACCCTTGGCCCTTCTCCCAGCCCTGAACATGACTCTGATGTGTCGCTTTCACAGCTTCATTGCAAAAATTAGGGCCCGGTTGCAGGACAGCAAAAGAATAAGCATTTAAAGGGACCAAACACATCCAGATGCATCTAGAGAGACAATTCCTCACTTTCTTGGGTAAGCCAGCCACACTTTGCTCTTATCCACAGCTGTACGCTTTGACCCATAGTGACCTCAGATCACAGCTTCCCAGAAACCCAGCAATGAGAAGTCATCTCTCCTTAACAGCAGTAACTCTACTGATTATGTCTCACAAATATCAAGTGAAATTGATTTTCTTACCTCTTATATTTATATTTTTTTCATATATCTTAAAATAATCCCTGAAACCCCCCGTCTTAAGTGTTTCTTGAAAAATAACAAAAACCCCCAAGAAATTCAGTAGTCAGTTATAAACAGACAATGGGAAAATCCTACACTTGACTAATTGTAGCACTGTGGCTGGGCTTTGTGTTTGGGGATTTCTCAAAGTTCAACTTCTGCCTGAGTGAGCTCAGAGCCAAACTGAAAGTGAAAGTCAGTCTCTGCTTGAAGTCATGCTGAGCCAACCACAGGTGAGCTGGGTAAATCTGCAACTCCACTTCTGACCCACGCCAAACCAATCAAACAGGTATTTTTGGTGCTGGCTTGAAGAAGAAACTTGAAAGGAGCTTGAATTCTTAAGAACAGCTGCTCAAAATCTTATTTTTGGCAGGTTGCTGGGAATTTTGGTCCTGAAATTGGAAGAAGTGTAAGAAGTTGTGTCACATTTTGAATAGCTGGTGTTCAGCTGAAGAAATGTTATTTTTTTCAGTGAAAGCATTTTATGTTCAGTTAACGTTTTCATGATGCAGAAGTAATTTTTAAAACAGTTTCAATCTTGCCTTCATTTTGTGAAGAGACAAACCTCACCTATTTTTCTTCAGCAAATTTACCACTTTGGCCCTGCTGGAGGGTCACATATAGATAGACGGCTGGGGGTAGCAGAACAGTCAAGTGGCCGCAGCACCTGGCTCATCAACCTGGACCTGCTAATGGACGTGTCACTGCCCCCAGGGAAATCTGCCCACATCCTAACTTCAGACAGCCTAGTTACGGCACAACCCTCCAGGCTGTTATACTTAGGCTATAAAAATATTTCCCAGGAAACTGGTAGCAGGTTCTTAATCTGAAAAGCTGATGATCTTCTCCTCGCACAGACCCCAAGTACCTGCTGTGTCCAGGTTAACCTGCTCAGGCAGAAACCTGGTCCCTGTGTCGCTTGCGGTGCCCTGATTTGGCTGAGCCCCAGGCACTGTGCTATAAGAGGCAAGGTCAATAATAATCACGTTGATGGCAAGATCAACAGCAGCAGAGTCATTCAAGCGTGCCCACCCTCGGACCATAAACCCGGCCTTTCTAAATACATAACATACTGACATGGTAACCCTTCCTTATCAAAACAGCCAACTGACTCTTTGTAGAATCAAAGAATCACTTAGGTTGGAAAATACCTCAAAGATCATTGAGTCCAACCCTTAACCTGATACTGTCCACTGCAAAACCATGCCCCCAAGTGCCTCATCTACACATCTTTTAAATACCTCCAGGGACGGGGACTCCACCACTTCCCTGGGCAGCCTGTTCCAGTGCTTGACAACCTTTACAGTGAACCCAGTACTTAAGCATTCATCAGTGAGTTTCAAGTCAGCCATCTGATGTTTCCTGATACACGTGAAGAGTGCAAGCTTTCACTTCAGTACAGCAACTTGCATAAAATCTGTGCTCACCTTGAGGAAATCATCGATATCCACTGGTCTTCCACACTGGGTTCAGCCAAAGGCAGCTCTCCTCGTTCTTCAGCTCTACTTTTCTGGTTGGATTTCTCCATTTAGACCCTGGTAATACAGTCTCTGGTTCAGATGCTATCTAATGAGCAGATCCTTCGAAACAAATGGAAGTGAGAGAGCCAGCATCTCTCTTTATTTTGAAAAATATAATTATTCAGGAGGATACTAAAAGCAGAAAGGGAATTTCCCCGGACAGTCTTAGTGTAAGGGGGACTGCTAGCATAGCTCCAGGGAAGTCCACAGCACAAGAAAAATGAGGTTCAACATTTAAGTGCTTTCATCTGCTTCACAACAACATCATAAATGTTTCTGTAGCCTCTTTGCTGGGTAAAATGCTAATTCCAGGGTCCCAGCTCTTGTTTTTTGTAAGCTTCACAGTTAGAGGAAAATGGAGGAGACAAGGCACCCTGAGGGGAACGATGGTTTTAAAGCTCTTTATCCTCACAAAAAAAAGCATCAGGAATCTAGGACACTGTAGACCATTATTCAGAAAACACTGCCACTCTAAACAGGTGCCAGCTGGATGCATTGCAATCTAGTGTGTAAATCAATCTGACTAGTGACTCTTAGCAAAGTTTTTACCCAGTGGACCAGGACAGCTCTTTTGTAGCAATAGAAGGAAAGGTTTTGTGTACCCTAGCAGACACAGAATGGGTCTTCAAGTATGATATTTCTGGAATCTGCTGTTTGTTTTTCAGTTGGGTTTCGGGGTTATTTTGTTTTTTCCTCTAACTGCTCTGCCTGCATGCATCTAAACTCTGTGTAGCTCATACATGTAGCAGAAATGGTGGCATCCTCCTGTGTCCTGCCCAGGTAATTGTGCTGCATATTTAGCAAAGCACCACCACAAATAGTTTTCCTTTTCCTGTCAGCATTGGAGAAAGGGACTTTGATCATTCTCCAGGGCCCAAAGAATTTGGTTTGGTTCTTAGGAAGACCCTGTCCTCGGGTAAAATCATCAGCCTAAGCTCTAAATTCTTGGGGAAGAAAATATACCAACTTTTCTGAAAGTCTTTCTGCTACAGTCTTAAACTGCAAAGACCCCTGAACACTCTTTCTCTTCTCACAGCAAAACATCCAGCCTGCGCACAGGTCAGTCAGGCCACTGCACTTCAATGACTTTTTGCTTTCCTCCTACATTCAAACAAGTTGATACTTCTTCGTAAAGCCCACACTTCTGAAATTAGTCAGGGGATGAATTAATTTATCAGTCTGAAGGTGTGGGAAATAACAAAAGCTGCACCTACTAATTCAGCCTCAATTGCAGTATTACTCTTGTTAATGGACAAAGAGCATCTTCTGCTTCCCATCAATGCTATTCATGTCTGCTGAGAAGTGACTTATCAGACAGATGACTGAAAAAGAACAGAAAGGCATAAAAGTATTGTTATTAATTTCCTCTTAAAGCCAGTTCAGATGAAGATTTTAATTTCCACTGTTTAGAGTAATTTTAAAAGTTTCAATTATTGTTCAGTTATTGTATTACTGTATTAGGTGCACTTCCCATCAGAAATTTCTCTAGAAGGTACCTATAGGCAGAATTCCTAAAATCTATTTGCAGTGTCACTTTTGTGATACCATGACATAGGTTTGTGTTTTGTGGTTTTGTTTCTTCTGCTGAGAAGCACAAGGAAGAGCAGTTGTCTTTCCTGGTTATTTGGGGTTTGTTTGGTGGTGGGATTTTATTCCCCTTTATTTTTTTCCTGACAGCGCTACTGGAAATTGGAAATCTTGTCTTTATTTTTCTTGGCTTCTTCTTGGGTGGCAGAGGAAAGTGAATGGCAACCCAGCTGACACTCAAAGAAGAAAGGCTGTGCCTTTAAAGGAAATGTTTTCATCTACCTTCTTTAGCAGACAGCACTAAAAACTGTTATTTTAAGGTGCCTTTGAAGAAGAAATAGAGTAATTAAACACAGAATTTTGAGTGTGAGCTCATTCAAGCATTTTTCATCTTGCTTATGTTGCATGAAAAGACTAATGCAATAACAGGACACATTAATTCACTTAGTGAATGTCCCCATTTTTTAACATGACTGCATGCTGCTCTACAGAGAATAGCCATGGTAGGGATATTTCTGTATATGGCTGAGAGAACAGAGTGGTGTGAAAAGCAGAGGCTCTGGCAGAAAAAGGTTCTTCTCCCTTTAAGGACAGTAAGCTCACAGTCCCACTGCCAAGACTTAATGCAAAAGGGCACCCTACGTGTGACAGCTTCCACGGATTAGACAAAAGTTTGTTAAGTGATCTTAGTTTTGAGGGTAGAAGGTATCCAGAAGAATGCTCTGGCTCGTTACCAGCAATCTTTCTTTTGAACGCTCTGCTCTTCTGCCCATGCAGACAGAAGCTGATGTACTGGTAAAACCAAAATTGTTACCAGTGTACTATTATTCCAACTATTTCTAGGAAAACAGTCTTTAATGAAATAAGAAACTAAATCAGCCTACTTCTATAATCTTTTCTCAAGAGTAAATAATGAACTAGAGGCTTGGAAGAAAAAGCTTCTAATACAGGCATGAGATTTGCAACTCTTTCTGAAACAAGTAGCATCATTCACCATTAGAGAGAGAAACCTCGATTAGGTCATTCAGGAGAATGATCCAGCCTGCTAATTTTGTATATTCTTATATTTTATGTACGCTAGTTTTCTCCAACAAGATGGCCCAAGCTGAAAATTCAACTGTGTTCAAGGCTCCCAGGAGCTGCTGAGTATTTGGGCATGGAGGTTTGCTGTGGTCATCAGTAGGGGCTTACCATCACCACACGTTTTCACAGATCTTGGTTTCAATTACAACTGCAAGCAGAAGTTCCAAAATAGCCCAAGAAAGGAAGTTCCCCAAGTTGTTTTTAAAATCAGGAAGTAGAGGGATGCTACTAAGACCTCCAGAGCTAATACAAATGCTGGTCTCATTCACAGGGTATGCCATTCTTACTGAGTGCTTCTGTAACTCAGATTTTTTGGGCTTCCCCATCCTTGAGCATATTTTAAAGACAATGTAAGGAGACTGTGCTTGGCTGTTCAGAAAACCACAGCCTCTGAGGATCAGACTGCAACAAATAAGCTTTCAGATTAGACATTGCCCTGGGGATTTGCTCTGTAGACACCTCAACACAATCAGCATGGACAAAGGGCAGGGTAGTCCCCTTAAATGGACACTGAGTGGCTCAGAACTATTACTGATGTGAGTTATAAATGTAGTCTGCAAATCTGCCCTGGATGTCCCTATTCTTTTTTCCCAAGTTAAAATGACAGAATCATGTAAGCACAAAAACACTGCCTACCTGTGTGTATGGATGTCTGCCTATGTAACCCTGCATTTATTGGGATTGATCCTGTTAGTTTTTTCCTTACAGAGTGCACTTTTATAAGGAGACAAAAGTAGTAATGGTCAGAGAGACTCTGGCCAGCCTCTTCAAAATTCAGGTTTTCTTGTTCAATTTGGAATAAATAGGCAAAATAAAAATAGCTTGTTTAGTAAAATATAGTCACCCACTCCAAAAGCAGAATTCTTCTTTATCACTATCAGCTCAGAGCAGTGGCCAGGAGGTTGTCTGTTACAGTGGCTGTGCATCCAGTCTTGTTTGATAGCTACAGAAGACCTTCCTAAGGCTGGGAGCACGGTCTGCACTTCCCAGCACAGAGTACCAGGCTGATGGCAGCTGATGTCTTGGGAAACAGTTAGAGCTCTCTGACCTTCCTTCTTGCCTGGGGTTTGGGGGTCTTGGCTTCAGCATCTTCCAGGTTAGAAAATATTTGCAAAAGGTTAAGTTTCCTTCTATGAAAAGAAGATTTGTTTGTCTGATTGCTTTTGCTCTGCCTCTTAATGCCTCATACTGCAAAGAAGCATGGAGAGGTCCTGTGAGCTGGCTGGCAATCATCCTGGGGACCAGCCAGGATTTGGGGAGACCTGGAGGAGAATGAGGCTACCTTGGTTGTGTCTTTCTCACCTTGCAAAACCCATCTTTTCCATCTGTCTTTTGTCCTGAAAGTGGGGAGGATGGCAGAGGTGCTGCTGTGCTAATGTTGCAATCAAAGGAGGCTCTCATCTGACGGGGCACTGAGGCACCTCAGGAACATGGCCACACACAGAATGTGCCCCAGTGACTTGGACTGATAAATGATGTTCAGCATATTTAAAGTGCAACCTAGATGAGTGTCAATGTTATGTCACAGAAGGGTTATTTGTATTTGGGCTGATGGATACAGGTGTTAGTGTGTGTGTGTGTGTTTGTATATTTTCTAGTTTTTGAAGGTCTCCAAAGGATCGAAGTCATCTGTGAAAGGTTAAAACCCCCCAAGTGAAAAATGTAAAAAAAAATAGCTTGAAGTCAGCCACAGGTGGTATTGACAAACAACTGTTTCCCAGGGGTCCAAGAGAACTTTCACTTTGTTTTGGGCTGACTGAAAGCTAGTTGGTGAGGCATGAATGTGACAACCATTCTTCTCAACCAAATAATCTGAAACCCTTCTCTGACTTTTTCAAGTATATTATGTTTTGTAATCACTAAGTCAGTCAGCTGCTGTGAGGATGACACAAGCGATGGTCATCTCAGCACTGGGGGAAGACCCAGTGGGGCAATGATAACCAACATGTCCCAGAAAACAGAGAATGGGAATGAGCAATTCAGCAAATTTCTCAAACAACAAAAGGCACGTGGTTGCTTTCAAAAGAAAAACACAAGTCAAGCTATGTCACTTGACTGGCAACAAAGTAAAGAGCTCATTTAAAAGAAACTGAGTGTATCTGAGTTGTAGAAAACTTTCATGCTTGCACAACACGCCAGCCACAACACACTGAGGCAAGAGACCAAGCAGCTGCCATGCATCTTAGGATGCTGTCAGTCATGCGAACCAGGTTTGCAGAGAAAATCTCTCTGACGTGCCTTTTAGACAGTTACTCAGCAGATCAGCTACCGTGGCCCTGGTGGAAGGCTTTCTATCTCCCCCATTTTGTAGCATTCTGTACTCTTAATCCCTTGTTCTCAGGAGTCCCTAACAGCCTCAATGAGAGAGATGGGCAAAGGCCCCCAGTCTCAGCAAGGTGAAAGTGGGCAAACCTTTACCTTTCTGTACTCTCTTGTAGATTGTTGCAAGTCTAAAAGTTATTGTAGCTGGTCAGATTAAAGGGACTGTTTTTTCCCTGCTTCCTTGTTTAGTCTGTGGCATGGAAGCAGACCTCACTTCTAGTTTTATCAGCCTCCCACACACAAACAAAAAGTGTAACCCCTCAGAACCTGCCAATTCCTCTCTGAGGAGGAGGATGGTGTGAGGAAATGTCACCAGCAATTACGTTCTGGGTGCACAGTGGGCTGGAACATCCTCTCACCGGCACCTGCTATTATGTAGCCTTCATGGGAGGCCCTTGCTGACATGTGCAATCCCATCTGCTGCTCTGCCTCTGCTCTAATTCCTTTTTTGCCTGATTTCTGCTTGTTCTGGAGGCATAAACCCAACTGCTGTCCTGGGAGTGTTTCGCACCCTGTGCTCTGGGCAAAGCTGGGGAGGACCTAGCTTAGAGCATCTCCAGTGGCATGGCAGGAACCTAAAGCAGCTATTACAAAGCCATCAGGAGAAATGAGACATGGGGATCACAGACTTCTTTTGTCACAAGGGAGGCATGAAAGTGGTATGGACTCATGCTGCTGAAGGGAACCTAGGCAGGTAAATGAGATGCACTTCAGGGCACAAAAGAGCAGAGTGAGAGCTACTGCTGGGAAGAACAGTTTAAGAGCAAGGTGCTACTGTCGAATACTGTGAGCAGAACGGGTGGAAGGAAAATGGTGGCGATATTTCTTAATTGTCTTTGGCAATGTTTGGTACCTTCTACCTCCCCAGAAGCTGAGTGGGCTTGATGAAAATAATGCAAGAGTATTTGTATCACTCTGTCTTTAGCCCCCTTTTGCAGAGACCTACAGTCAGCAGGTACACTGAAGGTTTGTTTTCAGCTGCTCTTCAGTTGAAGTGTAACCGTTCCTGGAGGTGTTAAGTGTGAGTGTACACACCTTCTCCCATAGGATAGCTGGTTAGTGGGAATCAGGTTAGCCAGCACTAATGGGGTGAGGCCCAGTGACAACTGGGGAGTCTGTAGTACAGAGAGCTGTGATGTGCAAATGCTACTATCCATAATAAACCGATACAATAGGATGGCTTCTTGGTTTTCTCTACACTTTTGTTATTGTTGAGTATTATATGGGAACATCCCAACACCTCCTGAATTCCTGCAAGAGGGATTGGTATTTTACACTTTGCAGTTTAACACTGTTCATAAAAGAAAATTATACCTTCCTCATTTTCCTGCGGTCACGTGTATCCCTTTTCAATGCACCAGGTATGTGGAGAAGGAATGGTTCCTGCCTGTGCACAAGATTATTAGCATGCCAAAGTCCTGTTAAAGGCTTATACACATGGTACCATGGTGAGGATGTGCCAAAGGATGTCAGTGATCCAGTGCCCACTTACAGTAAAGGATATTGCACTAAAGGAACATCTCACTGTGGCCCCATAAGTTACTCCAAGGCAGAGCTCATTCAGAACAGAGTTCCACTAGGGATGAAATGAAATCTCTCCATTCATAAGATTTTGGCTGGAACTAGATCTTTGAATCGTACTCATTTTTTTAGAGACAAGTCATAGACTCAAACTTGATTCAAGCACTATTTAGAGCAATTCATCTCTGAATCCCAGCTTTGCAATGTTTCTGTGCAATATTTCTGTGACAACTCAAATCAAAACCTAGATGCTGAGCCACATCCCTTTTCTCTCTGTGTCCCCAGACACAGAATTCCAGGCAAGCACCCTGATATTAAATCCATCCTCTGTATTATCAGATGCAGTCTAGGTCATGATTTTATGCTTTTACCATCTATTTTCTATAGAGGTGATTTGGGGGCTGCATCCGATAGACTCCCTGTACTTCCTTTCACTGGTACTGAAAATAAAAGGGATCAGATGGAAAGCACTGCCTAAGTGCAGGTTAATTCTATCTCAGCCATGCTAACTGCACAGTGGTTGTGAAGAGGAGCAAACTGACAGGAGTTATACCTCATGCTGGAGGAGCCTGCCTGACCTCTCTTTGACACTAACCTCATCCAAAATTTGCCAAGGCAGTTATGTTCTCAGCTCCTGCTTTAATTCAGGGTGAGTGGGTGATTAAAAAGGAAATAGGTCCCTAAGTATCTTTGAGGATCTGGTCCTTGGCTGCACTTCCTCACAGCACAAGGCTGCCCACAGCTGCCAAGGCCAGCTCCAGCCTGCTCCCATGGAGATGGTGCAGAAGTTGTGGCAAAGGACATAAAATCCCACCAGTGGGCACATGCTGTTTCCATCCCCTCTTATCTTCCAGTGAAAAGGGACTAGGATGATACCCTGACCATATAAAGCAGGGCCCTCATACATGTGTATCATTGTGAAACCCCCATGTCTGCGGTTCCTAACGGAAATTCCCCATTTTGAGGACAGAAATTTTTACTAAAAGTGATAGAATATTTCATGACAGCAGGTTTTTATAAGTGCTGTCTCATAAAGCCACAATCCAAAAACAGAGGCCTGGGATTTTTTCCCATTTTCTGTTGAAACATCGCTGTTTAATTTTGAACATCACCTAAACAGAATGGTAGTATTTTATACCTGGGGTGCCTGGACTGCCAGGCTGTAGGAATGGGGCCCTATTTGTTTATGCCTACACAGATACAGAAACAACCGCACAAACCACTGTGAGGGAAGGCATTTTTGGCAGGAAAATTCATTCTGCATATGCATTCTGGTGGCATTTTGTGCATTGAGAAAAAGAGAATGACTGAAGCTGAATTTTGAGGAACTAAAACTAGGATCTGCTAACCAATAGTAAAGAATAAAAAAGAGAAGGAAGAGAAGAGAACAACCAGTGTCTGACTGTAATTTCCTTTTAATGAATTGCCTTCATATAAGAAATTAGGCAACTACTTTCGAGCTGATGAAAGTTTTTGATTTTTTTTTCAGTAAGTACAATATCATCCAGCATTTAGAAATGGAAAATTAAACTGGAAAATACAGGCATGTTTTTTTCCATATTTTCATTAAAATCACCTTATCTACACAGAATATTGGCTACCTTTCAGATGTTGCATGGAAAATCAAAGGGCAAACTGAAGCATCTCCCAGAGTTCATCCACAAAATCCCAACACAAAGATGCAATTACAGTTCTTGGTTAGTCTGAAAATTCCCTAACAGGGGGATTACTGTGTTGTAGCTTGTTTACATTTACGAGTTGATCACTGAGCGCTGAGTAAGCATGTTCAGTTGTTAAAGTAATGACTTTTTCCATGCTTGTGACGTTCATTAGGACTGTTCCTTTAAGGCCAGAATGAAAATATTATCTGCATTGTTTATTCATGTCAGTCTCACAGTTATGACAGGTTTACATTGCAGCACACTCTCATCCAAAGAAAACTGTGGGAATATTTGGTTCTGGAAGCAAATAGAAATGTTGCAGGGAGGAGGAACAACCACTGGGACAAAAGAAAGGCCTCTCAAACTCCTCTTCCAGCAATCTGGCTCTCCTAAAATAGCCCAGAGAGATGTCAATTACTATGATATGTTGTATCTTTAAATGTTGTTTTGCTGAGTATATCATTGGAGGTGACTAACTTAGAGCTATAATAATTCCAGGAGATTAAATTTGAAAGATAAACTCTGGAGATTTTTGTATAATGCAATAAAAGCTACTTTGACCTGTTACATACTAAATGGAAGAAGGATGCCCTGACACAAGTACCATCATCTTTGGTTTGGCATAACTTACAGGATAATGAATGTTCATGTTTACTCTCTGAATACTAAGTTCAATTAAGTTACACAAGGAAAAGGTTGGTTCATAGTGTTGCACAAGCAGAACTAAGACTCTGTAGCGAATACGGTCTTTGGTTTACACAAATGTTACAGCAGTTGCTGAACTGTACATCTTTTGGCTTAGCATTTTTAGATCTTACAGTGCCTAAAGGAAAGAGGATTCCACCTCTCTTTGAAAAAAGACCCTTCTTGAGATACTTCTGGGGTATCTAATCTTATTTTAGCAAGTAACTGTGTAACTGATCAATGGATCTCGTAAAATTCAGAGCATTTCTTCTCAACTTGTCCTGAGAGTGAAGACAGACATTTCTTTTCAGACCTGAGGAAGGGTTTTGTACCTGTATCATTTGGCCTGGTTAAAGATATATCCTCCCCTCACAAACTTGCTATTTCTGAATAAGACAGTTTGTGACTGTAAGAACACACACAGACACTGTTTTCAGAGAAAAAAATCCCAAAGAAACATACTCTGATAAGTGGGAGAAAAGGTAAAGCTCAAACAAAGCACAAACAAACCTTTAAAAGGAAGTGGAAATGGAGAACAAATTCTTCTTTTCAAGCCTCCACCATCACTGAACAGGGAAATGGACATTGTGGCATGTAGGGTACCTTCTTTACATGCTCCTTAGTGTAATCTCTGTGCAGTGACTGCAGGACTAAAAGCAAATGCAGGGTTCAGAGCAGGCACACACAGGCAGAATAAGTAAAGGCACCGTAACAGCACCTGCTTTGCATATCAGCAGCATAAATTAATGGCCAACTTTGTAGGAACGCAGGCCTGAAGGGAACAGCCTGGCCTTCAAGCTGAGCCCTCTCCAGCAATGGGTCAAACAGCTGAACTCAAACTCAAGAGCATTTTTTCTTTCTCTGACCTCACTCTCACAAGGGGGAGATCCCACCTACTGCTTGCCCTGCTGGGTGGGAATTCCTCTCTTATTCCTGGCCTGGTAGTGTCACCATGCTTTTGCAAATGTGAAGGTGAGGACCTGGCTGCCCCAGCTCTGGGTGTGGCAGCCCCCAGTTCCCTCCAGTTGTGCCGGTCAGAGCTGGCCTACCCTGTGGGCACCGCCACTCTCTGCATGTCCCTTCCTCCCAGAGACCTCATGATGCCCTGCAGCAGGAGGCAGAGCCCGTGCCATGAGAAGCATTTGCTTTCAGAAATCCTCATAAGGTAGTCATGCTTTAAAACGGGACAGCAGTACAGAAGTGGAGTGTTTATATAAAACACTAACAGGGCAGCTGTTGCTAGTAGCAACAATATGGCAATCACTAGCTAATATGGAGATGTTTGTTTCGAATTTATCATCTTGATTTTGATGGGTGGCCAAAACTTCACAGAACATTTTATTTTGCAGTGTGTGGATGTGCATGCACAAGGACAGCACATGACAACAAATAACCCTCTTGAAGCATGCGGTCAAATGTACTCAGGGGAGTTCAGCTGTAGTTAGCAGAGTTGTCCCTGGAAAGATTTGCTTTGCCTGACACTGCTTTTGCCTGGAGAATGGAATCTAGATGTGTGGTCATAAAAGTTCCTATTCTTGATTAATTTAGTGGTGTTGAGGACCTGGTTACTGGCAGTTGTACTTATTACTTAGGAAGCAGGTACAACACAGGAATGACAAACTCACAAGGGCAACAGAATGAGAAGAGTTTGGTGATGTTCCCATCACACCCCTGGGGCTTGGAGGAAGCCAACTGGAGAGAAATGATGGGCAAAATCCAATGACTTCTGGTTGTTCCTCCTGGGCACCTATGGTAACAGCTGTGTTCATGGCACTTGCTATGCCCAGAGCAGCTCCCACACTACCGGCGGAGTGGTAAGGTCTTGCCCTTCCTGAGCCTGCCTTTCTTTTCTAGTTTTTATACCACTGGGACATACGTACAATGAAACCCCAAATTACACTCGGGTCAAGTTTTCTTGGTCTTATTCCAGACTGGCTCCTAGACCAGTGGCGGTCTACAGATCATATTTTATGTGAAAGTGGGATGACTTATGCCTGAAAATCACATGCAATTTAGAATGCAGTGTCAAATCCAGATTCTCTCTTGTTTCCCCTGATTCATATTTTGAGATCTGAGATCATTTTAATGCTGAAATTCAAAGCAAAACACAAGGTGCAGAAACAAGAGAAATACAAGCCTACTTAAAAAAAAAAAAAATCTAAAAGAAAACATTCATATTAATCTGGAATAGCAAAATCAAGATTCACACCTCTCTATATTAGGTAAGAAGCATAATCTGTCCCTGACAGCAAATGAGCTTGGCAAAAAGTCTCATCTTAGTTTCTGATTTGTGAATGAACAACATAAAGAAGCAAATTAAGTGAAAAACCTGCTGGAATAACAAAAAAAGTAAGCATATCACTTTTCAATCTTGTTTGAATACCTTCAACCAGGCATCTTGAAAAGAACAGATTTCAGACTGAATTGCATATGTCCTCTACTATTTTTGTGTAAGTAAGCAAAAGTTTAGATCTGCATCTGCTCAGTCAGAAATGATGGTCAGCTTCAATTCCCTGATTCCTTTGTGCTGGCCACCTCAGGGAACCCAAGGAATGAGTAATTTTCAAGTGCCACGGAGATACAATAGCAAGCTGAATGCAAACACAGGCAAACAGCAGCACAGAGCCTTTGGAAAAATGGCCCATATGCACCTACCCTCCACAATTAAAAAAGCACCCACTGGAACCAGTCACCCAAAGATGAGTAAAAATCTTTAGAGCTGCCAACTTAGTCTTGGGGGAAGCACCCATGAAATAATAAACAAACCATCCTGCAAAGCAAATACTACCAAAATGGTGTCACAGGAAGGGCATAGAATACACCTTGTGCTGTATTTATAGTGTTATTTTTGATTCGTAACTTTTTCCTGTGCAATAGTAGCACAGTGTGTGGAAGGGTGGTGCAATCTAACCCACTCTGCATTGACATCTAATTCAGGATAGAAATCAGCTGAGCAGAGCTGGGAAAAACTGACAGTGCGTTTCACTTTCCAAAGGCAGGTTTAGCATGAGCCCATATTCTACCTGACTAAACCTGTAGGAGTTCAGCACCAGCTGGGTTGGTGGATCTTGTTCTGAATTGTCACAGGTAGGAAGTAGGGACTGGTCTGATCAAAGATCTGTCTGACCTCTTTTCTGTGATCAAACCCTGAACCATGCCTGTGCATCTCACAACACACTCTGGAAAGTGGTAGGAAATCAGAGCTGCCTGCAGAAGGCATCTATACATGTGGCCTGTTTCCAGGAACCCACTTGCCACCTTGTTCTTTGAGTTCATGGGTAGATTGTACAGAGCATTCCCTTCCAAAAAACGACCAAGCCAACAGCTCTCTGAGTTTGGCACAACTGCTTTCCTTATTTTGGTAAATGTTCCCATTGCTCCCTGGGGAGACTGCAGCTGTGGCAGTGAAGACAAAACTGGAATACAATCCCTTTTCCACATAGAGAGGTACTGATGAAGCTCTTTCTGCTCTATATGGGCTTGAAAGAACCCCTGCTTCAGGCACATTCTGCTGTACACTTCTCACAGCTCTGCTCCTGCTGCCTCCCTGCTGGTATGATAACAGGGCAAAGGTGAGTTTCAGGATTCATTCACACACTCCCTCCTTCCTAAAAGCCATGGTGCCAAACATTTGCAAAAGTAATAGAAATAAACAAAAGTGAGCTGTGGGTGGGGTTTTCCCATTTGTGGTTTGATAAGGAGAGAAGGAAACAGACACTCTCAAGTCACAGCAGATTTATTCTTTTGTTCTTTTTTCACTGTCAATTTCTGACTTCTTTCTCATGCCAATTGATTTTGCTCTTTCATTGCTATGTTCTAGAGTCAGTGTAAGAGAAGAAAAGAGGAGAAAAAGAGGAGCTTGACTGGAGCTTACTCAATGGGGGAGAATCACCATTTGGTCCCTGTTGGCAGCAAATGCTGTATAAGCCCTCTCTCCAAACACTGGTTGGGCAGAGGCCTTGGGAGTGGACCACAAAAACAGCCATGGTCTGCAAGGGAAAGGGGCTGGAGGGGATCAGGGGGAAGCAGAAGCATCAAACTGATGTTCTGGCTTCTATAACGAAAATGTTTCACATCATAAGGGGCAAACCCAGTCCTTAAGAGGGCTGGATCCACCCAGGCTTGGCTGCTCTGCAGGACCTCCCTGTTCCTGCTTTCTCTCCAGTGAATGTAAAACACTTCAGCAGAACTGAGGGAAGAGCCTGGTGTACAGCAGGGGAAGAGCTTCTACACAGGCTAGTCCTACAAAACCCTTGCAAGTCCACCCCTTCTCCCATGCCCTGATCTTTGTGTAGACATCCAGTTTGTCTTTGAAGGACAGTGCATTCACTTAGGGATGGATTGGGAGAAACACATCACCTGCAAACAGCTCCAGATGTGCCCAAGCCACCTGCCATCTGTTCTCCTTGTCCCAAGGCAGTGGCTGCAGTACAACAAACACATTGCTCTGATGAATTGTGGTGGAAGATCTGTACCAAACTGAGGGAGGAGCAGACCATAACAAAGGTTTCAAGTCTGCAAAGCAGAACTGGGGGGTAGAGATGGAATCAGTCTCCTCAGGGAGAGAAGTGGTTCATATAAGGGAACTTAATTTGTGACCATCTCATATGACAGACATTTTCTGTTAATATTCACGGTGGAGACTGGCTTTGGGCCCTACATCCATGTTACCTTTTCCATGCTGATGGGGAAGCTGTGAAGCTGCTCTGGCTGTTGGGTGTGGGAGCAGCTCTTCTGACCCTGGAAGCCTGAACACAGCTCTGCGGTGTTTGGCAGGAATCAGCACATGCTTGCTTACTGCTTTTCACAAAAGCAGCCAAGATTCCCTCTGTGTTGGCATATAATTACTCTGCCAAACCAGAGCATTTTAGGATGCCTGCTTATTTGTAATAAAAAAAGCTGTTTTAAAGTAATTTTGGTATGATTTAAGTGTTTGTGATACACACTATAACAGAGCTATTAAATAAAGAATGATATCAGGAGGGCAAAAAAATTGAATTGTTTTTCATATGGGCAGGCAGGCCTATACACACACCTTCCACACACGGCCATCACATCCCCACAGCTGTTAATGGATGAGAATTAATTGGATAGAGATACAACAGTTTGTGTCAGTGGATAGTCTGGTGATGTGCTATCAAGACACCACCCATTACTGTATCTTCTCCTGGGAAACTCAAAGCATAGTGCCCTGTGTACAGCTGGTGCCAGAACTGTAATCTAAGCTTCTGGCCTGGCTAATCCCCACCCATTAAACTCCCATTTTCTTCACAAGTCACACATTTTCCAGATCAAACCCTGTGTCTTAATCGTGAAACAGACTGAGATCAGAAATAACATCTGTGTGCAGTGCTGGAAGTGAAGGCAAGGCAGAATTGAACTGCATAGGTCCACTAGACCTCTGACATACTTACAGACAGGTATGTTTGGATATACATTTCACAGATATAGTGAAAAATAGATGCTTCTTGTTGAGGAATCTCACTGAAACTATCAGCAGTGCTGCTGCAGCTGCCAAAGACCCTCAAAAGAAATTCTCAGGAGAAAGTGATGTAGGATGACAATATTTCTGCAAGCATGTGCAGCAGCCTGTGGAATTTAGTTGGGAAATTACAAATGTCATGGGACTCATAATTAACAAAAAATCAGTTAGAGCAGTGAGTAAAAGATCAGTGGTAAATGCACAGGGCGCAGACTTATTGATCGAGATTGCTGTGAGTTTCAGCCCTAAACAAGTCTACAGACCAGTGCCACTACTGGAGCATGAAAATGATGGGCCTCAGGAGGACTTAAAAGGTGACCTACAGCAACTCCCCCGACAAAAGCAAAGCAGGTCTCCATTTGCTCTTCTGGACATATTTCTATTGAACCAAAAGCGAATTTTGCACTTTGGATTTCTGCCAGAGTCAAGCAGAGACCACCTTTCTGTTTTGCCTGAAACAGGGTCAGTACTACACTGGCCGGGTCTGATGTGGTTACACAAAGAATGGTTTTGAGGGCAAATTCAACGGCGGATGTAGCCATTATGTGCATCTGCAAAGAGCTGTGCTAAGACAGCCCCATTCTCTGCACATGTGAAATGGAGCATCCACAAGGGAAGCAGCAGAAAGACCAGAGTTTCACAAGTGTGCTTTCCACCTAAATCCACTACTGAAAAATTCCCAACCCTGACTCTCAGTCTTAACTCCTCTTTTTCACAAGATCAACAGACTGGCACCCAGAACAGGGTTGTAATTTGCCTCAGTCAACGAGTCAATGGAAATAATATAATGTATTTAACATCAAACCTTAATGAATTTTCATAATGGCCTGGTACAGTGAGCGTTGTATTCCTGATATACCCAAGTTGGGGGGCAGTCAGCAACAGAATGGTACAGGTCAAGCAGAGGTAGATTTTTCCTAGATTTTTTAATCTCTTTGGTTGAATCAAATTTTAATATGTGGACACAAAGTTCTTATTAAGATATATTTTAAGCAAGACTTCTTAATTGCATATTGTTACACATTACTAAATTATTACACAACACCACTTCGTCTATGGAAGTCCAGTGCCTAGGTTCTCAAGAACTACTTAGCACTGACAAAATGTGTGTCTACATCTGTTTGTAGACAGTAAACTGTTGCAATTAGCTTTTAAAAAAATTATGCAGGAACATGTCTCTGAATCTTGTCTATTTCACCTCCCCAGTGTTTTCACTGTTCTTAGTGTAACTTGATCTGGTGGTGCGTCTTTAAACTGCCAAATCTAATGTCTCTGAGCAGTCAAAGGACAGACTGTGCCCACTGCCCTTTAATGGTAAAAAGAAGCTGCCCACACTGCAGCCCCCTCTGCATATCTCACCTCATGCTGGTGATGACAGCTGGAACCTTTACCTGGCAAGTGTCTCATCTTTTCCATCCATAACAGCTACGAGAGCTTCTTTTTTTTTTTTCTTCAAGAGAGGGGAAAAAACCCAAGAAGTAGCTCCTCTAAAAGGAAAGAGGAAGCCAGAAATTTGGTAGTGTCTCGGTCCTGCCCCATGATGCTTCTTCCTGCCTGTGAATTTCCACCTGCCCCTTCTGCATATATAAGGCAGCACACGTGGTATACACTGTTTAGTCGCCTGCCTCTGTCCAAAGGATTACTAGCAGTGGGGAGTGATGCTGTTTCTCCTTTCCTCTGCAGTTCACGGGAGGTGAAGGAGCTCTGGCTGGACTCACTCCTTGGGTAAGCACTGCCTTTGATAAAATCTGTGGCATCATGGTTGAAGTCAGTGGAGAGCTTCAGATGGAGCTGCACAGAGATGTACAAAAATATAAAAGGGGGAGAGGTGCACCCACTGCTAAGTGTAGCTTGTGGGCAGAGCTGACTGAGCCGCTCAGCCTCGGGTGTGCGGATTAATGACCATACATAGCTGTCACCACTTGCTCACTTTTTGAGTGGATTAAAAATGGAAAGCTGCTTTTATTTTGTTTTAATCAGGAGGCAGATAGGGCAGCAGAGATGAATGCCCTTCCAGAGAAGGGCTTCATGGTTTACTTGTGTGGGAGATGTTGCTGGTTCAGGATCATACATGCTAGATTGACTTGCAGAGGAGAAAGCCAAGAAGGGTGCAGTTTAACAAGACTCCTTCTTTGTCCATTCCTGTTCAATAAATAGGCAAACAACAGGACTGAAGGAAACCAGAGTGGCCAGAGCTCCTCCGATCAAACTCCTAATGAAAGTGTTAAGCAGCTGTAATACTGTGAGTATCTTAATTATTTCAGCTCTGTCAACATCGTGATTTTGAAAAGCTCTGATTCCTAGACCATAGCATTCGGTTACTCACACAGTGTCTTTGTTTTCTTGCCTAGTCAAAGACACTAAATGCTGCAAACATGGAGAGTCTGATTGAGTGCCAGACAGAGGTAAGCAGCCCTTACATTTTCCTGGATCCTTCTTGGGTACTGGTGTGAGACACCTTAGCAAAGTGGGGATGGCTCCTCCAGTAGCTGCTGGCTGCCTACCCTCACCCAGGAACGGGCAGAGGTCTTCAAAGGCAGCTCTGTGCCGCACTGAGGAGAGGGAGCTGGGCATTTCTGTCGGCAGTCTGTGCATTCCCCTGGCTCACAAGGAGCTTTGCTTAGGAATCTTACAGGCTTCAAAGCCATCAAGGCTCCCTGGAGGAGTTTGGGAGGAAATTTCCAGTGCCAGAGGAGGACACAAAAAAGGAGGCTGTCCAGCCGTGGCTTCTCTGGATCAAAAGCGCAGTCTGAAAGAGCACAGGGTTGTGACCTGCTGGGCATTACTGGGGGGTCTGGCTGCAGGGTTTACTACAGACCCCTCAACTGGGCAGCAAGGCAGTGTCAGTTCTGGGCTGAGGCACTTCTTGAGCAGGTGTTGGGCTTGTCTGGTTATTCCCCAGAGCCTCCCCAGATTTCTGAGGAGCTGCAGCAGCTCACTGGTGGCCCTCACTGCTGTGGCAGCTCTGTAAACATAACGCGCTTTTTGCAGGATGATACCAAGAAATGTCCCCCGTCAGTCCCAGCAGATACTGAAGACGGACTTTGCCTCTCAAATGGTGAGTTCCAAAAACAGAGGAAGTGCCTTCTTATATAATGCTTGCAAACTGGCACTTGTGCAAAACCACCTGAAACTGCCTGCTTCCCCTCCCTGAGAGCAAGCCACAGTCCCCATCCAGGAGAGGGCTTAAGCCCTGGACTGCCACTCACAAATTACTTCTTTCCCATATGCTCAGTGACAGAGGTGACAGTTCTGAGTGACAGAGATCTTGTATTCCCATTCCCTGGTCCTCAGAGCTATGTTTTGCTGGGCTCCCTGGTAGCAATGGGAAGTAAATATATTTCTTTCCCGCTCAAGCATCCCCACTGAGGTGTGGCACTGCAAGCAAGTACTGAGTACTGCTACCAGCTGTTGCACACCAGAGCAAACAAACCCTCTTGGCAGCAGCACCAGCACTTGTTTTTTCTCACTATGCAAAACCTCAGCACCTGTAAACAACCAAGAGCAGACCATTAATAGGGCAGGGTCAGATTTGCAGCAGACCATCATATCAGACCAGTTTTCAGAAGTATCAGAAGCAAATATTTTATATTACATTATAATGTTAGGTGACTTTTTCAAATTTTTTAACCCCCACCTACCAAGAGTTTGTGCTAAGTCACAAAGAGAGTGTGACTTCTCATCTGTGTAAGACAACTTCATTTTGGAGTAGAAGGCATGACATTTATTGCAAGTTTGCAGAAGGCAAATCCTTTAGAAAGCTTTCTCGCAAAAGTTTCCTTCTCTCTCTGTTTCTAAAAGGCAAAAAAAAGGCATAACCTACCCCAATAAAACTATCATCTTCAAATTCCTAGCCCTCTTCTTTATGAAGCAGATGCAAAATCCATGCTAAGAGATTTCTAACCCTGAAGCCAGCGAGGCCCTACTCTGATGCTCCCATCCTCTTGGAGCAAGTATCACCTTCCACTGGCTGGCTGGCAGGGGGCAAGCACTAACTCTAGGATCATTGTCATTAGAGCTGGCTCCGGAGCTGGCAGAGCTGGAGCCGTATGTTTTCATTTCAGGCTGTGAAAGAGGCCAAGAAGGAGGAACCCCTACTTCTACTCTTGCCCTAAGGCTGGGGCACAGTCAGAGCACGTAGTAAAAATTGTTGTCATTGCCAGGTGGCCAAGTGGTATATCTGCCTCAGAGTTATCACAGAAACCACTGTAATATCAAAAATCTCTATAAATGTTGTTATTTCTGTGCCTTGTATGTTCCCACTAAGAAGAAACAGTGACTAGAATGTTAAAAACACCCAATCCAAAACAGGAAAGGTGGTGGCCTTAGGGGGATGGCCACAGTTTTACAGTTTACACAGTTGTTTCCCTAGTAACCACTTAGTTGTCTCTCAGTTTCTCCCCATTTGGTTTGAGTTGTTTCAACATACATCTCTGCACTGCACACAGATGAAAGACCACATAGTGCTCTGTTGTTCTTTTTAATTTTAAATTGATCTTTTGTTTTCCTTTTACTTGTAGTAGATGGAACAAAGAAAAGAAAGAAGGTGATATCACAGTCATTTACTCTGAGACGGAGCCTTACCAAAAGAAATTCCTCAGGACAGCTAGACTCAGGTGCCAAAATCACTCTGTTTGGCCAGCCTCTGGCACTTATCTGTGGGGAAGATGACACACTGCCCCAGCCAGTCCAGGTAAGGAGGTAACATTATAGAGGAACTGTTTACAAGGGCCTGGAGTGCCAGGATGAGGAGGGAATGACTTCAAACTGACAGAGAGCAGGGTTAGATTGGACACTGGGAAGAAATTCTTGGCTGTGAGGGCAGTAAGGTCACCCAGAGAAGCTGTGGCTGCCCCATCCCTAGAAGCGTTCCAGGCCAGGTCGGGTGGGACTTGGAGCAACCTGGTCTAGTGGAAGATGTCCCTGCCATGGCAGAGGCTTGGAATGAGATGATATTTAAGGTGCCCTTCAGCCCAAACCATTCTGTGATTCTGTGACACCTCTGACTTCAGTGTGAGGCAAGATACCCTGTACTTCTGCTGCATCGCCCAGGAGATGAGTGATTTTGGTGTTTCCCCTACAGACACACCCCTGATAAGCACAGGACCCACCCCAAATGTAGAAAGGGTCAGGTCTGCGGGTTTTTTCCAGCCCACCCAACTTTCACTGGAAGTAACTTGGAGTGTAGAGAACCCAGGACTAGGAATTGAAGATCTGCTTCTTAATATAAACATCTGTGATTTTAAAGAAGTCATTTAAATGAATCATTCAGCAGCATAAACTTCCAAGGATTTCTGTATTTCCACAAAAAACAAGTATTCAGCTATGGACTGCCACAAACGAATATCTAAATTATATCTTCTGGATTAAAATGGTCTGGATGAAAACAGTTCTCCCACTGAATTGGCTTTCCCAACAGACATGCATTTATCTCTTCTAACTAGTATCTGCCTGGCTTGTGAGAAGGGGGATGTGAACTAAGATTTAAGCCATCCCTTGTTTCCTTCTGGGAGTAAGCAAGGATGACTCCACTGAAGTTAGTGGAATTCATCAGTTCAAAAGGAAGGTGGATTAGGGGAAAATCAGACTATTTCCCATGTAATCTACTTGGAGCAAGAACTAGATACTGAACTAATCAGAGTACAGTGTACCTCCAGACAATTTTTCTTCTATTTTGAAAGAAATGCTCACCTGCTAACTTCCTTCATCCAAGTAACTGTTCTTCCACTCCTGTCTGATTCTTTTCCCTGCAGGATCTCCTAGCCATATTGTATATGAAAGGACCTTCTACTGAAGGGATATTCAGAAAAGCTGCCAATGAGAAAGCACGAAAGGAGTTGAAGGAGGACCTAAACAAAGGCGGGAATGTTGATCTGAAAAACAAATCTGTGCACCTGCTGGCAGTGGTTTTGAAGGTGAGTAATTCTGAACTACACTGGTGGGAGGACATTGCTGGTATGCACAGGCCCAATCCAGTGTGCCAAGCTGACCTAGGTGGGACTCTTGGCTAAAGCCAGAACAAAGCCAGACTTAATGCTTCAGGCTTAGGAAAGTTTGGCCTTTTCCACCTGATTTTCAGTCCTACTTGTTGGGCTGCTGTTTTCCTGCATGCCCACAGGAAACTCACTTTTTCCTCTTGCTCAGCATCCTCCCAGGGAGCAATAGCGAGATTTATGGGTGAAGAAAAAGCAACTGAAAGCTGGGTCCTGTTACTACACAAGTGCAAGTGCACTTGTGCATTGCACTGCTCTGTCAGTACTGATGCTCAGGTAGCTCAAGTCAACCTGCCTCCTAGAGAGCCCATGTGACAGTAATGCTCTCTCTGTGCTCAGGGGTGGTGTCAAAGCTTCATCTAAATCTCTTGGCCTTGCAGGACTTTCTCCGAAATATTCCCTCCAAACTCCTGTCAGCTGACCTCTATGAGAAATGGATGCAAGCTCTAGAGAAGCCAAACAAGCAAGAAAAAATTGAAGAATTGAAAGAGTAAGTTTTTCAACCGGGAAATTTTGCAACCAGCCCCAATGAAATGTAGTGGCTGGTAGAAGCCAACAATGTCTTTTGAAATCAAGAGTCTCATTTAAAAGCCTGTCATTTATATCAGCTTGCTATTGCTCCATGGGTTTTGGTTTAGAGGGCTCCAGAAGCAGCACTTCCTGAAGTTATTTGAGCTTGCTTTATGAAACCACCAATGCAGGAACAGGGCAGAGGCTGCAGTGCCTCAGCTAACACCATCACGGTGCTGTGGGACAGGCACTGACACAGAGCCTTCACATCTGCTGGGGGTGGAGTTGGGCACATGGAGACCACCACTGTGTTTTGCTCTTTAGGAACAGTAGGTGTGGAGGCTGACTGGGAGTGCTTTGAAAGCCCCACAGCACAACCACAGGTGTTGGGAAGCCTCCAGTGACATCTCCTGACACCATCCCATCTACCCAGGGACGTGGGCTTCTGCAATGCTGCCTTTCAGTCATAGTTAACCACACGCTCAGCTGCAGTTGGGGGTCTCTGGGAGATGCAGTGAGCACACACATGCCCCTTTCTGGAGGAAGTGTTGCCGCTCCAACTTTAATTGAGACTTGCTCAAATCCAGAAGCAGAGGCCACTGCACCATCGATTAACGTCACACGTTGCTTGTGTTCATGCAGGGTGGCTGACAAGCTGCCGAGACCAAACCTCGTCTTGCTCAAGCACTTGCTCTCTCTGCTCCACCACATCAGCCAAAATGCTGAGACCAACAGGATGGACTCCAGCAACCTGGCCATCTGCGTTGGCCCGAATATGCTGAGCCCGGGCACGGACAACGCGCTCCCGCTGGAAGTGCAGAAGGAGATGAATGACAAGGTGCGTTGAACTCACGCTGCAGCTGCTCCCTCTGGGGCAGTTTAGAGCCATCCGTAGGGATCCCACTGCTACTGCGGAAGCCAAACAGAGCAGCACCCCTGGACACCGGGGGTACCCCTCAGCTCAGGTGTCCCTCAGCCTGCAATGGGGTGCGCCAGGCTGCCCCTGGTCTCGCCTCCCCTGAGCAAAAGCAGCAGCTGCCCTGCAGCCCCCTAAGTCACAGCACAGCTCCTGCAGACTTTGCATGTGCAGGGCATTGTCCCCCGTGGGCATTGTCACCCCTGGGCCCTCGGGCAGCGAGGCCAAAGCTGTGGCTGATGGTGTTTTGTCTGTACTGGGGCAGATCCATTCATCTGCAGCACCAGGCCTCATCCCCCATGGTGGACTCACCCTCACAATTTAAGCCTGGATTCTGGCAGAAGTCACCCTGCTCTGTGCCATCCTTCCTACAAAGAAGCAGGCAGGGTCAGCAAAGAGTCTCCAATGTGTTTTCATCCCTCTTGACTGAAATGGGCTGTTTTCTGTGTGCAGGTGACCGTGTTGGTGGAGTTCCTCATAAACAACTGCTCGGAAATATTTGAGGAGGACATTGCCTTTCCTGCCTGTGCCTTGGCTGAGGAGTCACCAGAGCACACAGACAGCTCCACAGGTATGAGAAGGGACTGGGGATGTCACTGACTGGGGCTGCCAGGCCAAATTATTGAATTTGATATGTGAATATATCTGGGGAAACACAGAGGGTTCAAAATTGTTGAAGTGCTCTTCTGAGCTCTCTCTGTGTACTTCTCTTTCATCCTCAGCTGGTCAGTGAAAACTAATGTCTGCTTTCTCCCCACAGAACAGCTCTGTGCAGCTCCTCAGAATGATTCTGCCTATGACAGCCCAGATCCTGACGTGGAAGGCAGCCCCTGTACCTCTGAGATGGAGCAGGCCAAAGGGAGGAACACTGCTGTGAACAGAAGATGCCCAACACACATTTCTGCCCCTTCACTGACTAATTTCAGAAATGACATTAGCACAATGGACAGGAGGTACTCAGAGTCAGACCTGTCCTTCCAGCACTGCGTTGATGACACAATAAGGAAACAGAAGCTAAACAAAAGCGAAGACAATTTTCCAGTTCAGCAGAAGCAGCTATGGTTGGAGGCACTGGAGAAACGTCTTGCAGCCTTACCTTCACAATTATCAACTGACTCTCTACCCAAAACGTCCTCCAGTTGCTCCCTGGAGAGCTCTGATGGATCTGTTTTCACCAGCTCCCCAGTAGTTTCACCCTCTAGTCCCAAAAAAACCTTTTTAAATAGGCCTCAGTCCTTTTCCACCAGGGCCACTGAGGATGGCAGTACACATAGCAGAGAGATCAAAAAACATTCCATGTCATTCTCTTTTGCAAACCACAGGAAAACACTAATAAATAACCAGAGTTGGGGGCCTGGAAAAAACATTTTTTTTCAGAGGGACAGTTTCACAAAGAAAGATCAGTTCTCCTGCAGAATTGTCCAGGAGGACAGTCGTAATGACGACAAACCATTGCATGTGGAGTATCAACAAAGGCCCCGTTTCAGGTCAGCTGATGAAGTGTTCAGAGACGTGGACCACAAAAACCCTGGAAGACCACCGTCTTATGAAGAGGCTGTTAAAAGCTGCCTGGCCACTAAAGTTGCCTCCCATGATCTCACAGTTCGAACTCTGAGATTAGCGTCGTCAAACCAGGATGCTTTGCTGCCTCATCCATGCAGCCACAGTACACAGGACACAGCATATATGGATGTAAGGGATCTACGCAGTGCCAGAGTTTCTGCAACAAAGGATTCTGACATGGAAACTGAAACTTTCAGCGTCACTGTAGGAGTAAACTCCCGCGTGAGTTTACCCGTGACCCCAGGAGTCTACCGGATGAGAGCTATGTCTGAGTCCTGTCAGAAGAACAAACTCGAGTTCACGGCTCGGAGGTGCAGCCAGCCAGTTTTTGAGGTAGAGCAGATCCAGTATGCTAAGGAGTCCTATGTTTAAAAAGTCTATCCTTCCTCTTTGCACTGTACAAAGTAAATATTGTAAAAATAGACAACTTGCTAATCATTTGTAGGATTTTACTTTCAAGAGAAAAAGAATAAGCTAGCTCTGCATGAACTTTTTTTCTGAAGTGTCTGTCAGATTGACATGTTGCATCCTTTCACCACAAGAGTTGTTGCTGGTGAAGACCGGTGTATCATAATGTAAAAATGTAAGTTAGTATGCTGTACATAACCTGTTGTGTGGGAAGAATAGTTAGCAGATCATAAACAGTGTTGTATTTGTATTCCTGAAATGACAATTAAAATGTTGGCAGGTCCAAAACCTGTCTCACCTTCTTTTTGTTTTCTGTATGGTCACAGACCCTGTACCATTTGTCACGTGTGTGTGTGTGCCAGGCTGATGGCAGTGCTTTGCTGATTCTCTGGATTAAAAAGTGGGCTGGCAGTTACCCTAATAGGGGAAGAGCTGTTCTTTTATCTAGGCCACTTCAGCACTCTTCAATAAACCCCCTGTACCTGCTTCCATTCCATCTTCCTGCTTGCTGGTGATAAGAATGATCTGACCACTAATCAGCATTAGTGTTGTACACTGAGCCTGGGGTTAGAGCCCTATGAGGTCATTATGGGAATGTATCAAGTAACTATCATGTGTCCTGAGGTGCTTTTAGACTAAATAAACTGGACAGGAGAAGAGAGAAAGAATGAAAGAACAAAAGAAAGAAAGAAAGAGAGAGAAAAGAAAGAATATCTTCAGGTTTGCTTTTTTTAGCAGAACAAAAAAATAAACAATAAAAACTCCAATAAGTAAATATTCTGGATTCCAGCTTTAAATAGTTAAAACTCATTAAAAAAAAAAAAAGACAAAAAAGAAAATACTAGGTGGTGTCCTTATAACCTTGTAAAAATGACTGGAAGTGCGATGTGTTTTTGTGGCTCAGCATAGCCTTAAACCAGGAGCAGAGAGACTTTCTTCTCCTGTGTAACTTCACTACAATAAAACATTTCTCTGCATGAATGCTTAACTGTCCATTGTCAGTTTTTAAAACATCGAGGCCGAGGCCCTACACATACTGTACCTACTTTTATACTATTCTACAGGTACTGCAAGTCTGCTTGAACGACGTGGCATAGCTGAGTAGCAGAAAGCAAAGTGAATGACCAGCAGTATCACTGCTGTTGTAAGCAGCTGCAGGCTACAAATCCCTCTCTGTCAGGAAAACAACTTCTGTTGTTACAACCACATAACAGCAGTTAAGCTGCAAAGAGGTGACACTGCTCCAAAAGTGAAACACATTAAAAATGGCACACCATCTTCTCAGGAATTATGTTTTCCAGGTATGCGTGTTCCTAGGACACAGAGAAAAGGGAAAGAGGGTGCTGGACCTGAGAAGAAATGATATGAGAAGGACCATATTGGTAGTATCTCTTGGGCTCCCAAACAGGCACTCTGCTTCCAAGCAAGCTGGATGAGAGGGGTCTGATGCAAAAGGTGTTTACCTTTTTCTAGAATCTGCATCTCCTGAGTCACAGAATCAGTGAGGCTTGAGGTCCTCCTGTCCAACCCCACTGCCCAAGCAGGGTCAGAAAAAGGGGTTGCCCAGGATCATGTCCAGACAGTTTTTGAATATTTCCACAGATGGAGGCTCTGCAACATCTCTGGGCAATCTATTCCTGTGTTTGACCAGCCTCACACTGAAGAAGTGTCTACTTGCATTCAGATGGAATTTGATTGTATTTTAATTTTTGCCTATTGCCTCTTGTTTTGTGTTGAGTGGAATTACATTTTTCTTGTATGAAAAACACAGGCATCTTACCCTCGTGGCAGAAAAAGTATGAAGAGATAATCCATGTGCAGTGAAAAGGCTCAGAAGCCATAAAACAGAAAACATGAACCTTGAAATGTAATCAAAAAACAATACAGCTCTTTCTTTGTTAAGTGACTCATTCTTTTTAGACTGTGAGAAGACTATGTCTCCCAAGATTCCTGCCCTGTAACCACATCAGAAAACCCAGGGAAAGCATGGTCACTTCATCAGAGTTGAGGAAAGTCTCTACTTAGGCCTAAGGTGTCCTAAGGCATATATGACAATCCCACTCAGAATAAATATTAAATATTCAATATAGATGAGTCTAAATCTTCCAGCTCCTGAATATGAAAGACCATTTGGAAAAGACCATTTTCAAAAGGAAGAGAGAGAAGCTCTACACATTTTTAACGAAAAAGGGGTAAGATGAAGTTGTATAAAAGACTGGCCTCGTCCCCCTCACCCTGCTCTTGCATTTCTTCAAGTCCAGGAAACACCATGATTAAAAAAAGTCTGAATGCAAACAGACCGCAAAAGATATTTACCTCCTTTCTGACAGATAGCTTTTGACTTCTTCATCCCTTCAGACTTGACTGTTTAGTCAGCATTATTTTCATGTCATATCTCTCCATAGAAGTGATTTTTCTTCTATACAGGCAGATAAGAGACCTCAAAAGACTAGAATGACACCGGAAGTAGAGAACTTTGCTTAAGTACTCACTCATCTGCCTTTGGCTCAGAAAACCATTTCATCATACTACCAGTCCACCCTACCACATTCTAAGATCCAGACCAACTACCCTGGACTCTGAGAGTTAGGCCCTTTAACTCCTATATCCAACAAGTGGATTATCTGTTTTACAAGTGCCTTGCCAAAGCTGCCTTTGATTCCTCAGCCAGAAAGATCAAACACCCATTTACAACTGGGTCAGCTGGAGATGGATTTTGGCACAAGAGTTGAATGACGACAGTCAGCCTTCTACTCTCCACAAGTTTCCCATCATCAGTTGGCACCACTTGCTTCACACACAAAATTTTCTAATTAAATTTCATGAAGACACTCCAAACAAATAGGGCAGGTAGGACTGGAAGAGGGAAAAAAAGCAATATTAAAGCAGAAAATCCAAGCCACTGCCTTGTAAGGCAATGCTGGAATTAAGGCTGGTGATGCAGCTTGAATTCAGTTCCTTATGTTTGCACCTTGCTGTTTTCAAACACACGGTTCACTCTATTCTTCCCCATAGGATGCACCTGCACCAGTAAGGAACCAAGGTCGTGCAGCAAAGGAGAAAATTTTAATTCTGGCATTCCCCAGTATAGTTTGCCTAGTAGGCATACAGATTTTGGACATACATCTATGTCTCATTTGCCAGGAATTGAATGAGCAAACAGAAGAACAATGGAGTTACTCATGGAGTAACTCCTTCCTTAACCATGTTGTTCACCAGGAAGTTGCAAACTTGTCCTCTGCCACTTGAATTAGGATGGCAACTTACAGCAAAAGGATATCACCATCAACTCTATGGCCAAACATTAGTGAAGATTGAGAGAAACATCATGCCTGCAGGTTTCACGCACAGCCAGACTGCAGACATTCAAACACTCAGGTGCAGACTGCAGATGTAGACACATACATTTATTTATCCGTATGCAAGCATTTATGTAAGCCTGTGCCTCATCTTCTGCACAGTCTGCAGAAAATGAGGCATTGGCTCTCTATGTCTCATTTCTCTGGACTGCTGGGACTGAGCTGAGTGCAGGTGGAACACAGCTGTCTGAAAGAAGGTGTCCTTTCAAGTCATTTGGATATCTTAGGGCCATAGGAGTTTTCTAAGGCATCAAAAGTGGATAAAATTCCAGACATTTAGGTTGTAAAATCCTTCCCCAAAATCTTCTCTGACTGTGATATGAGCTTAGACTTCCACCTTACATATACAGGCTACATTTAGATACCTTGAATGTAGGTCTCTATAATCTAGGACTGACATTTTTACTGCCATCAGAGAAGCAGTAACACTTGGGATTTTAGGCACCATCTATGCCTTCAAAAGAAGCATTCTTGAGCAGGTATAGGCCCTTCTGCTTGCCCCCCTCCAGAGTTTGGGGCTTTCTGTTCCAGCCCACCACAGAAGACCCTGAATCAGACCTTTGTCTTCTCCACCTCTGACTCCTTATCTCTGCCTCATTTTCATTCTGTCTTCATTACCAGCCTCCGTTCCTGACCTCATCCAGGTATTTCTCTTTTAACTGAACAAGTCCCAACCTTTGACTTGCTCTCAAAGTCCCAATTTCATTTCCTTTCCACCCCTAGGCCCACTTCTCTCAGTCAGCCAGTTTCAGTTTTCCCCTTCCAATACTTCCACATTTTCCCCTCTTATCTGCACTGGTTGTTATTGCAATAAGCCCCATCAATACTCATCTAGTCTCAGTCCCACCCACATGCCCCACCTTGTTTTAGTCTCTGCAAATACAGAGAATCAAAATAAGAGAAAAAAACTCTCTGTAAGCTACAAGAAAAAACCACAGAATTCATAAAGTCAAGTGATGAACTCTATTCACAGCTGTAACCATGGAAAGCCTCAGGATGAGCCTTCCGTGGACAGAGGTCCTTGATTTTTTGGGATTTCAGCAAGCGGTCTGCACATCTCTTGTTGCGTGGAAGTACAGGCTATCAGCTATGATGGAAGGAGATCTGGAGCTAGGTTAAGGTGAAATAAGGAGTCAAAATAAGCCATTTCCCTGTGTTTCATGAAAGCAATTCACAAGCTATGGTGTAAGGGATATTTTTGGTAATTTGCTCATGTTCTCTGAGAAAAGGCATTGTCAGTAAAGTTTTTTCTGCCTCTGCAAGCAAGGTCTTGGGGGAGAAACCTTCTCACCTGTCTGACCTCTTCTCAAAGCTGTTATCTGAAGGGCACTTATTTTTGGGAACTGTGAAAACTGAAGAGATAATGAATCCTTCACCCCTGAGGAAGAACAGCTTCTGGCCACTTAGCAATGATGCACAAGGGAATTGTTACTGCTGTGGTCACTTTCTGTGACAGCTGCCTCAACATAACCCAAGAAAGCCCTTCACTGCACACAGTCACAGAACAGAACCACTGCTCTACGTAAGACCTTTCTTCTGTATCTTCCTCCCATGATTGCTACCTGTGTACCCCAGGCACAAGACGCAACACTGACGCAACGTTTGCTGGTACAAACCCATGGCAAAAATATCAGTGGATGGAATTACACCAGCCTTGTTGCCCACACTTTGTATTTCACATTTACCTCTTTACAACACAGACAGTTGGCTTTTCCTTTTGAGTGCATTTGGCTCTTCAGAGTTCCTTATACTCTGTCTGGTTTGATGAAATAAGATTTGAAGTCTTCTTTGGACATCGTGTAACCGGTGGACAAGACTGCATACCCTGCATCGACAGGTAGTACTAGGGAAGGTAGAGGATCCTGTTGGTCGCCCAGAACTCTGTTGCTTTTGGGATTGAACCACTCTGTAGGATGTGACTGCGCTCCACCATTCTGACACTTAAAATAAAGCCAAGAACTTTGGAGGTTTTTTTGTAATGGGATTATATCTCTTCGCCCTTTTGCTTAGAACTAGATCTCTAATTTTTGTAACAATAAAGCCAAAATGGATAATTTGGGGATTCTGCTTGGGTTATGTATACTTTAATGTAAAAAAGCTAATATTGATGTTAAAAGTTAATAATAAAATTATTGCTTCATAACTCAGTTACATACTGTAGAGAGTTCCACACAGATGGTTTTTACAAAATGCTCCCTCTTGTAATATTGCTATCAAATGTCTCCAATTACAGCATGAAGAAGTATCACAGCTGATAAAAATCCCATCAGTGTTGTTTTTTATCTGGGAAGAGGAGTTCTTATTCCGGTACTGCCTGTTCTGGTTTTGGTGCTGATATATCACAGGAGACCAGGCGGTTTGCTGCAGCACCACACCAGGTTATTCCCTGACTCATTCCTCGTTCATAAACTGCAAGTGACAATTTCAGCTTCCCACTGTACCCTGGCAGGTCTCTTAACCTGAGAGAATATTACTTTTAGCACAGTGAGGCCACTTGGCTATCACAGGGGTGAAATCTGAACAAATAAGAACACAATGCTACCCTGGTAGCATGAGTCAGACCACAGTTAGTGTGGCTATCTTGTGTTTCCAGGAGGAGAGTTTCTGACTACAGGAAAAGGAAACCCACCTTGGGCAGGCATTGTGGTTACGCTTTTCTCTGAATTTTGTTAGCAGTCAGTTCTTATCACACGTGTCATCAAAACAGAGTGAAAACTTCAGAGGAACTTCTGAAAGCTAAAAATTCAGAAGAGGGAGCAACTTCTTAAATAAAAAGTCTGACAATGAAAGAAAAAGATCCATAGGAAAAGGGCAACCACTGTTGGAGAAGTTATATAATCCTCATATGGGCAGCTGACTATCATATATGTAGCTGTCTGCAAGTCTCTGTGGATGCTAGGTAAATAATTGTTTTTTCTGTCTCTCTGTTATTCAAAAATGCTAATTATCTAATAATTTTTTTTTCTATAAATACATTGCTTTTATTGTTTTAATAGTTTTACCATTTTTAAACCAATTTATTTATTATTTACTAATTCTTTACCAATAATTTATTGTTTTACCATACACTGTGATAAATACATCAATTAATATCTCACTTCTGAGTGAAACCTATTCAAAATCCTACCTGTTCTTCTACTAAGGGAGAGGAAACCACAGATTATTTCCTGTTTTTAACCTGAGGTGTCAGGACATAAGCATATAAGTCTGAAAAAATGGTTCACAAATTCTAAACACGGTTGACTCCGTTGAGCTCTGCTTCCTCTGCTAGGTAATAACATGAAAAGGTTTCTATGAAGGGTTTCACACTTTCTAAACAAAACCTGCTCTTCATCCAACAAGTCTATTTACAGAACTGATCCAACGGCTGCTCAAAACTCTTCCTTCCTACAACCCACAAACCTCCCACCAACTTCCTCGACAGATGCAACAGTCCATATTCAAGCCCTGCACCTTCGGTTCCCACAGGCTATGCTGAAAATTACAAAACTATATTGAAAAAAAATTTAAAGCCAAATCCAACCAGTTTCCAAGTCAGGTGATCAGAGGAGATGCTCTTACAGTGCAGATTAGAGATTTTTCTGTTCTTCCACATACTTGCTGCACAGTCTTGGGCCATGCAGTCCTTTCTCCATCATAAAGCTGTGACCTCACACAGCAAGTGCACCTGTGCCGCTGTGCCTGCGCTACACCAGCCAGATTTCTTCAGCACAACTGGTGACCAGGTGAGAAAGCAACCACAGCATCATTCAACAACTTTGCAGGGCACTGTACTCTGAGGAGTACACAAGGTTACACGATACAATATAGAGATGCACACCCATCCTGTGAGCTACAGACACCAGAAGACATGGCATTTGAGAAGTCCTTGGGTGTGAGAAAGAGCAGAGCAGCCACTAGTTCTTCATAGGTCATCAGGGAGGATGATCTTGAGATAAAGACCAGAGACTTGTAGTTAGGGTGTTCAACATCTGGGTCTGCTTTTTCCAAAAGGCCTCCTACCCAGTGCAGTTTTTGGACTGTGCAGTTTATCTGAAACTAAGCACAGGTGATACTGATCTGCCTCCCAGACATGTGATAAAGGGCAATTTATATCAAGGTGGACAAACACCAAGACTACAGTGAAGGAGCAACAGAAGCAGATCAGACTTGTTTCTTATTCTGCAAGTTTAGTGCAACAACTGCTCTCAATACAGGGAGATGGAAAATAAGGCAGAGCTTCCTGGGGCAAAAGGATGGAGTGGCAAAGCCCTGTTCAAGGCACGGAGAGGTAAGCTGGGGCTGGAGCAGCACACGGTCTATTTGAGCTTAAACAGGAAGGTCACCAACAATTGATCTTCCATTTGGCAGTGTAATGAATGATAGTTTAAAATTCAGTGTGCTCCACCCTCTAAGGTGCTCTATCACCCCTCCATAATTTTTTTAGTCAGGGTCTCTGAAAGCACATGGTGGCAAAAGGCAAGAATGAAGCCCCAAGAGCAGGCTTGTACCACTGAAAAACAAAGCTTGTGGGGAACATGGAGAGAAGGCAATCTAGGGAAAATGGTGCTGAGAGTCAGAGGTGAAGTGATAGGGGGAAACAGCATTGTAAATTTTGGCTGGAAACCATGGTAATTAAAGTCTGTTTTTTCATTAGTGTTGGAGAAATTAAGGTCTTGAGAACTGAAACTTTTCAGTCCTGCCCAACCCCACAAACACAGAACTGCTGCTGCAAAGAAAAGGAAGTTTAATAATTTGGGTTGAAGATATGAGTGATAGGATCTGCACTTTCTTCTGTTCATGTTTACATATCATTATTAACAACCCTTATTAAAAAAATACTGATGTCCCCAGTAGAACTCAAGTTTAGCTCCGGTATTTATTTTTCCTTCTATGTCTCTCATCTGTCAAAACTCTCAGGTTGGCACATTACATTTTTTAAAGCTAAGTGTCTCCCTGTTAGGACCAGGCCTGTTTATCTCTGACGCACTGAGCCCAGCACCTACTAACAGCAGCCAAGACACCATCTGTGGTCTGGCAGACACCAGTGATACAATACTGACACAGTATTGCTAATTCTCTTTGATCACGTCACTGCAGCAAGTAGAAAGCTTTCGGGGCACTTCTATTAATTGTTCTCTCACAGCATCAGGACAAATAGTACATATATACCTCACTTGGGCTCTGTGATTCTTCCATCTTTTTAGTCGCACTGATAGCTCTCCACATTTATTTTGTGGTTTTTTGTATTTCCATCAGACATCTCAGGGCATTGATTAGCAGCAGCATGATGATTTCTGGGATTTTCAAGGCTACTCCAAGCATCTCCACCCCTGTAGATTTTCAAAAGCTGTCAGGAGAAGGCCCTGACCAATCTGATCCATCTTTGAATTTCTCCTGGCTTAGGCAAGAGGATTACACTAGAGACCTCCAGAGTCCTTTTCAGTCTAGATTGCTCTGTGATTATTTGATGTCTAGTTGAAAGCAGTGGCATTTTGGCCTCAAATAGAGTTACATCCAAGACTGGGAGATCCACGCCTTTAACTGCAGGCTTGAGGGGGTAAGAATCACAGATTAGAATTCCATCTCAGGACCATGGAGAACCAAATCTAAACCAAATTTCATATAATTACACAGTTTTACACCAAGAAAGCATTCCTGTGATTTTATAAGCAGCCATGGTCCTCCTCCAGAGAGAGAAAACGCTCTAGGAGGGCATTATTCCCCTCCCTGTCCTTCCTTCACAATTAAACATTGCCTATATCCATAAACCTCCTTCCTTTCTTAATTACAAAATGCTGCAGTAAGTTAAGATGGTGGAAACTGGACTCAGCTAGTCTGCTCAGCATTGTGTTGTATAATGCACTGTGGCACAAGGTCTCTCAATCTAGCAACATCCAAGCTAGGGCCCCAGGAAGACCCAGGCTCAGCATTGTGGATCCCTTAAAATGTATTTCAAGGTGTCATTCACTAGTTACAGATTGCATCCCAAGCGCTGCAGGAAGTAGTGGATGTACATCTTCTGTTACTACACACTGACACCTTCACATTCGCTTTGCTGTGAATAAACTTGTTTCACATCCAAAAAAAGAAAGCCAAGGGCATGCCATAAGGCATGGTACAATGCCAGGAAATTCTCATGAAAACAAACAAACAAAAAAGTATGTTCTGTCTCCAAGGCCTTTTAACAGACCCACAGCAAACCTGGAAGGAGATAAAGCCCTTGTTCTGCAGCTTTCAAGTAAACTGAAGGCACTTCAAAAGACCTTTTTAGCTGCCATATGGGATACGGGCTGATTCATTCCTTGCTAGGTAGGCCCATTTCCCAGGCAATACCTCTGGCACTGCTATCGTGCAGGTCCAAAAAAATCCTCCAAAGAATATGTGAAACAGTCATTGCTACTGTAAGATCCAGAAAGCAACTAATGGCAGCAATCTGATTACAATCAAAGCAGTTTTGGATCCTGCCCCACTCAGTCTTGTGATGACACAAAATATTCCAGAACTCACCAGGTATTTTTAGCAAAAAAAAACCAAACCAACATAAAAGGGGCCAAGGCAAAAAAGCTGAATTTTTTTCTGGCTTTTTTCTAGCTTTGTCACTTATAAACCTGCAGAGACCTTTGCACTGAACTGGTAACTCAGGAGGTAGCAGTGTTTCACAGAGATAAGGAAGAGAGTCGCTGCCATTCAACCAGTGAACATATTAGGTGAATGAGAAATTCTCCCAAAAAGTGAGACACTAGCTGGGGCCAGCTTAACAAAATGAACCTGTGATGCATCTTCATCTTCACAAGATTGGTGGGCAATAGGTAACAGGCAGCTCCTCAGGAATCCTTGCTCCAGTGGTTACAGGCTGTCTTCTCGTTGTCCTCCTATCCAGTCCGTTCCAGCCAAATTTCTAGGGCTGTTCAGCAAGCACACTCTGGACAGGTATAGACTGACATTTTTAAAGCTATTTCTCACATGAACAGAAACACCAGATCCGTAACAATCCTGGAAAGGTCTACCCAGATTTCAAGTTCCCAGTCTAAAAGCAGCATAGCTAACTATATAGACAAACAGAAATTTTCAGAAAATATGAGTCAAGTTTCCAAAATCAAAGGATTGTATTTGTTCTGGTCAAATTTAAGGACCATAGTTCTCTGACTTGGCTGGACCGAGAACCCATTCATTAACTTTGCCTGCCCAGACACAAGCAAATATTGAAGGACTGCTCTTCCCTCCTTCCCCAGTGACACTTGCACTGTACTTCTGCAGGCCCATATCCACTTGTCCCACCACCCAGCTAGCAACGATGTAGTCAACACAATTCCCATTCCTCTGTTGACTCTGCAAGCTGCCCAATAATGAAATGCAAAACATTCTTTTTTTTCCCTTGCGTCCCACACCTGGCTTTTTGACAGGTTTTTTTTTTTTAGTTTGGGGTGGGTTTTTTTAACTTGTTTTTCAAATAGTTTCTCCTGCTCCACAGCTTCCCCCATGCCTTTGAGGCCTCCTGTGAAGTACTCTCTGCTGTTTGCAGTTTTTTGCCTGGGACTGTCTACTCGGGACTCCGATGGAGCACAGATGTCTGCAGCAGTAACTCAGATGTCTGAGCTGAAATAAACAGAATTTAACACGTGAATGACATTTAAACCAAAGGTTTCAGAAACAAAGGGCATGGACTATTCTATATGCTAAATCTTGCTAAAATAATCAAGGCGTATCCCCACCCACATACGTTAAAAGAAAGGGCTATCACTGTATCAGTAACCCTTCAATGCTTTTATGTTTCTCTTAATGGAAAATTTTTCCAGAAGCTGAAAACACGTCCTCATGATTTGCCCTGGCAGGGAGTACAGATCACCACGGGTGGGATGGCATACTGAGGACTCACCTCATCTTCTGTCTGCCATCACAGGACACTTTCACAGTGTCAAAATCTCCATTTTGTGTGGAAAACACAAATTTGGAGTGCAGCTGTTCGAGCCGGTACTTCCAGGACACAAGGTACTTAAGCCACCAGCACACCATCCAACAGGATTTCGCGACCCCCCAGCCAACCTTCTCACGCCAGTGCCAGCGCAGATCGGGTTAAGCCACCTCGCGTTTCCCTGGAAAGCTGCGAGTGCCTGGGGAGCTTGTCCGGAGGCGGCGGGAGGACGGTGACACCTCGCGGTCCGATGCTCTCATTGCCTCGGCCAGGGCGGGCCCCGCAGCGCTGCCAAGCACGAACCCGCTGTGGGTTACGGTGATGCTTTCCCAGGGCCCGGCGGGCCGGCGCGTCCCGAGGCTTTGGCTTCGTCCCGACAGGAACAGCTCCGCGAGGGGAAGGCCGCGCACAGCAAAGGGAAGGCTCCGGGGTGACCTGACCGCGGCATTCCAGTACCTGAGAGCCGACAAGAGAGCTGGAGAGGGGCTTTTTACAAGGGCATGTAGTGACACGACAAGGGGGAATGCATTCAAACTGGAAGAGGATAGATTTAGATTAGATCTTAGGAAGCCATTGTTTGCTGGGAGGGTGGTGAGGCGCTGTAGCAGGTTGCCCAGAGAGGCTGTGAATTCCCCACCCTGAAAGTGTTCGAGGTCGGGCTGGATGGGGCTTTGAGCACCCTGGTCTAGTGGGAGGTGTCCCTGCCCATGGCTGATCCTTAAATGCCTCCCAGCCCAAGCCATTCCGCGATCCCCCGAGCGGCCCGCGGCCACCCGCCCGCGCATGCGCCGCGCGTTGCCCGGGAGACGGACGCCGTTACCGCTCCCTCGGGGCGCGCCCGCCCCGCACGAAGCCGGAGTCGGAGCCGCCGCATGGAGCCCACCATGGTGCCCGTCCAAGCGCCCGAGATGGACGTGCCCTACAGCTTCTCCAGCCAGCCCCGCTCCCTGCTCCCCCGCCCCAAGTACCGACAGCAGTCCAACGCCGCCGAGACGTGAGTGCCGGTGTCCGGCGGGCCGCGCCGCCCTCCCCGGGCCGCTGCCCCGCTGCCGTCCGCCCTTTTCCCCTCGGCCCAGCTCCCTGCCGGCCCTTCCCAGGGAGCGCAGCCCCCGCCGCCCTGCCTTTCTCCCGCTGGCCGGCGGGACGCCGCACGCCGCGGCCCGGAGCCCGTGCCCGGCGTGCGGAGCCGCAACCGGCGCTGTCTGTGCTGTGCCGCAGGGAGAAGGGCCCGCGGCGCTACTGCAACATCATGGTCGACCCGAGAGTGGTGCGCGGCAACGCTTTGTCCCTTCGCCTCCTACCGGAGGTATGGGGTTTTTTTAATGTGGATCATGCTACAGTTTTGTTGGAAAGTCATAGGTAGGGCAGCAAAGCTGTTCCTCATTTATAATTTTAACTACCGAAGCTGTAATTTTACTTTCAGTGTTTCACGTAGTCACAGGCTCTTCAGTTAAACTAGCCTGTGACTGTTTCCAGTTCTTGAAAGCACGTAGCTTCATATGAACTTCTGCGGTTCTGATGTTTCCCCTCCCATTAAGTACTTGATTCCTTTATTTTCCTTCTCCATTTCTTTAGTGTAATGGTCCTGAGCACAAGTCATTACTGGATAATCTCCTATCATATGTAAGGTGTCATCAGGGAGAATTGCAGCTCTTGAGAAATTGAGTTGTGGGGTAGACTTTGGTTTATCCTACCGTAGAAGCAGAGATAAATGGTCCAGGTGTATGCAAAAGCTGCTTGTGAGGATGCCAAAGTATTTTGTTTGTATTACTGCTATATCCTGATACAATAGTAAATCACAGAATCTTAGAATGGTTTGGGTTAAAAGGGACCTTAAAGATCATCTAGTTCCAACTCCCTGCCGTGGGCAGGGACACTTTCCACTGGTCCAGGTTGCTCGGAGTCCCACCCAAATGTGATACTTTGTTTTCAGAGAATATTTCTACATAGATAATTTGATCATATATGAATTTAAAGCAGTCTGTATTTTTAAAAGCTACTGCTTGAAAATAGCTTTGTGTTGTTCAAAAGCTGTTTCTTAGAGTGAATTTTACGTAAGTTTTGTTTAAGAAGTTCAAAACTGATGTTTATCTCAATCCATAAGAATTGAATTTAAAAGTTATTATGAGTTTCTTTTGTTTCATCAGCAACAATTGGTCCTATAATTTTTATTTAGCAAACAATTCTGGTCATGATATGGTAACTGGACTTCAGTCCATTTGACCTCTCAAAATTTGAAAACTCTCACTTGTCAGAAAAACCACACCATTTTAATATACTTTATCTTACAAAGTTCTGTATACAATATTTACTTCCAAATAACAAATTAATTAATTAATTACTCAGTGTGAGATGCCATTATTATGTGCCTGTAGGCAGCTAGCATAACTTACTAATTTCATACCATACAGTCTTTAAGTCAACTGAAAATATAGGGCCAGGACCCAGGAAAGTAAATCCAAAATAGTAGATAGTTAGCATTAAAATCAAAGAGCAATGTTCATTTTTCTGTAGAGGCAACTATCACTTTCAAGTACAAAGTGTATTCTGTTTTGGGGGTGTTTTCCTTCTTCACCCCTGCTCAGAGTACCCAGCCCAGTACCCCTGAGGTTAAAAAGCAGAAGAAAGCACAGAAAAAATTACAGGCCAGAAAGCTTACACAAGAGCAAATCCGACCAGGAACGCCAGAGCCTGTGGAAGGCAGAGAACATGTTCATGTGCAGACAGGTAAAAGACTGCCTTTTTTTTTATATCTCTCTGAAAACAAAAGCTTGCTGATATATATTCACTTGCTGAATTGGTGATGAAGTTGGTAGAATCACACAAGGATAAGCTTAAAATCATAGAATGCTGGAATCAGAGGTTCTAAACTTGTCTAATTAGTGACGTTTTCCCAGAAGGTCTGTTTTTCAGTGTACATTCTTGAGCATTAGTCAAGACTTCTTCGTTTATTCTTTCCATTTTCAGTGTAATCAGAGATGTTTCATATATGCTAAAATTGGGGGTTTTAAAACTTTTCCTTAAGGTGAACTACTGATCTATGCTGCAAACTGACCTATATTTAGAGAGGCCTTTATTTTAACTTTATAGAAAACATTTTATTGCACTATTTGGATGTTATTTAGAATGTAGAGTCATCAACAACAGTTGAGAGCTAAAATAAAAAGAATCCCACTATGAGTATTCATTGTGCTTTTGTTTCTAGAACTGTATTTGGAAGAGATTAGTGATCGTATAATAGAGGTTGATGGGGAGTGTCAAACAGATGAATTTTTGGACAGACCACCCACTCCACTCTTCATACCAGCCAAAACAGGAAAAGATGTGGCCACACAAATAGAAGAAGGAGAGGTATGAAGTCGGGTCCACAAATGCTATCAAACAAAACACATTTTTGATGCAAAATTGAAGTAGAAACAGAAAGGAACTAATCCTCACAGAACATGCAAAAAAACCCCAAACCCAATTCACCAAAGTCTGCTTTGAGGTTAAGTGTAAAATTAAGGAAGATATGTCTCCATGTGCCCTTGTTCTGCTGCTTTCAGCTAAGAACTACATTGTTCTTGTGATCTCTGTTTCTCTGACTCCCATCCTCAGTTGTTTGACTTTGACATTGAAGTTAAGCCAATCCTGGAAGTGTTGGTTGGGAAAACGGTTGAGCAAGCTTTGCTGGAAGTCATGGAGGAAGAAGAGCTAGCCCAGCTGTGGTCACATCAGCGTGCCTTTGCAGAGCTGCGTAATGCAGAGTTTGCTGAATTGCAGCGCTTGGAAGAGCAGGACAGGCGAATCAGAGAGGAGAAGGTAGGACTTCCTAAGGGCAAGGCCTTTCTGAATGCTGTCAGAAGGGAGAAAAACATTTCCAGTACTGAACGACAAGCTGTGATATAAGCTGGGTATGCCCAAAAGGGTACTGTCAGCTTTGATATACCTTAAAGCATTTTGGTGACATACAGCTGCACTCTGCCACTGCTCTCATACAACACCACACTGTTGTGTTTGTTTGGAGCAGTCGTGCTTGAGTGACCCGGTATAGTTGGACACCTGGTCAAAAGGCCAAACCCAGCAGCATTTTCTTCTGTACCTAGTGCAGCTGTTTCTTAAGCCTTTTCATTGTAACTGCTAAACAAATAGTCAGAGTGCTTGGAAGTAAGAGAGACACCTCCTAGTCTTTCACACCCAATGCATGCACTACTCTGTGTGCACATGTACATCTCAAAATCGCCAAGTATTATGCTATATTAATAATATTTAGTAAATAGGAATAAACAGAAAAGGCAAGATCTAATTACTTACTATTCATCAGCTTTGTATAATTGTGTTTTCTAACGTTTTCCTGAACCAGTTTGAGTTTTAATATTTTTGTACATGAAATAGGACATAATATTGGAAGATGAAAAGTTTGGGAAATACTTATCCAACTTCATTGCATTCCAAGGCCAACAACCAGCTCAATCTGCAATAATAAAGCAAAAAGTCATGAGATTAATGTGCACTAAGGCATCAGAGAAGGATTTCATTTGGCCAGCTGCGATGCCCTTATTTTATAGACTTGCCATAATCAGAAAAGGAACACTACAGAAATGTGTTTCCCTGTAATTTGGGGGTATTTTAATACTCCATAGATTAAGTACAAGCTTGCTTTCAAGTACTCTTTAATATGAGGAATTTTAGTGAAAGTTAGAGGCTGCAAATACCAGGTAGAGATCATAAATACCTGTACTTCTGACTATCTTTGCTATTTATGAGACACACACTGTGATAATTCTTCAAAGTCCAGATCAACGGAGTCACAGCTAAAGGCCTCTAAGTTTTACATGCATAATTGCCTTGACAGGAACGTCGCAGACTCGAGCACCTGGAAAAGCTGCGGAAACAGAAAGAGACTGCAGAGAAAGTTGCAGCTCGGGCATTCGCTCAGCGTTACCTGGCTGACCTCATTCCCTCAGTCTTCAACAATCTTCATGACCGTGGATTTTTTTATGACCCTATAGAAAGAGGTTTGTTTTGTTTTTTCTTTTCAAATATGTGAGCAAAGTAATATAAAGCTCAAAACAACCATGAAACATAGCATACTGTCCTATTATTTAGAATAATACCATAAGACTTTATTAATATACATTTGTGGCTGAACTCATAGTTTTAACACAAACCTTACTGGTCATCTGTACAAATAGTGAAAAATAAGCAAGAGCTGACAGTGTGACAATGAGAAGAGCTGCTTTGGAACTGGAGAGAAATAAATGGGTGGTTAGGATTGGGAGAGAGAGAGATCCAAATTGAAGTGCATGTATTTTTATAGAACAGACAAATCAGTATGTCATTCTGAATGTTTTTTAATGCTTATCAGAGCAAGGGAGAAATTAGTCAGTTAGAATTAGGCCCTGAAAACAATTTTGGAGTTGTATATCAGTGACTTCCAAGCCCTTAGAATCAGCAGCATTTCTTATGAGCTACCTTGCTCCACCTCACTTCACCAGTCTCCACATGGGCACAGACCACAGCTTGGGAATGTTTACACTCTCACCAGGATAAATCATGGGGTCAACGCAGAAACGGAGTGTGTTTTGCAACCAGGGCAGGCTTTGGGATCACAGTGTACAAATAGTATCATTTGAGAAATATGGGGGTAAACAAGAGCTCCTTAGTCAGAGAGAACAAATGCTTTCAGCAGACCAGAAGCCAAATGTCTTTGGAAAGCGAGGCAGGAAATGTTATTCTCCTGACTTGTTCAGGATAGTTATTTGGATCTCACTAGAACATGGCTGTGTATCTCATCTGTGCTAAGGCCTTTAAGGGTGCCAGACCTCTTTGAAAATAACTGCAGTTGAGAGGACTCTGCTCCGAGTCTATAATGATGATGAACCTCAGTAAGAGAGGTTGGAGGTAAGAAACTAAACAACATCTGAGAGATTTCATCTGACTCTCACAGAGCAAGTGCCTTTTGACAGGGGGGTTCATCCCTTAGTTGTTGTAGGAAATAAAAACAGCCACCAAGTCCTGCTGGCCATCCTTTATAAAGTGACATTTTCTCTTTGTTCCTTCCTGCTAAATTCTTACAGATATTGAGACTGAATTCCTTCCATGGCTGATGTCAGAAGTGGACGAAACACTACAGAAGAAGGTTCTGGGAAGGATGATGCTTGACTGTAAGTTACCAAATCCTGGAACATAATCTGGGCTGCCTGATGTTCTTGATTGTTTTTTTGCTGGTCAGAACAAATGTCACATTTATATGGTCACTGTGGGTTAAGGTAGGAGGTGACATTTTGGGAAAAACTCCAAGTACCCATGGCTTTTTGTGTTGGGGGTTTTGTTTGTTTGTTTTTGTTTGTTGGTTTGGTTTTTTACTATATTGACATGTTTTAATGTTGGAAAACTACTACTACATACAACTAGGTAACTGATTTTCAGCTGAAACAATGGAAGTGTCAGTCATGCTGCACTATCCACTCTCTTCTGGCTTTTTACTGTTTGAGATGTGTTAGTGCTGGGAGATACAACACATATGTCAGGAACAGAATGGTTAAAGAACACATTTCTTTTTTTCTGCTATAAAGCTTCTACTTCCTCTGTGTTACACAGCCACTACTGCTGTAGTGTTCTCTGTAGTGCACCTGATTGTGCCAGTGGGAACTGAAAAGCCCATCTTGTGTACTGCCACATGTATACCATGAAAGTCTCTTAATCTGCTTGTGTAAGCTCCCAGGGCTATAGATTATTCTCCTACATGAAAGGAGGATGATGTAGGCCATGGTTGACTGAAAAGTGAGGTGACCAATATTTTTTATCAAAACAAGGGCTTACCTCCTTATCAGTCAATAATCATGTGCTTGCTTTTGAAATAGATTGAAATACCAGTCTTCTTTTGGGCTAGTTCAAGCTAAATATTTGGGCTCTTTTATTAGTTCAGAGGCTGTAGTTGAAACACCTGAAAAACCTGGACTCTGTCTTGTGTAGAAACACAAAAGTATGGTGTATGTGTGCCCAGCAGTGTGCTCCTAGGTCAAACCACTTTTTACAGTTGCATTACATCTTCGTTCCTAGAGTTTTCCTCTTGCTGGGATTTTGGGTTTGTGTTACAATTGTGTTTGCTTCCTTTGGGTTTATTTTTAGTTTAATCAGGACCCTGAATTTTATTTTTTAAGGTGTAATATGATTTGGAAAATTACAGCTGGTCTGTTAGGTATTTTATGCTGATACATGTGCCAGTATGTACACTCAAGGATCACTTCTTCATGTAGCTCTTCAGAAGGAAGGGAAATTTCTCTTCTTTTAAGAAAAAAGTATTGTATGTGACTACTGAATAAACGTCCTAAGGAGAATGTTGCTGCAGGATACACTATTGATGAGAATATCTATAATATTCTTGTTAGATCTGTTTAAGTTTTTAACCAGATATCGTCTTGCTCCAGTCCTAAGACATACAGAGCACCTGGGGCAGGCCAATAAGTAATGTAAGCAGCCCATTTTGCTATTTATCATCTGTATTTCCTAACTTATACCCAGTCCCCCACTGCTGAGTAAACATCATCTCTGCAAAAGGAACTGCAAACCACGTTCCTCAAATTTTGTAGAGGATAGTTAGTGGCTTCTTTACCCTCCTATGCAGAAACATAGGGAAAGTCTCTAAGGATCTATTTTTAACCTATTTGAATGAAGACTGCCCAGAACATCACCTTGTGTGTAACCCGACTAGTCCTTGTTCGTGGTGGGGTGACCCGCTCTGGAAGTGAGAAGCAACTGTGAGGAAATCAACAAAAATATCCAAGTGCACTCTTTCAAATTGCTGCTGTGAGTGTAAACCAATCATTTGGCTACAGCAGCTGAAATATTTTTTCTCACTTAGGTATTCCTTCATTTTTAGAGTTATGTCAGGGTTCTTTCCCTATTTAAGGATTTATAGGTCAGTAATATATAAAAAAATCTCAAATTGTAGGGTTTTTCCTCCATGTTTGTTAATGGTGGCTATCTCTGTTTCAGCCTTGATTCGTATGGTGGTTGAAAAACGCTTAGATGAATTTAGCCATCCACCTCCCTCTGATCAGACAGAGGCACCTGCTGAAGAGCTCGGGGCAACCCAGGTGTCTGGTGAAGGAGATGCTGCTGACCAACCAGTTGCAGAGAAAGAAGAGACTGACCAACCTGTTGCTGAGGAATAGCCTTCAGATTCCACTTCTTCTCAGTTAGAATAATCAGGTCAAGAAGGAACAGTGGATTAGGAAACTGAGTAACAAACAGGCAAGTCATCAAGTAAATGGAGACCAATGGCTTAGAAACAAGGAATTAATTCCTATCTATTTACAGGTATTGTGCCCTAGCCATGCCGAAGGATTAAGCTAAGCACCAGTAGAGCATTAAAACGTGTTTTCCATGTGCTGGAATTGCTGATTTCACGCTGTGAGAATCAAGAGAGAAGTTGCTAGTGCAGTGAATGGCAGGGAAATTCAGCCCCCTTTTACACAGTCCAATCCATCAAAAACCTGGGAGGTTTATGGTTGGAAAGTAATGCTGTCCCACAGCCTGTGCTAGAAGGTCATGAGTAGGCTGTTGAGAGCATCATAATAACCTTTGCAAGTGCTTTGATAATGTTCTTTGAACAATATTTCCTTACTTTCCTTATTTTGAAAGGTAGTTATTACAGCAATTAAATAAACTGCTTTTCACTCATGTTAGTCTTTCCTTTCCTCACAAACTTGAATGGACATTTCAGCAGGTAATAGAGCCAAAGCAGCTGTTCCTCAGGCTTGTCAGGAGTTACCTTCAAAGAGTTACCTGCCCCGGGGAATTTCTGCCTGTGCAAAATCCTCCTCAGCATCCTCTCTTGGAGCCCCTCCTGGAGGTGAGGGGCTGGAGCTACATGTTAAGTGCAGTCTCGGTTTTCTTTGTAATCGTCCTTTCCTGCCCGTTCACTGGAAACCGTACCAGACATGACTGACAGGCCAGTCCGCAGGTGGGGCAGTCCCCCTCACAGAAGTACATCTGTGCTACTTTGCAGCAACACTGTTTCCTTGCTGGGTCAGTGTTCCCAGCAGCAGCTGTCCCCGGCAGGCAGGTAGGGCCGCAGGATGGACAACTCTGTACTCACGGTGGCACCGGGGGTGCACAGGGGTCTGCAGCTCCTGGGGTGTGTGCGTGCAGGGGGGAGCGGAGAGAGGCCAGAGGGAGCTGGCGCTGCAGGCACTAGAGGGCAGGACAGCCCACGGCAATCCGGCTGGAGAAACCGATTGAAAGACACTGCTGGTGTCAGCTACTGCACATTGCACACCCTGCACTAGTGACACCCGTCTGAACTTCCCTCCTCTGATAAACCCCAATGGTGTCGAACTTTTGCAAAATTTACTCATTTGTAACGTGAGTAGCCAACTTTTGAATCATCCAGTGCAGTCCACTCTGGCTCATAGAATGATAGAGTAGTTTGGGTTGGAAGGGGCCTTACAGATCATCTAGTCCAACCCCACCCCTGCTATGAGCAGGGACACCTTTCACTAGGTCAGGTTGCTCAAACTCCATCCAGCTTGGTGGTAACGGAAAAGGTGGAATCATCTCCGCAGGGATGACCCGTGACAGTACAAGAAGAAACAGCCAGTGGTCGCTTCAGGGGGTGTGCACACACTGCCTTCCCCTTCGGCCTGCTGGGGTGCGAGTCTGCAACTGAACCCCAAGTCAAGGAAGCAAAACCGGGACGTGTGTGCAGGACATTCTAAATGCTGTGAGGTGCCTTCCTGGGAAGTTGTTAACCACCAGCAGTGCAGGTCAGGGCATTCTGTGGATCCTCGCAAGTAAGGACAACTCCGTGGCCACGGCAGAGGCAGTATCGACGGCCGGACAGCCGCGGCACTCGCACTCCGCTGAGAACAAGTTTCCCGGCAGCGCCGCCGCAGAGCGAGCGCTCGGGCAGCACCGGCGGCGGAGCTGTACTCCCGCACCGCCCCCCCGCCCCGCGCTGCCCCGGCGCTCCGCAGGGGCGGAGCGGGGAGGGGACGC
>VXAZ01003169.1:170558-321214 GCA_013399875.1 Gymnorhina tibicen
CGCTTGGGGGCGGGCGCCGAGCACCGGAGCTGTCGGACCGGGCCCGCCGCCGCAGGAAAACTGTGCCACAGTGTGTCCGCCTTCAGGAGGAGAGTTTGGTCTTTACTTATGTGTTTTCCGCTTCTCCCCCTCGACTTTCCCCATGCCTCGGCTGCCGTGCAGTCTCTCCCGCTTGTCCGCCCGCAGCGCCGCGCACCAGAGCCCCGGGATGGTCGCCCGCCCCGGCCCCTCTTGCCTCTGGGCACAGAAAGGCCGCAGGACCGGGAATTTGGGGGAGGAGGGGACATCTCCTCATCTCTCCTTCGTGCCTCTCTCCAGCCCCACGGCCCTCACGGGGCTTTCAGGGCAGAGCGTGGGGCAGCGGGCAGTGCCGTGACCCGCGTCCGGCGGTGGCACCCCCGTGACGAGAGGCTCGGATTGTGGTCCGGGAGGTTTGTTCCCTTGTGGAAAAACTTCTGCGGCCCCAAAGGTGCGCCCGCCGCTCGCACACGGGTCTCGACGCCGGCATCAAAACCCTCGCCGACAGAAGCAGCCGCAGCACGGTTTACAGAGTTTTCCATCTCTCTTCAGCAGGCTGACAGCTTGCCGAGGTCAAGCCTTGAGCTGTCATTGACTCCTACGGGACGCACGACTTTTTTTTTTCCTGTGGGGAAGAGGGATTTACTACATTATAGGATTTGTTTTTTTCTTAAAGTGCCTAACTTGGTTAAAATTTAACTTTCAGTTGGTTTTTATTTCTCTGTTAAAAGTTTCTGTCCCTGAGTCAAATGACAGTTCGTTTTTTAGAAAGGTGAATTTTGGACAGCCAAACTTTTCTCTGAGGGCTCTTGCTTCTCCTGTCTGACTTTAGCACAATAAGTATGTTCCACCTTACAATGGATGGCCAGTAAGGCAAACTGCTTTTGTAGAAGATATTTAAAGTAGTTGATTAAGAGCACAAAGTAGTAGCTGTCTTTAAAATGTGAGTTTAAACACAATCTTCCCATCTCAGCTGATATTTTTAATTTATAAAGGACTATATAGGACAGAATCCAAGTTATGTTTTTGGGTGCATGATATATCTACATACATATTTGTCTGTGGCCACTTCATCTAACATGATGAGGATCTTCATGAATAAATACAAATGATACATACATTCTCTTTCCAGGAATCAGTAGGAGAGGATGTGCCTGACATTATTACCAGGAGATTAGCAAATCCATCTCTGACAGAATGGGGAAGAGGTTCCCAATCTGAGCACTCACATCTCAGTATTGCAGTTGTAAAATTAACATCAGCAGGTATGACCTGATTCTTGGTTGTCCCAATGCTTAGCAGAAAATCTGGCTGTTTAAGTCTGAGATACCTAATTACACGCAGCAGCACAAGGTGTCATGCAGTCCTGTCCCTTCTCGGCACTTCTCTTTTTTGTTGCCAGGTCTGCAGTATGCCAGTGACCCTGCAACCTGCAACATCTCTGTTGTGCTCTGACCCTTCACCGGGGAGAAAAAAAGATGCTGTAATTGGGATTTCCCTTCACTGGTCCTTCCAGCCCCTGTCCAATATTGTTGGTCTGGAGAAGCAGTGCATGGAGCCCTGCTCCGCCTTTGTGCATGGGGAGTGGTCACACTGCACGACACAAAATGGGGCTGTGCGGGGCAGGTGGCTCTGGGTGGAATGCAGGGCGTTCTGCTAAACAGGAGTACAGGTACAGTCACAGGATCGGTGACAAACTGTGCTTTTATTTTTCAACATTGTGTGTGTTTGCTGCTGTGGTGACACTGCATGTGCAGTATATTTTCCACCATTAGTGTGTCCTGGATTGTAAGTGAAAGCAGTCAAAATCTCATTTGCAAACCTAATGGGAACTGGTAGAGATCCTGGAGTACTGTAACTGTGTAATGAGCTGACTGTCACTGCTTTTTAAATTGTTCAGTGCTCTGACATGTAAATAGGACCTGGTTGTTCTGATCAAGCAGATGCTGAAAATTGATAATAGGATTATTTGTGTAAGAAGATGGGATGAGCGGGAATAAAAGAGAGAAACAAGATTAGAAGGACTGTACCAGTTCCTCTGGACCTGCATATCAGAGTGAGAACAGTAGTGGGAGGTTTGGAGAGTTTGATACCAAAAATCACATAAATACCAGAAAATAAAGAATTATTTCCTAAAGGGGGCTATTAAATTGTGTAGTTTATACTCTAAGATTAACCAGGGCAGGTCGCAAATTCATGCTAACTAAAGGCAATAACTTCTATTTCCTCTAATTTCTATAACTTTCTCTTCATCAAGAATCTCCTTGTTGTGAAGTTCTGTGAGCACTTGCATGTCTTCTCTCTCTGCCTGCTCTTCTGCCAAGACTCAGTGGAAAGGAAGCATCATAAGATAATTCCTCTCCCCTTGACTATTGAGACACAATCTACAGTGTATTGCCAGGGCTGGGACCTGAGCTGCTGCCCTCTCCCTCAAATTCCTAATTTCTTGAGTGATGATTAAAACACAAAAAACGTCAACCCCCACCCTGCCCATAAGTGAATACACACGCTGTACTTAAGCCAGTCAGTGCTGGAATTATACGTTTGATGTGTTTGAGCGCTTGACCTTACACCTATCTTTGCAAATCTAAATCGTCCTCTTCAGTAAGAGCAAGATGTTTTCAAAACTAGAGTATTGCCAGCTAGTTCCCTACTGGCCCCTCTGAGCTTTTATTTTAAGATGTTCCTGCTTTCAAAGATAAGTGTGAGGCAAACAAGACTGCTCCAAACACCAAGGGAACAGCAGTCACACACTTCTACTTTAGTCTGTGCCACCTTTCAAGTGGCTGCATCATTTAATTGTCACTAAACACAGAAGAAATTGTTTGTTCTTTTCTTGCATGTGTGGAAAGAAGTAGGAAATCTCTTTGAGTGATGCCAAGGATACTGCTATTTTGTGATAACTAGCAGGAAATAACAAGAGTTAGGACAGAAAGAAGGTCAATGACTTGAATTCTGTATGGGGAAATCTTGAAAGTTGATCATAAAATTTAATTCCACACATATCCTGGAGATAAATAAATACTTTGCTTCTAATTTTGCTTTTTTTCCTGACTTGTCTTTATCTTCCAACTGATTCGTCTGTATATGGGCTATTTGCAATGTGCTGTGAAAGAGCGTTTTGGGTTCCAGATGTCTCTGACATGAGAATCTAGAAGCAACAGTTCTTTCCAATGGACTTTACTGTCTGTATGTTTCTCATATTTCCTCTTTTTTCTTGCCTTTTCTGCTTGTACTGATTGATCTTTTGTAAAATGGCATGAGTTGCAGTGCTAAATCAGGATCAATGATGCCTGTGTGAACTAATTCTCTCTTGGAGGACAGAGTAAATCTGCTTTTATCTTTCTGCGTCTTGCACCTAGAACACTATTTTAGGAGAAGCTGTTTCACAAACAACTTGAGATAGAAAAATATAAGCTTCCCAAATAGCATTAGCTACTTCTCATTGCAAGCTGGAATTGTGATACAATAGATTGTACCACAAGGCATTGATTTTTAGTTTTAATGAGCTGGAGAGAAAACTTGTTCACACTGATTACCTCCAACTGTTCTCTTCCATACAGATTCTGTGATTTTTCAAAGTGCATCCTTGAAGATGGACACTGTATATTCCCTTGCTTAAACTCTCAGAAACTGCAGTTGGACTAAAATAGAAGAGCGTGCATTTCTAGTCCTTTTGGTGGGTCATGAAAGGGTTTAAATTAAGCCCAGTCATGCAGAGTTGGTAACAAAAAATTCTTGTTTGTTGTAATTTTTTCCTTGGGAGACCTTCAAGTTTCATGTATAAAAAGATTCATCTACAAATTCTTGAAGATACTAGACAACTATAAATAAAAACTGTAGTTCTTGTGAGTATCCGTGAAAAGACTGAAAAAGTAGTTGTGTGGAAGAACTGTGTGCATTTCATCTTCTATTCTTAACTTAGAAGTATAGAAGAAGATGTAGGGAGTATCTCAGGAATATCATCATGGTCTGCTGTGAGTAGCACCTAGTCCTAACCCTTCAATGATTAAGTAATGGGGAAGAAGAATTTGCAGCTCTCACAGGAGTCAGAGAGTAAATGCTGATGTTCATCCCAACCCAGCTGCTGGGAAGCAGTCCTCTGTGTAATGCAGAAGGATTCCCTGTCTCAGTTGTCTCCTCTGTCTCTTCTTCCCCTGCCCTGAGAGAGGTGGGAAAGGGTCTGTTTCAGGAGAATGTTTCTTCATTGCCTATTTTCTCTGTATCTTGGGAAGGAGCAGGGGAATTGTTTCTTTTGTGTGTTGAGATACAATAGAAAAGGGTTCATCTCTTGGGTGTCAGGATTCAGGGTGTTAGTATTCTTTTTGCTTATGTGTGGCAGACTCCTGACAGGAAAACCTGTGCTCACGGTTAAGGTAGCTCAGCTGATGGCTGCCCAGACCTGGATGTTGCATTTAGAGGTGTTTCAGTGCTAAATATCAGCTCTGTGTGCTGAGGCGTGTTGCAGGTGACCCAGACACACCTCGTGGAATGGCTCACCATGTTCATTAGGAAGATGGCACCATGCTTTGTCTTCACAGTGATGCTTACCATGCTGGAGGAAGTATTGTGCTTCCACTTCAGGAGCTCTAGTCACTCCAGAATGGCAAGATGCAGCCACAGATTAGTAAATTTTCTGGGCTTATCCTGTTGGGAGGCACTGTCCCGTGTCAAACTTGGATCATCAAATGGTCATCTGAAGAACTGCAGCAAAAAATGCATTAGCAGCAAATGCAGAATAGCAGCTGTAGACTGCACTTATGAAAATACTAGTGTAGTAGTATCTAACCTGTGCTAACATGCACAACAGCAAGCAAATGTAGTGCATTGAGCAATATTAAACTTTGCTCCTCCACTCACTCTCTTGTTTCCAGGTTCCTGTTGCTATTCATGGTGTTGAGGGACTCTTGAGGAGAAACAAGGATATCTCCTGCAAGAGTGTCACATGTATCTTTCAGAGAGAACCACAACAGCAAGAGTCCCATGTGATTTTTTGGTCATAAACTGTCACTGGAATTTTGTTGGTGTACTTTAGCTAGAATGTTATTTCAATCTCTGCAGCTGTATAATGTGATTGACAGCTCTGGTTTGTCCCGTCCTGCAGAAATAAGTAACTTTAGATTCAGTATACCTTTTTAAAAGATTACAATAGAAGTGCTGTAAAACTGAGCAATAAACAAGTTATTTATATAGCATTAAAATTCTATTTTGCCAGTGCCTTGACAGGTTGATGCCCAAGGGAAACACCAAGTGTCTAATCATTATATTGTCCTGCAGTAACAGGCAGTGGAAGGAGCAGTGAAGCACATATTAAAGACAAAACTAAACTAGTTCAATGCTTATTTTGTTCCCAGAGAGGTAGATATTACTTCTTTTCCAGGTGGAATTATCTCTGGAGTCATCACCACAGATACGGCATGCAGAGAACCAAGAGGAGTTTGAAAGGAAGGGAAGTAGAGGTACTGAACAAAGATCTGGAAAGAGGCAGTAAGCAAAAGGCAGAGGGAAGGTAGTAAAATGCTGGAAAGTATTAGCTAAAAGAAAGAAGTTACAAAAAACATAACTGATGTTGGGTTGCCATAACAAAGGAGAAACTCATAGATAGGAGTACAAAAGCCCCAGAGATTTGTTTTGAAATCGTAAGTTCTATTTTAATTCAATTTTCATTTAGTCTTAGCCACCAGCTTAACTTTCTGTGCAGAGAGGCAGCCTTTGTAATGCTCCAGAAATGTTCCATACATAGTCTAGGATGCTTTTCTGGCTCCTGTTTTTTTCTTTTTTATGTGCTGGGAGTCATGGCTCACCTGCATCATTGTGTAAGGAAAAGGCATTAAACCCTTTTAAAATTATTTAGACAAACCAAGAAGACGTAACGTAATCTTTTTCTGCTTCAACTGCACTTAGGTATCTCAGCAATCACCCATATTAATTAGGCAAGTGACTTAATATCTCTCACAGTGAAAAAGAGCAGCAGGTGATTTGCCTGCTGAAACACTATGTTTTTGTTTTCTCAGGGCTCATCCAAGAAAAGACCAGGGCTGCTGGCCAGAATGAGTCCAAATGCACTATGAGAAAACCACTCCTCCCTTTTTCACTGGAAGAGAAATTTGAAAACTAGCACATGAGATATCCTGAGTAGATGCACCATTTGCTTCGTGTAAACCTGGCAGCCAGATAGCCCCTCCTCATCCCAGTGTTGACAGGCACTGGACAGATATCAGGTAGTGTTGGTCCTCAGTAGTGGATGCCAATGAAAGTAAGAAAAAATGTGTCAGGTGAGGATTTCCACAGTTAGGCTGTTAGACCCCAAAGAAAGGTAAATGAAACTTCTCTTGTCCAGAGAAGGGCAACAACCCTGGTGAAGGGTCTGGAGCACAAATCTTACAAGGAGCAGCTGAGGGAGCTGGGGTTGTTTAGCCTGGAGAAAAGGAGGCTCAAGGGAGACTTTATCACTCTCTACAACTGCCTGAAGGGACATTCTAGACAGGAGGGGGTTGGTCTCTTCTCCCAGGCAACTAGCAACCGGACAAGAGGACATTGTCTCAAGCTGGGCTAGGGGAGTTTTAGGTTGGACTTTCAGAAGAAGTTCTTCACAGGAAAGGTGATTTGACATTGGCATGGGCTGCCAAGGGAGGTGGTGGAGTCACTGTGCCTGGAGGTGTTTAATGAAAGGCTGGATGTGGCACTTAGTGCCATGGTCTAGTGGACATGGTGCTGATTGGTCATGTTGCACTCAATGATCAGAGGTCTTTTCCAGCCTAATTGATTCTGTGTTTCTGTAACTAACGATTTCAGCAAAATGTAGCACAACCTGTAGCACCGATTCATCACAAGCCAGTGAAACTGATACAAGTCTGCAAAATGTTTTGGTTTCAGTTAACTCAGGGTATTCAGGCAAAAATAAGTTCACTGGAAATATTTTGACTTGTTCATGACTCACTTGTTTTTACAAACCTAACACTCCTTTCCTCACAAAGCAAGTAAATATTCAGGCAAAGCAAACACATTTACTGTAAAATCAGTGATACTGAAATTCTGTAGTCTGCCCTTATTAAAACCATTTGAGGGGGTCAGGGAGGTGTTCATGTGGTGATACTCACTATGTCCTGGCTTGGAAACCTGTTGCTTTGGATTTCTAGTTTTGCTTAGAACAAAAGATTGCCAAGGCATTTTGCGTCTCTTGGGGGTTGCAGATGGATTGTAATGATATTCTTATCGCTGGTCATGCCCAGCAAGGCTTCTGGACCTTATTACTTCTCACATAGCAGCTGCCAGGGACAAGAATAATTTTCATGCTTGGAAATCATCTTTACTTGACTTGTGCACGTTTACATGCTGTTCTTCTCTCTGAAATGCTCTTCGTGTAAGTGATAGAAGGAATTGTGTCCCTTTTTAATCATTGAATTTGCTATACAGATTTTTCACTGAGTCTATGGAGGGTTTTGGCTAATAAAAATGTATCCTAGTTTTTAAGCATTTATTGAATGAAAATAAGAAAGGTTGCCCTGGCCAAAACGAAGAGACTGACAAGATAGAAAACAAAACAAGGACAAATGGCTGAGTAAATTGCTTTCCGCCCTTTGTCTTACTTGAAGAGAAAAGATAAGGCTTGAAATGATTTTTTTTTTTTCCTTTAAGTTGTTCTTATTGTTTCAGTGATTTGTCAGTGTTGATGCCTGAATCTCAGAACACGTCAAGTTTTGGAGGCTTCAGGACCTCTACAGCCAAATATTTACAGATTTCTAGACCTCTAGCAGAAATTAAATACTGAGTTACAGAGTGTATATGAGGATGTTAGAGGTCATCAGAGTGATGTGATTGAGAAGGGGTTGTGGTCTCAGTCCTTTAAAAAATAAAATTATCAGATTTTTTGCTAAGTTTTTCATACCACTTTTATCAATATCAAAAATCTCAGCATTATAAAATAATTTTAAAATAAGACATTAAAAAATGAGTATGGACTTATTAAACTAATAGAAAACAGAGAATAGAAATAAGATTATTTTAAATATTTTTTACCCAAATCAAAAAAGCAGTTCACAAAATAGTTGAAGACAATGTAGAATGAGTGTCTTTTTTTTATCTGTAAATATATCAGGAGGGTATATTACTTTGAAAATTTTTATGTGTCAAATTCACTAATTTTTTAGACTATGTAAGTCTCTGAATTATCTTTGTGGTTAGTAATTTTCACTGATAACTTTATAAATTTATTAAATAATCATCTAATTTAGAAAGACCCATAGTCAGGTTATAATTTTTAATATTAAAATCCAGCCTGATAGCAAAAATTGTTGCACATCAACTTAGGTATTATGGTTGCTATCATACTTCCAATAATATATTTGGGTCCCAGAATCTGAAATTGTATTAAATTTTAGTTTTAATATCATGTATTTTGACAAGGATATTCTTCTGAAGTTGCATCCACAAAGTTTACAGAACAACTTAAGACAGCATCATTGTGGAGAGTGTGACCTGTGCCTTCAGCTTGTCCCAGCAGAGCACTGACTCTTGAATCATGTGGATTCTCCCAATGTGAATCTGGTTAGCAAGTCACTGGTGACCATTCAGTAGAAATCTGTTAGTTTTTTATTAAGACTGTAGTAGGTGTTGGAGATTAGAATGTCTTGGTGCAGTAAGTAAAATACAGTTTGGTAGTTGTTGACAGAAAACATCCAAGTATTTGATAGTGGGCACTTTTAGATAATCCTAAATTCTTTCACTTGCAGACCTCACATCCTATATAAACATCTGACAGAATAGGTTCATGTAGGTTTTTATAAATTACTAAACCAGCCTTCTGGTAGCTTGGGGTGCAAATGCCAAACATCTGAGTTGTCTCAGGTTATTTTTCATTAACTCACAGAACCATACTGAATGGATATTTCAAAAGTCAGAGTTGAAGAGATCATGCAACTGGGTGAAGAAATGAAGACAAGTGACCTCCTGGTGAATTTTAATAAAAGGTTAGAGATCACTTAGCTTGTTTTTTCTATGTTATTGTAACTTCTCTATGTCAGGATCACTTTTAAATGAAGAAATGGTTTTCTTTGCCTCTGTTGCTAGAGCCTGTAGAGAGGTTAATCAGGTTCCAAGGCTGTCTCTGAAAAATTGGCATACAGACAAGTGACTGTAATAAAAATGCCAAACTGCTGAAATACAAGGTGTATTTTATATCAGCCTGCACTTGGTATTCATTAATCTATGGTGCACCATATTCCAAGCTCTTTATTTGGTTTTGACAGGAGAATTAATGGTGACTTGTTTTTAAGTTGATTTTGTCATTCGGTGGAGGTAGTGGCTCTTCCTTTACCAGTCTCTACATCATTGACCTTGTTATCCTGTTTTCATAATTCCTTTTGCGTTCTCTTTCACTGAAAAAAAGGAACTCGTGTAGAGAGGAGACAGTCTCCTTTAATTTATTCAAGTTTCAGTTTTGCTGGAGGAAACAGTAGAACAACATTGCCTTGCAGGATGAAATTTTAAACAAGCATGAACACTGTGCATGTAATGCCGCATTTTTTAGCTTCTTGTTTGAGAAATGTGCAAGAAGTGGCACAGAATCCCGAAAAGGTTTGTATACCATGCAATTCCGGTCCAGACCTTGGAAAGGCCAGAGTCCAGTTATAACTCTGTGTTACCAGGTGTCAGTATGGGAGAACAAGAGGTTCAATTAATCTTTAGTTGACAGTGGGGAGCAACATTTTATCTCTCTTTTATCTGAGAAACAGGTTACTGTGCTGAATATGAATAGTCTGCATCTATATCTGCTTTTATTCAACAATAATCTGTGAGCCACAATTTGCAGATTTTTGGAATCATTAAATGGCTTGATAACCAAAGGAAAAATTAAGGAAGCAGCTAAGTAATTTTTAGGAACGTGAGTAGCTTTCCATTATTAAAGCATATATGCACCATTTGGAGGATTTGGATATTATTAGAGTTGTGCACCATAGGCATTCTAGGCACTGCTATGAAAATATAACCCCTAAAACTAACATACCTTTTAAGAAAAGGCAATAAGAAATCACTCCTCAAGTTACAGTTTAGTTCCAACAGAATCAGTCCGTGACAATTAATGTGATGGCTAGTTGCAGTAAATTAGTTCTAATAATTATCCCTCGCCTCTGTACCTTCTGAAGTGGTAGGCTGCATTTTCCACGGAGTATCCCACTCCAGCCAGTCCACGTGTGTGAACAGGAGGGAAAGGATGTGGGTGGTATTGCTGCCGAGTTTGCCACTGACAGGTCCAGCTGCTGTCCGAAGGAAATCTGAGCATGCAGGTTGAACCAAACAAATGGAGTGATGTGACAGGCAGCTGTTACCCACTACAAGTCTTGCAGTGTTAATTAAAACAAATCAGCTCCTGCTGTCTCTCTGCCTCAAGTATTAAGTTCTTAGTGAAGACTCGTTGCTTATGCTTTAGAGTTATAAGGATGTATTTGTGTTATCATTGCTTGCTTCAGGCAGCTCGAGAAAATCTCTTAAGTATGAGGCCTTTGGGAGTGGAGCGGAAAAAGAAAACATTTCTACTAGCCAAGAAGCTGTTAACAAACAACGAGGCATATTGTGGAAGAGCATTAATTATGCTTTGCTACATAATTTATGTTGCTTTTATGAAGCAACTAAAGAGACTAAGCTGCTAAACCCGTTGGAATCACTGTGAAGATCACTTTGCATCTAAAATAACTGAAAAATACCAATATTCTTGACCCAAAATCCTTTTTCAGGTAAAACTTCCCCACTTTTACAAGTTTCTGAATGAAGTAGTCATTTCACAGCACTGAAATTTAAAACTGCTAAAAGTATGGGAGGGTGAGCAAAACTGAGAAGTGGAATTTGACTAAATAATTTCAATATACGTATTTACATAATATAGCAGCAACATTACACACTGCATCACATTACTGCATAGTGCTTAGCTTGCATCTGGGTGATGTCGTAGATAATGTGCAAGTTTGTGAGCATTTTGAGGGTGGGAGGTTTTAGATTACCATAATCTAAGCAAGATGTGTGAGGTAAGGTGTTGGCTTCCAGATGACAAATCTGTTTTTTTGATTTCCTGAAATTTACTGACATTGCCGAAGTACTGGCTAAGCATGTATCCCCCTCTCTGGTCACGGGAGTGACTGTTGCACCGTGTGGGAACTTGTCTGTTTGTCTGTCTCCGCTGTGGGTTTTGCTCACCACATTTGGAAAGTTTTCGGCTGCTAGGGTGTGTTATTTGTATCAAGCTTATGAAAGAAGTGAGTGTTAAAACCCAGGTTTTTGTCAAACCATTTTTGAAGCCACAGACTTTTTGACTCTTTGGGGACAGCTGCTTGAGGATCATGCAGGAAATCTCCCTGCTGACCAGTCTGTCCAGCAGAGAGGAGTGGCAGTGCCCTTCCTGAAATGAGTGTTGGGATGCAGGCTTGAAGTGATGAAAAAGAGTTTAGCCAAGGTATTGAGGGAGAACAGGAAAAAGTGCTTTTTCACATGACCTCGTACAAGTGGGATTGGTGTTTGTTTTGTGCTGGGGTTCAGTCCTGAGTTTCAGCCAGTAGACCAGAGTCCTCTCCACAGGCTCATTGAAATGGAAATGGTTTTGCCCTGCTGCTGTGGAATGCAAATTATTTTAGGAATGTTCCTGGGTCTTGAGGCTTTCTAAAGCTCACACTTACAAGATTTATTTTTTTAGCTCATTTTATCTAATTCTCATAAGAAAATAAGGATCCAGAAAGATGATTGGTGCCTTGATCCTGACCCAGCAAAATATGAAGTGTAGGTTTGTCTTTGTGTGTACAAATAGTTTCCTGCAAGTCAGTGGTGGAAAAACATGGGAAATGCAGAATTGCTTTGCTGGATCGCAGTCAAAATGCTGAGTGCTTTGCAAAGCCAGACAACAAGAGCAGCCCTCAGTAAGGCAGGCTGGCATGAGATGCCATTTGGTATCATTTCCTAGGAATTTGTCTCCCTTTTGTTACTATCTCTTTTTTAAAATACTATTTAATAGCATTTCTTGTTATCAGGGCACTGGAGATGGGCAAAGACTTGTGTTTGATGCCTTGTCTGCCACAAGTCTTTTGCTGACCAAAATAGACTAGTGTCAAGTGATACAGGCTGGGAAAATGATGGTGAGAGACAGTGGCATATTTCAGAACAGGAAGAACTTGCTTTGAAAGATGGAGTGGGATTTGTTGATCTTTATGTTTCTGGTATCAGGGCACAGGATATAAAATGTATTTACTTTTAATGAAAATTGGGTTTTTTCTGCTTTAAACTGAAAAGAGACTTGAATAGATTAGGTGCCCATGTGTGGACCATATTTGATGATGCTACATGTTGAGGTGATAATAACCAGGTTAGAATATTGATTGGTTGGTGGAGGGAGTGGTAAGGCAGGACTTTTTTATGTATCCAAAATTAATGCTCAGTATAGCTTTGCCAAAATATTCGCCAAGGGATCCAAAAATTTTCAATATGATGGCTCTTGAAGTCACTGGGAACTGACAGGGCTCTTGGTTGCTTGCATATTACTGCATTTAATCTGTAGAGATGTGTATAAAGTTTCCTTCAGCAGCGGGACCAGCTTATGTATTTGTATAGTGTCTGTGTGTGTGTAAACACAATTTAAAACATTATCATGAAGGTATACAAAATATCCTTAGTAAATACATTAGAGAAAACATCCATGAGGGCATGACTTTTGTCCACTCCCAGTCTGCCTTATGATTTTGTACAGTTCTTTTACTTCTGCATAGTCCTTTGTAAAAGAGAAAGATGTTACATTTATAATTTTGGGCTTTCCTGATTTTTTACGTTCACAAAAAAGACTTATTTAGGGAATTTCTGCAATATTAGTGAGCCAGATTCCTGGATCAGGGACACAAGCTTTCATGTGTTGTACTGCTCAAGTTTTTTTGCTTAATCAAGGGAAAGATGCAGAATCCTGTACCTAAAGAAGGAGATGATGGCAAAACAGTTATTCTGTTTTGCAATTATAAAATAATTCCATGACTTGGAAAAAAACACCAAGTAATTGTAAAAGTACAAATTATACTATTTTATATTATAAATGAAGTGATTTATAATTTTGTATTTTTCGACAGTGAGGGACTCTACATGTCGTAGATAAAAAAATGCACAGAATATCACTGTTGATCAGTGATATCAAACAAATCACATGTTTGATGAGTTGTATTTAGCATGCACTAAATCCTGATGTGGGGGTACATGTGGGGCTAACACAAACTTCAGACAATCTGTGCAGGTTTCTTTAGATGAAGATTTTGGCCCTGCATATTCATTTTTCCCTGTTAGTACTCTGTTAATCGTAAATAATTTCTGCATCATTATGACTTTCTTTCCTGTTCATGAATTTGGGAGAAGAGAAACTATGTCTGCAGTTAGCCCAGCACAAGCACTAGCAGTAGCCAAAAGAACTCAAGTAGGGACACTAGTGGAATGCTAACGCTGTGTGATAGATGTGTTGTTTCCTGAAGGTGTTTTCTTCTGAGAGATGCAACCTGAGTCATAAGGTGTGATGAAAGTTAAACCCCAGCAACTGATTTCTGTGGTGGGGGAAAGAGTCCTTCCTGATTTAATCTCAGTGTAAGTAGGTTAAGTGTGGTTTTCCTGTCACATCTTTGCTTGTGTATTTTAGACATCTGCAACTCTATTACTTACCATAGATGTCTTGAAAAAATACATTTACTTGTGTTTTACCTTTACTCAGTTAAAATATGATAAAAGGTACTTAGACACCATTGTCACTTACATGAGACTGTTGTGAATCTATAAATGGGTTGTGCTGGGAATTCTTCTGAGTATCCAAGGTATAGCAGTGTCCCTTTTCAGCTGCATGAGTAAGGTGGACAGATGACTTCACATCGTGAGAAGAATCTTTTGGTGACTCGTTAGCTAATGTGCCTCTTTGGTGAGCAGCATGAAACAGAGGTGCATTTGAGGGCCATATGATGTCAGATCACTATAAAGAGTATGCCTATGTTGACAGTTGTCATTGTTTTTGGACATTGTTTTTGTGTAGAAAGCAGGGTAAGGAATTCTGTAATAACCTCTGAGGACTTGGTGGGGGGCAGAAGGTGACTGGTTCAAAACAGCCATGTTTCCACTCACAGTGGGTTCATAATTCAAAAGCTCTGATCCAGGTCTTTGTCTCTGCATGGCATAGGTCTTGTTTGCAGGAGCATGTTCTCTTGTTATCTACGGATGGCATCGCGTTGCAAGCACAAGGGTATCACCCACAGTGTGAAAGCTTTTCCTGTGCTGCCACTTACGTCTCTTCCCACATCTGGGCCTGCTTTTCCCTTGGCTTTCTGTGGCATCATGCCAGGGAAGGTAGATCTACATCTTCTAAAAGAGAGGTCAGTGGAAGAGCTCTGTCACATGAAGCCACGTGAGAATCCTTGGGTGTTACATGCAGGGCAGCTGTCTTGAACAAGTTGTAGTCTTACATTGCAGACATTGCAAAGGTCTCTGAACAGTTTCTTGGCTTCCCTTGCCGTGGAGTTTGTTGTCTCTGGTAAGATGAGCTTCTTACCAGGGAAATAAGTACTTTTTGGTAAAATCTTGTCATCCTCCTAGAACTCTGCAGTAACCTGCAGTAGCTGTAGGAAGTGGAGTCTTTGCTGCCCTTCTTGCTGCCTCCTGGCGCGAACCACTGGTAAGCAAGGAAGTTATCAAGGCCATTGCTGGCAGCCTTCACGGATGTCTTGTGCATCATGAACAGCCCCATAGGTCCTGTGCAGGCTGGTTCTCCTTGCTGTGCATTTCCTTGGGAGTCACCTTTCCTCTGGTATAGCAGTGACCTTGATCCTCATGGTAGGTCCTCCTCATGAACCATACCTGGAAAATGCTGCCTGATTTCATTACTTCCATGTCTTCTGCACCAGAACAGAACAGGTAACAGGCCTAAAATTGTGGCCTTTCCTACTGTGGACTCTGGACATCCCAGGGCAGTCCCACCACCATCATGTATATCTATCCTGAGTCATACATGCCCACAGTATGCCCACTACAATCACTTATAAAACACAAAATGCATAGTCTGTGAATTTTTGGCAATGGTGGAGCAACTGAAAATAACCCAAATCCTAAAATCCTGTCTCCTACACAAAATCCACTGTGACATGTCCTTCTAGGCAGTGCAGAACCCATCCCCGCTTCCTCTAACTGGTGCAAACCACTTTCCATCACCATAAAACATTGAACTTTTCATCATCCAAAATGCCTGTAATCACTGCTTTGTTATCTCTTGACTGTTAACCATCTATTATACTTAACCCATCAAGTCCTACTCAACCTAAATGAATATTTTCCTGATACCTGGAAGACTGTAAAAACCTCATTAGGCTTTGCCTCACATTTTCAAGGCTGCAATTTTCATGTATGGGAAACATCCCCTACTCTGCTTCTCCTCCTCTTCTGTCCATTCATTGATGAGAAAGGAGGATACTTAAGAGCAACCACAAACAACTTCTTTAGACTGTGTAGGCAGCAGAGCAAATTTGGCCAAAAAATGGCCAATATACCTACAAGACTTTGTCTGTCTAAAGGTCAGTGTGGTACATCAGTGTGGTTTATAAGGAGAGAAAACACAGAAGATTGGCCAATGTTAAACTGAGGCCAGCACGGCCACCGGCCAACCACCTAAGTTTAGATGGACAAGTGACTGATGTGGCCAGAAACTGCCAGGCACTGTGTCTGGTTGGCACAGCCTATGTGGCTGCCACAGCTCTGCATGTGTTGGAACCCCCTTGGTCAGGGGGCAATACACTGCACAAGGGGTGCCCTCGTGCCCTTGAAGAAGGAGAGGGATTTATGGTGTGGTTTTGTGCAGCTAGGATGGCAGGCAGTTCTGGGTCCATGTTGAGGATAACTGCAGGTAAGAGCTGGCACAGCTTATGAAGGAGCTTGTAGTTCTACTTATACTCCCTTGCCCCTGCAAATACACCTTGCTGTACTTATCCTCACCCTGTCAGAGATAATGTCTGAACCAGCTGCTGGAAGAGGAGCAGCCCTTCCTTGTGATGGTGCGCCTGCTGTTCTTCTGTTGTGCGAGTGGGTTGTGTTGCAGTGACTGGGATGCCCTCACAGAGGTGCTCCCTCTTGGTCTGTAGTTTCTGTGCCCTTCCCAAGGGCTGGACTTGGGCATTTTGGGATTGCTGCTGCTAACACCACTTCATCCTAAAATTGTATGGGGGTGAAAAAATTTCTCAGACTTCAGTGGACTGTGGAGAAAAACATTTTGGTGATTTACCTCCAAAATGACATCATAGAACAACTCAACCAAACCTTAACTGGGGTTTTCATGGACCACAGTGTCACTGCAGCAAGGCTGGATGGAGGATGTGTGGGGGCCAGGGAGGGCATGGACTGAGGCTGCACTTTCTCATGACAGGAGAGTGCTGCAGACCAGACGTGTGAGGGGGAAGGTATAAATAATGGCTCAAACTATATGGGAGGGAAGAGCTTGTTGTGTTGTGGTTTACCAGGTAATTGCCCTGCAAATTGAGTGCCAGCACAATTAAATTATTTTATCATGAATCTAGTTTTTCAGTCGGGGAAATTAAATCTTTATTAGTTGGCGGCCCTGCTATGATGGTGATAACATGTAGCCTGCTGTTTCTGGGGATGACAAAGCCTGGTGCATGTACAGTCACATATGGATGCCATTAAAGTCCACTGTTCCCTCTGCAAGGCCTATATTTTTAGAAATTAACACCACAGACAAGAGTCTTGCTCTCAGCCAGAATGGAGCCAAACTGCAGAGTAGATTTTTTTCAGAAATAAAGTGTTTTCTGGATGATGGAAATCAGACTAGGACACTTGCTGCTTAGGAAGCCTGCTCTCAGCATGCCTGTTTTTATCTGGAGAGAGGACTCACTGATGTCCCTCTAGCGTGTGGGCCCCTTTACTGCTGCTTTCTCACAGCACAACTCAGTTCTTGCAACCAACTCCAATTAATTTGGAAGTATCTTACTAACAATCGTTGTATTTTTAAAAATGAAGATGTTTTCTTTGACCTGTTTCAGTCAGCAACAAAATACTGTTGTCTTCAACCATTAACCCAGCACTGCCAAGTCCACTGATAAACTATGTCCCCAAGCACCCCATCTATATGTTTTTTAAATATCCACAGGAATGGGGACGCTTCCCAAGGCAGTCTGTTCCAGTGCTTGACAACTCTCTCAGTGAAGACTTCTTTCCTAATATCCAGTTTAAACCTCTCCTGGCATAACTTGAGGCCATTTCCTCTTGTCCTGTCCCTTGTTACTTGGGAGAAGAGACTCATCCCACCTGGCTACAACCTCCTTTCAGGTAGTTGTAGAGTCATAAGGTCCCCGCTGAGCCTCTTTTTCTTCAGGCTAAACAATGCCATTTCCCTCAGCCATTCCTCAGTAAGACTTGTGCTCCTTTCACCAGCTCTGTTGCCCTTTCCTGAACTCACTCCAGCACCTCAGTGTCTTTCTTGTAGTGAGGGGCCCAGAACTGATCACAGGATTCAAGGTGTGGCCTCACCAATGCCAGGTACAGGGGGACGATCCCTGCCCTGGTCCTGCTGGCCACACCATTGCTGACAAAGGCCAGGATGCCTTTGGACTTCTTGGCCACCTGGGCACAGCTGGCTCAGGTTCAGCTGCTGTTGAACAGCACTCCCAGGTCCTTTTCTGCCAGGCCACTTTCCAGCCACTCTTCCCCAAGCCTGTAGCACTGCCTGTAGCACTGGGGTTTTTGTGACCCAAGTGCAGGACTCGACACTTGACCGTATTGAACGTCTTTCATTCACCCTAATTCATATATGCACACACCTTTAAACATTGCCTGAAATTTTCAAGATTTGTACAGGGCATAAAATGGCATACACTGATGTGATTTGTACTGTTATTTGTGTGTCTCCCTATTAATACATGCATTATTATTATTTCTGTAGCTCCAAGTAGCCTTATTCAGTCATCGGGATACCTGTGTGTTGGGGATTGCTCGAACAGCTACAGGAAACTCAGACTCTGAAATTACTATAAGCACTCTCCTATGTGCCAATAGTAATTTCAGTCAAAAACCAGCAGATGAATGATTTTTGGGAAGGGAACAAGATGAATGAGTTCAGCAGAAAATCAAAAGTCTCCAGAACTCTTTCAAGAGAGCAAATAAAATGTCTTGTCCTTTATTTGGTTAATATTCTTTTTGACTCGGCAAGGGTCAGGACTGTTAGGATGAATACCAGAAATATCAGGCTTAAACACAGAATAGCATGCAATGGGGTAAAATACATGATGCTTGAAAATTCTGTTGTAACTGATGCCTGGAAAATACACAATAATAAATGTTAATGAAGATGTGGAATACAGTGAACTGCTCTTAATTAAAATGCATTACATTAATATTGTCAGTTTGCTTTGTCTGTGAAATGAAGTGGAATCAGTTTATCTTTTCCTTTTCCTCTACAAATTGAAATTCTTCCTTGTTAGATTTCTGTAGATATGTTCTTCTTATTTCCTAAAGAACTAAAAGACTATGCACATGATTATATAAATGAGATATAAACATGAATAGTGCCAGTTCAGAAAACTGATAATTCTTTTTTCATTTATTTTGTGTAGGTTTCCTTTGCCTGATCTGTAAACATGTCCACAGACCTGCTCTGTAAGTACATTTCCATCATCCCACAGTGATTTTTTTGTGCCATATGTTTTTATCAGATTCCCAGATGTACTCATGATTGATGTCTTTTATCTGAAGTATAAAGTCTGCTTTTACATTTGCATTTCTTCTGAAACATCTGTGGAACAATATTACCATTATAATCAACGGGATTATTCTTGGAGTAAAGCATGACTTAATATGAGTAAAATTGTAAAAATCTGGCCCAAGTATAAGAACAAACTAGTTCATTGAGGCTTAAAATTGCAATTCTGTCTAAAATGTTTTATCTATCTTTGGCACAAATACCATCCCAGATTACTACAGAGTGATGTGCTTGGGGTTTTTTAATCATTTTGTGAATTTAACTCCTGTGCTTCCAAGGCATCATTATCCCAGTCACATCCAAATCTCATGCCTTATCACTATTACTCGTCCTTCTTCTTAACAGACAAGTGGCATATCCTTATACTTTGCTGTTGTAACTACCATGGAAGGTTGCTGCTCATGATTCCCCGATACTTGCACTCTCTTGCTCCAGCTTAAGTTATCTGAAGCATTAAGCACATTTTTTATGCTTATTGATCTGATCTGCATGCTTTCTTTTGGAGTTCCTCCGGTGCCTCAGCTGCCTTTTTTTATCATTGCCTCCAAGGGCTGCCCAGATGCACACTGTGCAATTTAAGAGAGGGAAATTTCAGACACAAGTTTTATCATTCTGCAATACTTCCTCAGAGGAACAAAGAAAACAGGGTTGGGGTTTTTTTCATTAATAACTGCTATAAGTTAATAAATAGAAAACCATCAGTGGCTTAATGGCAAATAGCAACTATCTGTGGGGGTGAAATATATACTTCAAGATCAAGTTATTTGTTAAAATGCATTTTTGGAATTTTATCTGTGAACTGGCAATTTTGGGGCATGCTTAAATGCCTTTTAGATACAGAGAGAACTCTAAAATGAGGAATGTAATATGCCTGACTGTATTGTATACAACAGGAAAAACTGTTATCAGGAGTGAAATATTAAAGAAAGCAGAGGGCAGGTTGACTGCACAGGGGTTGTGCTCAAGACTCCTCAGCTGTACTCAGATGTTTGTCTGTTTTAGCAATTTTATGCCCTGCCAGTTTCATTTTTCTTTTTTTCAGCTCAGCAACAGTGCCTTTCTCATGTTCCCCCTAATGATCAGTGTGTTAGGGATGCTGTCACCTGAGTAGAGGCTGAAGGAGTTGGGCATGTTCCACTCAGAGAAGAGAAGGCTCAAGGAGATCTAGTCTTGGTGTTTCAGTACAAAAATGGTGGTTATGGAGAAGGAGTTGGAAGCAGCCTTTCCCCAAGCATGCACTGTGACAGGACAAGAGGTGATGGCCACAAGTTGCTTCAGGGGAGATGCTTGTGGATGCAAGCGGTATTTTCACTGGGGGATCAATCAAACACTGGAATAGGCTGCCCGGGGAAGTGGTGGAGTTGCCCTCACTGGAGGTATTTGAGATACAGCTTGCAAGGCCCTGGGTGATGCCATTAAAGGGCCTGAATTCAGCAAGAGGCTGGGCTAGTTGATTATCACAGATCTCCTGCAACTTCAATAATTCTGCAGTTCTGTATTTCCTTGTGTCCTCAGGTGTCTTCTGTGCAGCGAGCAGTCATCCCCACCACCTGTCCCTGGTCTTCTCAGTATTGTACTGCTTGTGCTGTGCCAGGTCCTGTGATACTCGGTCACGTTAGTGGGATAGACATTTGTCTTCTCACTTGGAGATGTGTCAGTGGCCCGGAGGCAGTACCAGTGCTGAGGGGGCTTTCCAGGTTCCAACTGGTGGGTGTTTATGACAGCTGGGTAGTGCCTTGGTAAAACATCAGTGCACAGGAGAATGCTAAAGAATGACATGGCAAATCTCTATGGGTGTGAATTGACTTTAGATCTTTATGTCTGTATGTATATAAATAAATATTTCAGGGCCAGCCTGTGAGCTCAGTGCTAGCCTATACTAACAAGCAACAAACACTAGGGTGTGTTTCAGACTGTGTTCCAGGTAAGGAATTTGAATATAACCAAACTGTTTGTGGGGGAAAAGAGAAGGAGGTGAGGAGCATCTAGACACATGGAGCTGATGCCAGGTGGTCTCAGCACCAGGTCTCTGGCTCTTACTGTTTAGCATAGACATGTAGCCTAACCACCAGTCCTTAAGCTTGACCACAGCACTGTCTTTTGCTAATGCTTGGTTCAATACAAGGTCAAATTTTAGCATTAAAAATCTTGTTCCAGGTTACATTAATGAAGACAAGATGTATAATTAAAAAAGTAAAAATTCTAACCAAACTGGAACAAACCCCCTCAAATTCCTTAGAAAAGAACCCACTGCAGTCTTAGGGCAAATTGCACAAAGTAAATATCATGGCTGCACAATACAAGTGCTGCTGCAGCTAGATTTCAAACTCCAGCATTTAAGTCTTCAAGCTTGTGGAAATAAATCAATCAACATTCCAGAGAAGTGTCGGCAAAATGAATTTGAGGTAGCAAGTGTTTCTCTGGTTTAGATGGAGAAGCTAAGGAAAAAAAAAGACATTTACGAAAAGTCTGTCAGCTCTTGAGGCTCGGCTGGTCAGGGAAGCGGCAGACTTCCCTTGGAGCTTGTTTTTCTTTTTGTCCTTGGATGAACTAGTGTGCAGTATATTATGCTGCCTGAATGTAGGGTTTGTCACGGTTAGCGCCGGGGGCTGTCCCGGGAATGTAGGAAGGCGATGGGCGTGAATGGAGCGTACAGTGGTCGGTGGGGATAGAGCCCGCTCTTCGGGAAACCTGTTGCTGCTCCTCTCAGCCCAGCCGGCCAAAGCCAGGCAGGAAAGGAGGTGGGTCTTTGATCTCTTTGTTGTAGCTGCTCCCTGGGAATTTGCTGAAATCAATGCCCTGTTTTCCTGAAGAAATGAATGGCTATGCCTAACTAGCTTTGTGAAGCGCTGGGGAATTCACCGCTTCTGTTTATTGACAGCTGAAAAGGAGCACATGGTCCTGAATGCATCCTCCTGGGAAAACAAAACATAGTGGAGTTAGACTTAGTTGAATACAGAGGCATTTGCAAAAGTCTGCCGAAGAAGGATGGCATGGTTCCTTACACCCTGTACTAGCATAGCCTGACATTTTACTAAAATTGCCATTTTAAATGAGGTAAGGTTTGTTTTGATTTCCCATATGTAGTGCGATTATGAAATGTTTGCATTTCTGTTCTTGAGTGCAAAACCAATGTTTGAGTTGTATTCTGTCATGGGAAACACCTAAGTGACTCTTGTGCTGTTTCTAGCCTCTGTGTGTTCATTTATTCTTTATCTAATGGTGATTAATGAATATGAAAAGTAATAGAAAGTCAGTATTTGGGTCTTCCAGTCAGGTCCTGAACATCAGTCATTTATGTAGGCTATTATATGCAATTTTTTATGCCTTTGAGAATCAGCTGAATTTGCATCAGATGATTTCTTAACTGGTACAGGCTGCTGTGTTAATACTTACACACAAGGCAGTGACTAACAAGAGGGCCTGTCTGGCAGAAAATCTGGGAATTTTAAAATCCTTTGAAATGTGAGGATATATTTCCAAACCTCTGTTTCCACACGTGGACTCAAGGCAAGAGGTAGACTCACCACTATGCTTGCTGCTGGCTTTAGTTGTACAGGGGTTTTTTGTAAAGACAGCAAAGAATAGCAAGAGGAGGATGATAATGAAGAAGCAGTATTTTCGTTGTGAAAGTCCGGAACAGTTTATTAGACCCAGGGAATTTGGTGTGTAATTCATATGTAAATTTTCTACTGAAAACAGGAGAACAAATCGCCAGCATTTCTATATTAGTTTCTGTGGTGACTGAAGGAAAAGATTTCTGGGCTCAAGCAGCTACAGCTTTCAGGTGTGGCCCACTTACGATAGCAGGAAAAAAAGTTAAGTAATGTAATTTCTTCCTTTGTCATTTTAAGTGTAAGGGCAAGCTCAGAACAGAGTAATTGCCGCCATGCAGCCTCGTTCTTACACGGCAGTAGGAACTGCTATGTTTCTGTTGCAAACAAAAAACATTACAAGTGTCTGTGCATGGGTGCAGTAGTTTAAAAACTCTCAAGCAGTCCCCTCATTTTGAGAGAAGTGCTTGGGAAGTTTCATGTTTTCTTGGAATAGTTTGTGTTCCTCAGTCTGGCATTTTTTCTTTGAGTGATTTTGAGCTAGTAATCTTAATAGTTTTGTCTCATTTTGTGCTTTTCCCAGCAGATAACTTCTCAGGTTTTCTTGTAAGAATTTGGGCTCCATATGCATACACGCTTTCTTTAGATTACTTCGTGACCCTTAAAATGAAAATACATTGCTTAACTGTAGAGCATCAACATGTTTGCTTATGGCTTCTGCTGTTAAGTTTCCAAGATTTTCAGAGACAAAAAGCAAAAAAAGCAAATGCATTTATAATTTTGACTTAAGTGTGAAAACACTGAGCTCAAGCAGGCAGATATCGAAGTTTGTGGGCTCTATTGTCATTATTGTTATCCAAATGTGTCAAGACTGTTTTTTGACTTCACTTAAGTGTATTTATGCATGATAGGCATTGGAAGCCATTAAAATGTAAAGCTAAAGCTAATATAAATTAAACATTTAAGTTGGACAGGAGATCTATTTGTAGGTCCTTTTAGTGCTGTAATCTAGATGTGTTATGAAAATGTTGAACGGTGTGGGTACTTGTAATGGTGCAAATAGAAAAGAATCACGGTTGTGGAAAGCTCAGTTGATCGGGGCTTTTTTAGTTGCTGTAATGGAGAAGAAAGTAGATGATTCATGTGTGACATGGAAGGTGGCACTTGTTCTCTGTTCCTTGGGCGATAAGACAAGGCAGAGTGTGTTATGTTTAACTTACTGGACTGGAAGGTGCTTAGGCAGATGTGAGTGGGGAGGTGCGGAGGGAGGTTCTAGCAGGACAGTTGACCCTTTGCCTCTTCTAATCTTTATAAAATATGAAATTGTTTTGACCTATTGGCAATGTTGAAGTGGAAGAAGTATAAAACATTTGATTTCTAACCAACAAATTATACCAAATACAAAGTGAGATATGTAATCATACACAGCTTTAAGTAAATATGCATGTTAAATAACCAGAGTTATGTAAATACATATCTGGGGAATGGTTCCCCCAAGGTGATGCCTTTATCATCTGTTGATCTTGTTCTTCGAGCTAGGAAAGTATGAAAACAGGAACAAATTCTTTGCAATTTTGCATTGCAAGATTGCTTCTGAGATTTGAGTAGTAGAGACTACTGTTATTTTGTGTGTGTGTGTGTGTGTGTGACTTTTGGAAATAATTTAAAGAAACTACAGGTTAATCAGAAATGTAGAAAAAGTGTTTGAATTTTATTTGATCTCAAAGTGAGATGACTGTCAGCAGAATAAATAGAGCTGTATGGCGATACTTTATAATCTGAGTTGAGAGCTTCATCTGTAGAAAAAAATCTGCAATTTTTTTAAACCCACAAATTTTTGAAACTCATGCAATTCTCCTATAATAATCTATAATCATGTACTTTGTATTTCTGTGTCTTACAGAGCTGTCCTTATGCCTCAGGAGAATAGTTATGGTGAGGAAAATGTGCTATACTGCTGTCTAATTTGTTGCTGCAATTTTATTATCCTTTCTTAATTGGTCTGTTAAAGAAACTCAGATAGACATAATTTCTTTAGTATAGTATCAGTCAAGACATTAGCTAATTATCATATGATTCCCTATAAAAATCTTCTGTGTAGAAAAAAAAAAGTAAATGTTAGATCTTAGGAAAAAGAAAACAAATGAATGGAAACACAGATACGATACTTGCACATGTGAGTATTTTTTCACAGAAATAAATTTCTGTGTCTGTTCAGCAGCAGAGCTTTCCAGTGCCTATGTGTTTTTTTTCAAAAAGAAGTCACTTTATGCCTTAAAAGAGGAGAATAACTTAACAGGGTCATAAAGGCTAAGGATGAGAGTCTCTTACCCATTTTGTTCCCAGAGAAGCTGGGAATCAAGCATGCTTTTCCTGTTGGAAATGAAGCAAGGAATAACAGAAGTTGTCTGTTACGAAGCGGATGCATAGTAAGAACTAAAGCTGTTCTGCTAAGCTGTTTATGACCCTTCATTTACAAAAACCAATGCTTTTGAAAGAAGACTCTTTCATTTCAGTATTTTAAATATATACTTTAGGGTTCATTGATCAAAAAAAATTACTCTTTTTTTTTTTTCTCATGGGTGAGTTGGAATATCAGTAGGAGGTTTGGATGGCTCACTGAGGAAGTTAACTCATTTTCCAGTTTTATTAATAGTTTCCACTGAATGTAATATGGACTGGAGTGTTCTTTCAGGACTGGCCCTCCAAGGTCTCAGCCCTGACCAGTCCTAAGTGCCCATGTATTCACTTCTCCACATGGACTTCTTTCTTTCATAATGTGGCTACTTGCATATCAGTGGAGCCGAGTGCACAGACTAATACCTGCAGAAGTGGGTCCTAGAGTTTAAACACTGCACTTTGATTCCCAGTAGCTGCACTTGCTTCGTGTTGTTTTAAGCGCCTCTAAAGACATCAGGTTCTGCAGCCACAGGATGAGTACAGTATCTTTCACTGTGCATGCCATGCTTCCTTTTTGCATCCTATAGTAAACCCATATTACTTTCTCCAAAGTGTGTCTGTCTGCCTGGTTCTTTCTTCCAGTAAGCAGCTGGAAATATATCCCAGCTTCTAGTGTCTTTGCTGGTAAAGTTCTCACAAGTCCAGGCTGAAAGTCACCACTGGAAAATCAAGGATTGATTTGGGCTGGTTTCCTTAGGAGAGGTAGCTTTTGTCACCAAGTTTTCCATTAGTCTCCCCCACACAACATCTGGACTTGGTGGCCAGTAACAACCAAGTTCAATGAAGGAGCGAGAGACCCAATCTAAGGTTCCCTTTTAAGGGAATGTTGCAAGGCTTGGAAATATTTCAACTAATCGATACTAAGCTTTAGTCATTACAATTGCTGCACTTCCTTTATCAGAATAGAAACCGTGGTGTTGACCTGCCATCAATAAAACTGTTGACTGTATTAATGCACTTAATGTGGTGTGTGTGTGGCTGTGTGCATGTGTATTTATACATACATGCATTTAGGAAGATGTATTACATGGGTTTTTTCCTGCTAGAACAAAGATGGAAGATTCTGGTTTCTGTGTTGAACTGTCACAGTAGCATTCACATTTTCCACTAAAACATCTGACACTAAAGTAAATCAACCATCCTGCCAAAAATATCTCCAAAAGAAAAGTTCTTGATAAATATAAAATACTTCTGCTGTGGTAGGTAGAATCTGTGGTGTGGGAGATGCAGATTAGGGGGTCCAACATGTGGTGCCAAGGTGCCACAAGGTGCCTATGAGCAGTTTTAATATGACTCTCTTGGTGGCTGTCTGTGTTTCTGTGAACAGGGGGATTTTAGTCTTGCTGTCTGCAGTATAGGAGCAGCACAGTTTGGACAGTGCTAGTGAAGACCTAAAGCAAGCAGGTGTCACAGCCAAGGAGCTACAGCCTTGCACCAGGTCGGACTGCTGCTGGCTTCTGGGGAAGACGGGCAGAGTACAACAGGAAGGCTTCCCTCTCAGGAAGCTTTTGCTGGGCATTTCATAGGACCATGCTATGCTGACTCAGGTTCTTTCTCATAAAAAATAGTTGTTTCTGTGAATTTGCTGTTAACCTCCTTCCCCGTTGTTTCTGGATCTAATTTTATATGACTTCATGCCGAGACAGTGGAGGGAGAGGGAGAGAAGGAAAAAAAAACCCTGGAAAAGCCAACTGCATTTTCCAATATGATTGTTTGAAATGTGTTCAGCAGAGAGAGAAGTATCTTTGTTTGCGCTGATTAGAAGCTATTACATGTAAACTATGGGAGGTGTCTTCACTTGAATTGTGCTCATTTATGTATATGGGTTCTGATAACAACCAAACCCCATGTGGTGTACTGGAAATGTGACACGTAAGTTTTACCCCGGGAATAACCAGAAAAAGATTATTTTTAAAATTACCTTTCAATCAATCAATTAACTTCTTGAACTCAGGTCATTTTTAGATGAATGAACGTACCAAGAACTTCGATAAACTACTTGATCAGACTACAGTGAAGTTTGCACCTACGTGCTTTCCCTCCTGTTTGGTTTGTTGGGGGGTTTTTTTGGTGGTGTTTTGGGTTTTTTTCCTTTAATTTTGCAGGAAAGATGTGTAAGTTACTGTCTTTTCAGGTGTTCAAACAGTGGAGGTAACTTTTTTTCTGTGGAGTTTGTAAGATACAGCAGAGCACAGGTATGCTTTTGCTGCACAGCTTGCATGGGAACATGATGAAACTGCTGAATTTCCTAGCTCAGCTGCACTCCGTGAGGGTTCTCTTACTGTTTTGCTCCTAAGATTTGCTAGACAGAACGAGCACAGTAGAGAGCCTCATTGGGATTGGTGTGAAACTGACTTCTTATGGAAAGATGTTTAAATTCCTTCAGACTGTGCCTGATGTAGTACTTCATGGGCACCAGGTGAAAAATGTACTGTTCCCAGATGTGCTCAGCTATCATCATAATGACTCCCTGTTAGGAACTAGTAATGAATCACAGTGTTTGTTATCCCGTATGTGTTTGTATAACAAATAGTTTTGCAGTTCGGAAGAATTTACATATTGGAACTTGTGTCTGCCAGAAAAATGCACACGTGCTTTGTGTTAGGTTTCTTTACAGTCAGATAAGTGCTGAGCCACCCTTCTAGAGTCATTCTTCTATAAGAACAGCTGGTCAGGATCATACTGCTGTGAGGAAAGAGCAAGTGCTTTGACAGATGATCTCCCACTGCTGGAAACCCAAGGGTGTACTCTACTTCCAAATCTTCATTCTTCTTGGGAACAAATATAGGCACAGGGAGGATGGAGGTGAGGTGAGGGAAGGTATCACAGTAGATCAGTGGCTGGGTCAGGGTGCCTGAGGGCCAGGTTCACCTCCAGTGCTGGGTCCCAGTTTTAGGGAATTAGCTTGACCTGCCGGTCTGACTGAATGTGTGGGGTGGGGTGGCAGTAAGGCATGTTTGCTGTTCTCTTTCTCTGTCTCCAAATATAGTAACTCATTTTTAAAGTTTTACATTTTAGTAGAGTGAGGTCATGTTCCCATGAATATGTTTAATGTTCAGAACGATTTCTGGGATGTTTGCAAACCACCTACTGTTCTCCTTTCCGGGAAGGGGGCCCCAAGAGCAGTAGGCATTTACGTGCAGGGTGCCACTAATGCCTGAGCAGGACCAGGACTCCTCCTCCCCCTTCACCTGCATCTCAGGAGCTCCTGTTCTCTCACCAGAAAGCCTGGACATGGTAGCACAAGGCCTTGGTAAGGGGCGAATATTGCCCCGGAAGCATGTCCACGGTTTCTGCACTGGTGCCACCAGGCAGAGACTGCAAGGCTTCGGGGTTTCCATGTGTCAAAGACATGGGAACGCACTGCTTGGAATCTAAAGTTTCTCTCTCAAGTACACAGGAGTAAATCTGCTTCTTTTTTTTTTCCCCCTTCCTTGTGAGGGTAGTGTTATTTTGGGTGCAGGGCTATGGAAAACACTGCACCTGCTTCCCGTATAATACAGTGTCATGCACAAAAGTGCAAGTTTTCAGTCTTTGTCCAGTTGAGTGATTATGATTGCAAAGTCAGCCTGGAGTGCAGTTTCTTGATTTATTTACTTTTTTTTTTTCCATGCAGGGCTGAGCAATTGTATATCTCTGCTAATACAAGAAGATTTTGGTGTATGACATAGAAGAGACTTGAAAAGGAGACATTGAGGAAATGTTCACCTATTTTGATGCTGGACTAGGGATCATTTATTGCAGTTAACAAGTAAAGATCAATCTGTAGACAATTTAGCATAACAGGCTCTTCTGTATGCCTGCCTCCCCACTGCTGCAGTGAAGTCCAGCAAAATAAAAATCTTAACAGCTACAAGATCTATTTGCTTGTGCGGTTTTATCTACAGATAGATAAAAAGGCATTATTTGGAATTTTTTCAGAATCATTGTGAAGACAGAGGAAGAATGAAGAAGTACCCTCTAGGGGACAATATAGAAGTTAATGGGATTTGAATAAAATTATTCTGAATTCTGGTAATTATAACAAGTTCTATTTTACTTCAGTATAAATGGAATCAATTGTTAATCAGTTAAAAGCTTCATTTTGCACATCAAACTTAGGATATAAGGCTTCTTTCATAAATGTTTTTTACAGAGGGAATATGTGTCAGTGGCCCACAATAATGGGAAAATAACTTGTGATTAAGTGTTTGCTAATTGAGTACTTGAATTTTTTGGCAAATAAATTGTAGAACAAGAATTTCAAGCTTTTCCAGCACAGAGTGCTGCAGAACAAACCTCAGGGCAGGAAACCCCCATGCACTTTTGGGTAAGAGAACCAAGACTGGCGTGTGCAATGTACCTCAGACAGAAAATATCCAGAAGGTGTTTTTGCAGTGTTCCTCTGTGTGAAAGCTGAACAAGGCTAACGGAGCACTCCAGTTTTACTCCGGGATAAATTACTGTTGTTTGCTATGCAAATCTTATGATTGTAATTAGGCTAGGATTTGGACTGCTGTGTACACTGATCTTTGTTCCCTCTGCACATGGGAGCTAATTCTAAGGCTGCAAAACAGCACAGCAAATGCTGAGGTCTGCTCAGCCTCTGATCATTTCTCACAGGGTGCATTTGCTCCAAGTGGACAGTTGAAAACAAATGATTTACCTCTGCCTTCACAGGGGACGTAGTCACACTGCAGGCATCTTGTGGGCCACTGAAATGTTCAGGTACTGTAAAGTCTCACTTGAAAGTGGGGGCTGGAGAAAACGCAGGAAGGAGGTCCTGATAGGCATCTAGTTTTTAGCAAACTGGTTTTAAAAAGTGATGTTCTGCTGCTGATTGGTTAAGGATCTGGTGGCATGTGTGAACTGTCACGACAGTGATTGCAGTTCCTAGTATGGCTATGTATAGCTCCCGTTATCTGTGCAGCAGGGCTCTGTGTAACCGCAGCCGGTGGCTCCTTGCCCACACTAATGAGCTCTCCCCGAGGCCGGGCTTGTGCCTGTGGGGGTGGCACAGTGCTCCAGCCATGCTGCTGTTTTGGAAACCAGTTTGTTGACTGTGCTCAAGTCCAGCTTGCCCACGCTGCCGTGCCAGCTTGGCTACTGTTGGCTGCGGGAGTTTGTCCCAGTGCAGCGTGGCTGGCCCCAGAGCTGTCTGGAGGACGAGGCAGGCTGGCAGCTGGGGCTGCCAGGCTGTACAGTCTGCAGCAAAGGGGAACTGTCACCTAGACCTGGACTGTGGGAGAAGCACCAGCATGGTGAGGACAGTACAGGTGAGCCACACTCACAGCCCATTCTCCTCCCTGGAAACACAGCTACCGGTGTCTGGTCAGCTCATGTGGTGGGAGCGCATCCCGCGGGCAGCGGGTCTCAGTTTTCTGATGACCCGAAGAGCACGGGAATGCCAGGGGTTGGCTGCTGCCAGCCATGCCTCCCAATATGTGGGAGAAGTGGGAGCAGAGGCATTCAGGTGCAGGGGTACCAGCTGGGGGTGTCAGGGAGATGTACCCTTCTCTTAGCCCCTCCAGCAGTGGTTGGCACCTCGTCCTTGCGATTGAGGTGGTGGCTGCGTACCCACAACTGAGCCTGCATCTGCACCAGGGCTGGGCTCTTCTGTATGCCTGCCTCCCCACTGCTGCAGTGAAGTCCAGCAAAATAAAAATCTTAACAGCTACAAGATCTATTTGCTTGTGCGGTTTTATCTACAGATAGATAAAAAGGCATTATTTGGAATTTTTTCAGAATCATTGTGAAGACAGAGGAAGAATGAAGAAGTACCCTCTAGGGGACAATATAGCATTGTTTTTCTAAAGTTATAGTAAATGACACGATCTGGTTTTTAACAGCTTGTAACTCCTGTAAATCTCGTTTATTTCTTTTTGCTGCCTCCTCATCTAAATCACAGCAAAGCAGAGGAATGGTGGCAGTTTTACTTTTTCTTGCGTACTTGCACATGACCTCAAATCCATTACTTTTGTTTGTGGAAATACAATTTAAGGGATCAAGGAAACTGAAAAAGCATCAAGGTGCTAAGGTGCCTAACAAAAAGCAGAAGAAATCTTCTTTGCAAAAAGTGATTTTTCTGACCAAGTGTATTTCATTTCTAGTGCTAATAAGACAAAGTGCGTGTTGTTTCCATAGCTGGATGGCCCCCTATTTCAGAACAGGTTAGAGTGTGTTCTGAGGCTGTTGTTGAAAAAATGTACTTTACTTAATTAGCCAAGTTAAAAAGGGGCATAAAATCTGTGTGAGCTTTACAAACTGTGTGCTGCAGCTCTATGTACATTCCTTTGCTAATGGCATCTGTAATTTAGCATTGAAATACAAAGGATCATGACTTGGCCTGTAATGATCTCTGAGGAAGAATGTGAACCTGACAGTTTTGCACTGCTAGTTTTGGGGAGAGAAATTACAAAGCTCCCTGTTCCCTACAGTAACCCCTAAAGTTATTCTATTTGCAGTGCTCCAATCCTGTTGTTCTGGTACACCTGGAAATTTTTAGAATGCAATAAATTTGCAGTCAGGGTACTAACATGTTGGTGTGGGGTCCAAAATACTGTGTAGTGAATGTAATTGCAGTATGCCTGTTACTTAATAACTGAACTCATTCTAGTTATCTTCATGACCCATATAAAGAAACAGAAAATCTTAGAGCAAGCGTTGGACAGCTCTGGATATTTCACAGAAGCACAGAATATTATGAGTTGGAAAGGACCCACAATGATGATCAAGACAAACTCTTAAGTGTATAGGGATTGAACCCACAACCTTGGTGTTATTAGCAACTCGCTCTAACCAACTGAGCCAATCTCATATTTCAAGGTGTCGGGCAGTTATGCCAGGTCAGAATTCCAGGCCATGCTAGCAAGGTGCTTAAAAGTGCTTCCAGCTCTGCAGGTAATTTTGTTCAGGGCTAGCTGATGTCTTTGTGCTGCTGCTGCTGTGGTGTGCTGCCTGGGGACCTGTCTGTGGGGCTGCTCAGCTTGGAGGCCCTTGCTCAACACCTGGTCAGATGCAAAGCAGTCCCTGATTTTAGAGGAGGGCCTCCACAGTACCATTGTGTGAATCATTTCAGACCTTATGTCTTGGATCTGGAGGACCAAGGAAAGTTAGCTAATGGAGCACTACTGCAGAATTTGGAGGCTGATTCAAGGGATACCCTTTTTCCCCTGCTTTCCCTTTCTAGCCTTCCTGTGAGCTGCCCACCCTGGGGCCTTGGAGGTGGGCACTGCCCTGGGGCAGCTAGAAGGTTTGCCCAGGAGCTTGCTAGTGATGAATCACAGAGGTATGGCATGGATTGATAAGGTCGTGTACTTTACGATTAGACACATCCTTCCTCTAACAGCAGTTCTTTGTCTCCATTTTGCTTTTGGTAATGCATTTCGGCCGTTTGCATACAATGACTCTCCATGCAGGAGCTGTTTGACTTGAGACAAAGTCACTATTATTCTAAGCAAGCTCAGGAAGCCCTCATAATTTTGTTGCCCTCAGAAGGGTGAATTTATTTAAAAGCCAACTAAGTTAAATCACCAAGGAAATAGTTTTATTTTCTTGCAGCCTAGCTGTAAAGGACTTTCAGGTCCGTAAACAAGTGTATAACAAGAAAAATCTGCCTGGCAGCTATGTTGTTGGAGTTTTTGTGCATTTTAAGTGATGGCTGTAGAGGGGCATGTTCTTTATCTGTAGCACTAGCAAAAAAAAGTCATGTTTTTCAGCTATTCACAGTGCAGGTGTGCAGCCTGGGAGCCATGGCAAAAGAAAACTTACATGGTCCACAAATTATTGAAAAATACTGACTATTGTAGTGCCTGCAGCCTGACCAACACACAAGTCTGTCTCCTCAGTTAGAGTTGATGGAGAGCCCAAAGAACTCGGTAGGTGTGCTTTAGGCTTATCTGGGGAGATTTTGGACTAGACTCTCAAGGTGCATGATTTAGTCAAGTGCCTGCTTCTGTTTACAAACACAAGGTAACCCGAATTTTTGAGGTAACCCGAATATGACATTTATGGTGCTACTGTCCTTTTTCAAAGACCATCTCTGATGTCTCCCCGGGCAGTGTCTCCTGAGTGCTTTATGCTCCTTGGTTATGAGCCCCTGTCTGTGGTGAAGCCTCACCTCTCCTGCCACAGTCTCTGCTACAGTGTCCGGTTGCTCCCTTGGACTCTCTTGGCTGTTCTGGCTCCCCTCCTCTGCTCTGTATTGTCACTTTCTGAATAGACTTGCTCAGCAGAGTTTTCAGAAGGAAAACAAAACGAGGTAGTCATGGATGACCAATATCAGCTTTTCCTTTTAACTCAGTCGTAAAGCATTGTTGGCTCACTGGTTTGGTTTCTACTGTCTATAAAAAGGTTTTGTGCAAGAAGTCCCCTTTTCCCCATCGCCCTGTGTGACACCAGTGCTGAGATGACCTTCTGCTGGGAAGTCTCATTGCTCAGTTTTGTCACTGCTCTGTATGAGTTTCCCTAGCAACCAGTTTGAGCTGCACTGAACCAAAAATATCTCACTGTGCTGAGGGAAAGTCGGTTTGCAGACATGTATTTATCTTTAATGAGTTCTCTGGATGGTCCGTGTGTTCAGCCTGCAGATGTCATTATTGGGAACCAACAGCTGGGAGATGCAGTGTGCCCCTTTTCCTTACTTCCACAGGCAGCACAGCCTACGAGGAGGCTGCCCCTGCATGATTGTCAACTGAGCTCTGACTGTAGGACCCATCATACTCATTTCTCATGGTACACTGAGGGTCTCATCTTCTACTGAGAATGGTCTGTGCAGCAGACACAAAGTCTTTCTTGGATTCCTTGGATCTCTGCAAATTTCAGAATTTCATAATCACAGAATGGGTAAGGTTGGAAGGGACCAACCTTACCTTGGTTATTGCTGATAACTTTGTACACATTTCTGTATAAGTATACACACCTTGCTTTATAGCTGGGCTTGCAGTAAGGTGCAGTTTTGCTCCCATCCTAGTCTTGAAAGGCACAGTTTGTGACACCTCCAAGTGAGCATATGTATAAATCTTTGGAGGTCAAGACCCACCAATTTGCACAGGAGAGAATGCACAAACTGGAGGTGTTATTTCAAACCTTCCTAGTTCAGTTTTGACTTGCAGATTATCTTTTCATTACCTAATGTAGAACACTGGTGTGAAGAAAAGCATTCGTAATTCCAGATGTGTTCTCAAGATGACAAAGTTAGAAGAGACTAAATTGGAAAGCAGTATGTCATTTTTAGTAACAGGTTCCCTTTTCTGGATTTGTAGGGTGTGAGGACTGCGGTAAAAGCCTTATAGGAGAATGCAAAGTCCACGGACCACTCATCAGGGCTAAAGATAGGGTTATTCCCAGCCGAGCCCGTCTCACCCTACCTCACTACCTCACTTTGCGAGTGTTGGAGCTGCGAGCTGGAAACCAACAGAGTAAGTATTTTAACTTTTTCCCACATTTGAGAAAGAAGAGACAAAACCACTGGTCTGTTTTCATGAGTAACTCAAGGCATAATCACTGGGCATTAGCATTATGAAGACTGTTTTCAGCTGAGCACAGCTAAAGCTCACAGTCAGCTACTGTTTTTTATGACTGATTTCTGGTAACAGATGCATAGACTGATGGTAGGACATTAGCCAGAGCTGGTGTGACATTTAGCTGTGAGCAACCAGTTAGCTCTGTTCAGTCAATCCAAGTTTAATGAATGTTGAATTTGTATCTAAGAATAACAGCCATGCACTACTACTTTTTTTCTCTTTTCCCCAAGCATGCAAAACAGGAAAGAGTATTCAATGAAAGGTCAGAAACAAAATGGTAAATGACATCCCTTACCCACCCCCTGCAAACTCAAAAGATCACAGTGGGGTAATTTACCTTTTGCAGCATTTTTAGTTCATATTATAGAAAGGCTGTTGTTTCCATCTGAAAGTAAGGCAGTTTGAATGCCCAAATGTGAACAAAGGAATGATGTTCTTAGCATGCAAATTTTCCACAGCTACCTGTGTAAAATTAGTCCTGCCTAGATTGCTTTTCAGAAAAAGAATGACAAGATGCCTACACTGTCACTCCATTGATGTGGCAGCAGAATAACTGGAATGATTAAGAAGGCTAATACTGAGTTTTTACAGATTCTCTCCACTCCCAAATTATGCCAAAAAGCAGAGGACGATGGTAACATCAGTTTGTAGATTGAGGAGTATCAACACGTTTGTGTTGCATACTCAGTTTAACATCCTGTCATGGATTTTCAGCACCTTTGTATTCGATGTAGTTCCCATTAAACAAAAATCAGTACCTATTTACGTCCTTTTTAGTTTCTTCACCTTAGAATTATTTACAGAGCTTATTTGTCTAGAAAAAGAATCCATGTGTTCTGCACTGTTTATCTCCATTTTCACAACTGTAAGCATACAAGAAATAGTTTGTGATGTCTATACTAATATTAGACTGGTGTTTGTTTTGTTCACAGTCCTTGGTGTATTTGCAAAGAAAGGAATACAGAAGAGAACACAATTTGGTCCTTATGTTGGTCAACTCTCTACAAAACTGACCTGCTATGATGAGAGCAGGCTAGTCCTGCAGGTAAAAAACCACTGCCTTTCTATGAAGTGCATATGTGTCTTTAGCAGTTCATACATATTTAGGTAATCAGTCAATTTGCCATCTGATCTAGTTCATTAATTGTACTTTTGATCTGTAAGCATGAGTGTAAATCACATTATTAGGCAGTACAGTATAACCTGAAGTATCAAAATGCTCCTGTATATTGTGTTTCCTAGAAATTTGGTTTCCCGCTTTCTAGTTTTACCATTTCCAGGGTGTTAGGCCTGTCAGTCTAATAGCTCTTGATAAACTTTTCACAGAACATGGCTACTGAACTTTCTTCCCAGATAATACAAAAAGGATTTGTGCTATACACCATACCCTTGGGAGGTTTGAGTTTGTGCACTGAGTTAGCAAGAGTGACAGAAATATGCACTAAGGCATCAGCTTGGTAAGGAGAAACAGTGCAGGGATAGGGAAACATTTCTTAATTATTATTAATTGTTATTGTTATTAATTAATAATAATTTATATATAGACTTTGACACACAGTGCACTAGCTCAGTTTATTTAATCAGATTGTTATTTAGGGCTGGTACCTTCTGTTGCTGCATACGTCGGTACTGACCTGGACCATGACACTATTATTTGTACTTTATCCAGAAAAAATCGTGGCCTCTCAGAACTAGCCCAGCTTAGACAAATGTACATGCACATCCTTTCCCACAGGAATTCCTTGGGAATGAGAGTTGATCGCAATCCTCTGAGCCCCAGTTTTCACATTTTGCTGTCGGGGTCGGGGCTGAGCACAGCTCCATGTCATACAGTGAGTCCATGGTCAAGCCACAGCCTCTGTCAGGACTTCCCAACACATCACGGTTCTTCCAAAGTTTGCATTTCATATCAGGCCCTCTCACCCCCTAATAGAGAGACACCAGCAGCAGCTGTCCTGTGACACACTCTGTGTCTTCATTTGAGCTTTCTCCAGAAGCTTGGGACTGGAAAAAACTGTGTGTTGTGAGGAAATATTTCTGGGCTTTTGTTTGAGAGCAAAAGTAATAGCTTCAGTAGTTGCTGTAAATGTCATTTGCACATGGAAGTCATGGGAATCATCTGCCAGGAAAATAACACTGTCCATCATGGGATTTTCATGGTGTGTGGACACCAGAAAGGATTTGTTCTTCTCTATAACTAAATTTCTTCTGTCTTCTTATTAGACACTATTACAAATGCAGAAAATGGACTTCTCTAACAATGGATAGATGAGCTAAGCACCCAGTTCCTTCCTCTTCACCAAGCCATTGTAAACCGCACCCTATCCTCTATCAGTCAGCACCGTTTGCTTAAAAGTATCCAGTGATAAGCACAGCTCTGGCTGATGAATGGACTGTTTCTTCAGAAGAGGAGATTAGAGTCCCAGATTTCCTACATGACAGCAGTAGCTGCCTTGACTTCTCCCTAGCATGAGTATGTGACCAAACTTGTCCAACGGGCAGGTGCTTTCATCGGAAACATGATGAAGTTAGATAAAGTAGTTCCCAGAAGCAATGAAAATGCAACTTTTTTTTTTTGCAGTTACTTGCTCAGTTACACGGTTGGTAGAACAAATACATGCTGTGCTAACGTGTGTTGTGCAGCTTTGTCTGTCCATGGTCGAGACACTATTGCAGAAAAGAAACTGTCTTGTTTGATGTCAGTAGTTTTTGCCTCATAGGGCCATTCTCTTGGAAGGGAATCTGGGAAAAATGAAGTAAAGCAAAAAGAAAGAGATCTTTCTGGCAGAATTGTTCATTTGTATTTACTTTTGCATTGTAAAGGGGAAAAAGAGAAGACTATTAAAATGCCATTATGTTGTATGTTACTTCTCTGGACTTATTAATACAAGTTATACAATTGTTCCATGAAAAATGTAGCAGCCCTGAAGCTTGAGATTATCAAGTGCTCAGGAAGTAGATTAAGGCGTAAAGCTTATCTCTCTACCTGCCTGCACTTAGTTCTTATAATATTATCTTCATATAACATAAAAATGATGAAATATAAACTGGAAATACATACAAAGGCCTACAGTTATTTTAGTAGCAGGGTGCTCAGCAGGTATTCTTTCTTCACTTTCTTTTGCACTCAGTGTTCATTAAGAGTGATCTATTTCAAAACAACCATGATTTCTAGGGACATAGGACCACGACAAGGTAGGTAACTGATAGCTGTGATTGCAAGTTACAGAAAACTAATGTGCCTCTATAGAGGACTTGGTTTTATCATGTTCGTTCTCCTGTTCTCCCCCTTTGTTTCAGGTATTGAAAGATGGAGGGAAGTACTTTCTGGACACTCCCAATGAGGACTGTGGAAACTGGATGATGTTTGTCCGGCTAGCCCGGAACCAAGAAGAACAGACCCTTGTGGCTTATCAGCACTGTGGAGAAGTCTACTTCACAACAGTTAAGGTAGTTAAACCTACATTGCTTCACCTGTCATCCAAAAGGAAATTTATAGGCAAAGGTTCTGAAAGACTAACTCTTTTACAATGGAAGATTGATTATATTCTGCCAACGGGATCATTACATACAGACCACCTTTAACATCATTTAATCCTTAGTAAAGCAAGCAGTGTATGGGGTTTGTTGGGAAAAGGTGTTAGGTACTCGCTGTTGTGGGTAGTGAAGAAACTGAGCAGAGGGAAACAGAAAAATCATTCACTATGATAGTGTTTAAACTGAACGCTCATCAATCCCAGGTAGCTATATGGTGACATTGTTTGGCATTATTACATTCAACAGTACTTCATTCTGGAAATAACAAACAAATTCCTTTCCTTTATTACATTTCTGGATACATATTGTTTTCTGAGCACATTACACTGTGCTCAGGAACAGGGTGTTAAGTGAATCTTTATGTACAATTTTCCATGCTCATTAAATCCGAAGACTTCACTGCAAAACTTAGAATACTGCCATGTTGCCATGAAATGATCAGTTTCTGTCAGAGATCCTGGACTGCACCTTTGTCTGAAGAGAGAACAAGGTACTCTGTGTTTATAAATGAAACTAGAACATACAGTCATGTTTTTTGTTGTTTTGGCCACTTTTTTAGGCAGAGTTTGTTTTAACCAGGAATAGCTCTTTTGCATACTTGGGAAACCGAAATCTACTTGTTGAACATAATGCTTGTGTGTCATTGTGAGCAACATTAAAAAAAACCCAGAATATCAGTAATATGAATTAAAATCCAGCATTTCAATTTCATTTCCAAGATTGGCACGTATTTCTATGGCATAGTAGTATTTACAGTTTTTTCTTCATTTTTGTTTCTCCACCTGCACAGTGAGAAAAATATTTACTGTATAGTGATGATGAGAGAGTAACATTTCATAACCTAAAAGTCTTTTATAACAGTATGGAGTATAGTTGGTTTTGGGATTAATATTAAAATAATCATTAAGAAAAATCTTACTCTGAGATGTTTAGGCTGCGTTTGAGATTCTCATACAGTCCATATAATTTGAGATTTCAATTTAATTTGAAATGCGTGATATGCTTGTAAAATTGACAGGATTACTAGTACTATATTTGGGAATCATGAACTTTTCCAAGAAGTAGTTGTTATAAACTGGTAACTTAAAATTTCCAGTATAATTTAAATTCTATTGAATCGGCTTTCTGCTGACTTCAGACTTCATGACTCTGCACACAGGCATTAACGGAGAGTTGCATCCTGTACACTGACACAACGAGTGTCCTAGGATGAGGCATGTGTCTTGGAACCTTCACTGTGCTGTGTGTCAAAGGGCATTACTTGGGTTTTATTTCTCCGAAGTCCCGGTATCGTTCAGTGCCCTGTGGCATCCTGCAGATTCTGTCCTGGTCAGTGAAAGCGATGGCCTTGCGCTATGCTTAGGCACACCCTGCTGGTCACGCTGTGAGGCTGGCTTAGGGCTGATTAAGAAGATAATTTCTCAAGATACTTTTGATGAAGTGTATTAAGATGGGAGTAGGATTGGCTCCTCTTCCCACTGTTTTTACAAAGAAATGGGATTTCAGTGACATGAAGCTGCAGCACACATGTAAGTGACATACTAACACCACCATTAGCTTACTTGTTGATCTAATGGCTGCAATACCTAGAAATAAGTGCTTTAAAAGGTATAGAATTATGAGGAAATAAAAATCATCCATGGTTGCTGTTGGTCTGATCCCAGGAAAGTTTCATGTGGGTGCTGCAGTTCTCTGACTGGTGCACTGGTGGCACAGAGTAAAAGACAACTTGTGGATTTGCATACTGGTATTTAATGTTAGTTTTAATGAATTACTTGACTGTTTCACATACTGATGCACTTGCTCTCCCTCAAAAGTCACACTGACCATGTCTCACCTTCCCGTAAAGGAGATGGCTGCTGGTCCAGGAATGCTGGGCAGAAAGTCATGACAGTGTCATGCTGTGCAGTTTTTTGTGGGTACCAGTCTCAGGTGTCACAGGCCAAGGTCCCAAGACATCCTCAAACATTTGTCTCACAATGCATGATGAGCCTCCTACTTAATGGCTCTGCCTCTTGTCCTTAACTGAGTGGAGAATTCAGGACAGACCATTTATGTTTAGGCCAGGTGTTATCAAAATGTACACCCAACCCATACTGTTTGTAATTAGCAGGCAGGCTTGTGTTTGGGAGTTCAAAAATCCAGTTTTCAGTATTAAACCTGCAATTACCTCTCACCTGTCAGCAGTCACAATCTAAATTATCTTTCCCCTACCAGGCTTATCCCACACCAATGTTACTAAATAAGTGGATTTTATGATGTCACATTTTCTGGAATAAGACTCAGCTGCTCTCTTTCCTGGGTAGTTTGGTTTTTTTTCAGTGGCATGAGTTTATCTTAGTTAAAATAAAACTACATGTACAGTGCAGTGTGACTCTACTCCTGTTGCAGTAATGTTGGTTTTTATTATAGATTAAGAAAATAGTGTACAGGGTTAGGGAGTCATACAAAAAAAATACAAAAAGTTTCGTTTTCTCCTTTGCATTTAAAGAACTAATAGATCTTTAGCCAGGGAGTGTAATCGCGTCTCTTTTTTTCTATTTGCCATATTATTGACTGAAAGTATTTGTCAGAAGAGGTCATAGTCCAGTCCAAGGAGAGATTTGGGCAAGCGTGACTGGATGGGAGACTGGAGATTACAAACTCCCTTAATCCTGTGGGGGAAGGCTTCAGTGGAAGGAGGGCAGAGTTACAATAAAGCACACTCATAGCAAGCCTGATACATTAGAGCCAGCACATGGAAAGGCGCCAATTTGCCTTGCTGTCCACATATTGATCAGCTCTGCACCCATGCTCTGTGTGACATATCCAGGAGACATCCAAGCTCTTGGGCATTTATGATGCATTTTTCCTTTGTCTGTATCCTATAGTTAAGTGTTATGTCCAGTGGGCTTCCAGACATCGAAGAATGGGCATGGGATATTGCTTGGAAAGAATGGATATTGCTGGATGTCTGAACATCACAGACAAATACATCTTGCTGAGCAAAGGTCATGAGGATTGAGGCATCCCTCCTGCTACTGGCCACCCCCCAGTAGCAGGAGGTGGGGGAAATGGTGCATACACCATTTCGTTTTTAGAAACAGGAAGTGTCAAGCCCTAGTGGGTAGTAATGCTCAAAAAGCACTTGAATCTTGAAACTAAGTTACCAATAATTTGAACAGAATCAAAAATGCAATTCGGGTAAGGACAAAACACTGCACACCCCTGCCCCACCTATCTTTCTTGTTTGGTTTCGGAAAATTGACACAAGTAAACATGTGCTGTTTTTTCCATTCACAGCCAATTGAACCCCACACAGAATTGAAAGTATGGTATGCTGCCGATTACGCCAAATTTATGGAAGCTTCTGCAGTCTTTATTAAAGAAGAATCAGATGTGTCTCCTTTGCCTCCAGTAGCAGTAAGTATCCCTACTCTGCATTGAAGCCTTCACTAGACATATTAAATTATGGTTTATTTACATGTTTATTTTCTCTGTTTATATAACTCTAGTAATGCAAGTGTAGGCCATAGAGTACTTTTAGCAATTTTAGCCAAACAGCTACTCAGAGAAAGGTTGTTCTTCCTCTCCTGTGTTTGTAATCCAGTGGAGCCATCAGATGTAGTCAGAAGTAAGTGGCACCACTCGATGTATTGGAAAGACTTAAGACTGGCACTAATCTGTGGATAACCAAGCTGTCCAGCCTCAGACTTCTTTCACGATTTCCCCTTCTTTTGCTCTGACTGATTGGCCAGAGTACCCACTAATTATTTCAGTCTTTCCTGTTCAGTAACCCTTCTCTACTAATTTAAATATCTTCCCCTCTGTATCATAGCAGAAATCTTTAAACTGATAGGAAAAGGTTGTTAAGTGTTGAAAACATGTCTGCGAAAATCAATACTTAATCTAGAAGGAATGTGAAACAGGGAATACAAATGAACCAGGAATTCATGCTTCAAGAAGGCTTGCGAGGCCTTCAGAGCATACCCCAGACGGAAGGTGTGGGAGAGCCACAGCATCAGACACGAGTCTCAGCAGAGAGGAGGGCTCAATCAGGAAATAAAGATGGAGTGGACACAGCCTCATCATGCTCTCCAGAGCAAGCTAGCCCAAGAGCAAGGGAAAAGAAGGACAGTTTATGAGAAGCTTACATAAAAGGTAGATGAAGTTGAGGAAGTACATGGTCATGTATTAACTGGAAGTACATTTCATTAGTGGTTGCGGTTTTTTGGTAATTGTTTTTCATCAGACTTTTTATAATATCAGTATTTAAAGTGAATTCAGCTGAATCCAGTAGAGCTCTTATTTTCATGGAAATAGTATTTCCAAATAATACACTGTTTGCAAAAAAAAAAAAAAAAAAAGCCTTTAAAAAGCCTATAAGTCAGGATAGGCTTGAGATTCCCAAACCTAAGGTGTTTCTTATTCAGTTAGTGAAAGTCTAATGCCAAATGTCAAACTAAGTGAGGAAGTCTCTCCGGCAGCCATTGGACATTGCTGTGTGGTAAAGCATGGAATTAGCCCAAGGCACAAGGAAATCTGTATGGCTAAACCACATTTTTGTGCAGAAACCCATCCCGTTTTTGTGTGGCTGAAATAGCAGATAAACTATGTCAGTCCAAGGAAAAAGTACAATTTACAACTGCTTTTATGGGTAATTTCATAAATGCAACAAATGTAGAGACTTTGAAATTCAGTTAGCACAGATGATCAAAGGTGGGGGACTCAGGACTGTTACAGTAAATGCTAAACAAAGCCATGTAAATCACTATTTAGCCAACCTTACTTTTCCTTCGAGTTTGTACTCTTCAAGAGAATCTATTGCTGGTTGAACAACTGGGCGGTAGCACATGAAAGTAAATATCACCAAAGACAATGACGGGTCTTGGAAAAGCCCAAGAGAAGATGAGTGAGAACAATATGGCCTTTCCTTTGAATGGCTGGTAAGAAAGACCTGTCTTTGTTCTCATTGCAGAAAGAGCCTGTAGACCCTTGGATATGCTCCAGCTGTGGAAGCACTTTTGCAACTTTTGCTCTGCTGGAGTCTCACCAGTGCATCCATAAAGACCGAGTCCTTCCTACGAGGTTCAGACCGCCAAATAAATTGGGACCTGTGAAAGCAAAAAGCAAACTCAAAGGGAAACTGAGAGGAGCATCATTAGGCAAAAGCATTTCTCAATGCTTTGGGACCATTTCCTGTTCCTCTGCTGCAAAGTTCAGCTGTGCCAGCTCAGGAAGTGCTTGTGATGCCCTTGTAAGGTTTATACCTAAATGGAGAAACGGTCGGTCTTCACTGCTGAAGGGAAAAGAAGTGAAGCAGCCAGATAATTATCCCTGCCGACTCTGTGGGAAGATATTTGATTCCATTGACAAGCTCACGGTCCACACTTATGCGCACAAAGGGGAGCGTCCCTACAAGTGTTCCCAGCACGGATGCACAAAAGCCTTCATTTCCAAATATAAACTGCTCAGGTACAGCTCTGAAGGCATTCCTTTTCTACTGGGTGGGGGGAGGGGGGGAAAGGCATCTTCTTCCTTTTTCCTTTGGGGTGTTCTAGTGACAGTTAATCCCTGAGGTCCAGTTTTTATTATTCCTGTTTTTGATAGAATTGGAGAAAACTAGTCTCCCTTAATTATGGTGGCTACTCAAAAAGATGATGTTGAGCAGTTTTAATCTACTCTGCTTTATGATTAACAACTTCCTCACCCCCCAAAAATTTAGGCTTTTACTAATAACCTGAGAAGTTGTGAAAATGCCTTCCTTCAAGCGTTCCAGTGTTTTCAAGTTTTGAGGCTTCAAGAGTAAATGTACTAGAATAAATATAAACACAGATAACTTTTTTGTGTGTGTGTTTTGGTTTTTTCTCTCTTAGGCACTCGGCCACTCATTCTCCACAGAAATCTCACCAGTGTGGCTACTGTGAAAAGACCTTTCACAGGAAAGACCATCTAAAGAATCACCTTCAGACTCATGACCCTAACAAGATGGCCTTCAAGTGTGAAGAGTGTGGCAAGAAGTACAACACCAAGCTAGGCTATAAGAGACACTTGGCTCTTCATGCTGCCACCAGCGGGGACCTCACCTGTAGGGTGTGTGCCCAAGAGTTCGGCGGTACCGAGGTTCTGTTGGAACACCTCAAAAGTCATGCAGGGAAACCAACTGGCAACATGAAGGAAAAGAAACATAAGTGTGACCACTGTGAGCGTCACTTCTATACCCGTAAAGATGTGCGACGTCACATGGTGGTACACACAGGCTGCAAAGACTTCCTGTGCCAGTTCTGTGCCCAAAGGTTTGGGCGGAAGGACCACTTGACACGCCATACTAGGAAGACTCATCCACAAGAACTGCTGAAGAGCAGGTTGCAGAATGGTGACTCAGTGGGTCTCCTTGACCAGCTCTTTTCATACAGGCTGAAGGAAGATGCCAGCATGCTGTCCCCTCTTCCTGAAAGGGTCGCTGTGCAGAACGGGATTGTGAATAGTTCAGAAACAGAGGATTACAACTGTTCACATGTTCATTCCCAGCCAAGCTTGCAAACTGCTCTTCCTCTTGAGTCTTCTCCTCACTTGCAAAGGATGGGCTGTGCAGACAGTCTCCCAGCTGTGCCTCCCACACCATGTTCAGCAGCCGTCCCTACCAACCTGCACCTTCATCAGCCTAACAAATATGACCTTGGTTCTACCTCATTTGCAGCAGGATCCCTCAAGAATCTACCGATAAAAGTGGATGTTAAAGGTTACAATGTGCATCTTCTCGAGGACCTGCCATTACCAGAACCTCAGTCTCTTCACAAAATCAGTATGGAAGAAGCTTCCTCAGGGCCTGTAGGGGATACTAACAAGTACCCAGTGCACAAAGAGACAGAGGCAGCAGCTGAAACTGCAAGCCTGCCTTTCATGGATCTTACTCATGTGATGGGTTTCTGGCAGCTCCCACCAGGTGACAACCAGAACACTATTGGGGACATCACAATGGCATTTGGCTCAGAGGAACCATCACACAGGCTGAATGGCCTCGGCCAACAGCAAGGTCTTCAGCTAGCAACTGGTGGGATGGCCATAAACCAGCTGCATCATCTTCCTCGCTCCTTTCCATCCACTACAAATTCTGTAACATTGCCTCACTTTCACCATGCCTTCAAGTAACCATCACCCTGTGTGGCCTGTGTGGGTCTTTTCCTTTTTTTTTTTTTAAGACTGTGCTTCTTAAATCTGTTAGGACGGGGGTGGTTTTGGTTTTGTTTTGTTTTGAAGAAAAACTGCCCCAGATGTTTTCAAAGCACATTATGAACATGGTAGTTAAATTCAGGATGTTAATAAACAAGAAGCTCTATTTTTCATACTATTAGTTTTTTTAGCATATGACAACAGTAGAGCTAACATATTTCCCTCAGCTCCCTCTATATTTTTGTTTCTTACTTTTCATGCAAACAACTGAATAACTATCTTCAATGACAGCGAAGTATCATAACAGGCACAATAAAACTCTGGCTGCTGCAATAGGAGAAATACGGTTGGGGTGAATGGGAGGAGGGGGGAATCACAAAGAAATCAATTTAAATAAATCACAGCAAATTTGTACACATGGCAAACGTAACAAACGATTTATCAACATCAGATAGATTTCTGTTAAGCACTTAATTAATGAACTTTATTAATCCTTAATTTAAATCAGAATCATTCCAAGAGTAAATATTACATCCTTGTTTCACTTTATTCAAATGAAGATCATCACTCTTATGATAATGTTAAACTAGATTTTGTTTTCTGGCGGACAGTTCAGCTGTGTGCCTCTCCTGCCTTTTTCCTAGGGCTGGAAATAACTACCACTTCTGAACAACTGTTAAGAGCTGCTGTCTTGGATACATGCAGTTCTTAGAATGGGAAGTGAATTGTCTCAAAGGTTAGAACAAAACATTAATTTTCATTTAGAGCTGAATCTGTCAAGACATCAGACACTGCTCTCTCTCTCTCTCTCTCTCTCTCTCTTTAGTAAAGCACTTGAGCATTTGCTTAAATTTAAGCTTATGTTATCCCATTAGGTCAACAGCTTGATTAATTTAATAGTTAATAAAAAATAATTCATCCTACCTAAGGGGCCTTTATTCACCTTTTGTTGATAAAAATGGCCTTGGCTTAGTCTGGGAAATGATTATTGTAAACATCTGAAAATGTGGGCTTTCACAGAAAGCCAACCCTGGCCCGGGGAAGCCTGCACCCAAGCGGGACCCCTGTGGAGCCGGGGGCAGGCCCATGCACCAGGGGGCTGTGGTGGTGAGCTGACACTGGGCCCTGTTCAAAACCTGGTTCTGAAGCTGCCTTACAAGTGTTGACTGAAATTAGAGGGTGTGATAATGGTTGAGGCCATTTTACTCACGGGAGTTCTGCTCAGAAACATTGGGACTCCAGCCTTTGTTTCTTGCAGACTAGAACCATGGACACTTCCGTTTGTTTCCCAGGGTAAATTGTCCATGAACAGTTCCAGGGGACAGTGTGTTGGTGGGACAGTCCCATCACCTGGTGCATGAATGAGCAGAAATTGCCAAAGTCACATTTTCCAGTAGATGACATTATTAAACAAACAAACTCTTCACAATTTACTTTGTTGACTAACCCATAGTTTTGAAAAACCAATAGTGGTTTTAGGGAATGGCGCAGTTACTGATGGATTCTCTTGCAGCTAAAACAGACACAGAACTTCTGAATCTGAGTAAATTCTCAAACCCCAAGAACTACTCTTCTGTTAAATCCAAAGAGAGTTCCTGGTACCCAATGATCATTACAAATGTAACATGAAGCAAGCATGTTCTCTTCTCCCTCATTAATCACAGGAATATTTGCAGAGAGCTTCAAATAAAAAATAATTTTTAAATTATTGCTGTTTTGCTGTTACTGAGTTATGGATCATTGTAGTTGTGCAATGTCATTGAGTATTCTTACAAGTTGATTGGTACTTGGATTAAGGAAAGGTTGTCTTATTGCAGTTCATGAGAGAATATGTTCTGCAGATGCAGTGCTGAGGGGTATTTTTTGTTACGAAAATTTTTGTTATGAAAATTTTTAAGACAAACCAAAAGGAATTTTAAGATCATTGCTGTAATGACAACAGCAGGAGGAAGAACAGGTACTACACAGTCATGTCCAGTGAGTAGTTATTTAAATTACGAGTTCCAAAATAGGGAAAAGGTTATACATATAAACAATGTTATATGCACGTTCAACAGCTAGGCTTGTATTTTCATCTGGATTTGGGAAGGTGTATGTGTGTGTATATCCACTTAACTGTATTTTTTTCCTTGTTTGCACAATTTGTATTCACTTGGCTTCATCCAAGCTTATGTACTTGTAAGAAAACCCAAAAAACTAAACTACAAGGAAAAAACCTTTGCTACAAAAAAAAATTGTAGCACTTCCTGATCATACACATCTTGTCATTTTGGTTTGTGCTTTTACAAGAGGTGTCAGTAATTACTGAAATACTTGTCCTTCAATTTAAATGTGATGTTAAGAAGCAAACATTATGCAAACACTGAGCACATTCTTTCAGCACCTGGAGCAGGGTGCCTGAGCTCTGGCTGCCAAGAGAGGTGCTGCTGTCTGATCTCAGCCTCTTCTGAAATATGTAAAGATGATAAGCATTTCTCACCAATGCATATGTAACTACAGGTTAAAGACCAAGTCTCATTCAAATAAAAAGAAAATAAACACTTTTAATGCATTTTAAAGTGCTTAAAAAGCACACAGTGGTGGTGTCTGCAGGTAAAGCACAGAAGCAAACCTTAAATGTGCAATACTGCTTAAACCCATCAGCCCATTCAATTCTCTTTTTCCAGATTCTTTACATCATAAATGTAGCAGAAGCTGATGATGTCCCCTGACAAAGAAAGGCAAATTATTTCAAAAAGTTATGTTTTCAAAAAAAAAGTTTTGTTTTAAAATTCTTGCAACTCAAGAGACGTGAGATACGCCCGAGTCATCTAATACTGGAAGTGGGACTGGACTTCCAGATCATGTTTGTTAGCGAGGTCTCTGTGAGCATTTCTCAGAGGCCATCCGTAGCTGAGGCTCAAGCTGCAGGACATCTCTCTGGTGGCACTGCCTTTGGCTCATGCAGGGCTGTGACAGCACCAATGTGGGGAGGCAGCCCCACGTCCACTGGGGTACAGTGGAGGAAGGCAGCAGCCCGAGCACTGACCAGTCTTCCCTCTCTGGCACAGTCCATTCCTCCTCCAAACGTGAGAAGTGGATGTAAGGGCAGAGAACTGCCATGGAAGGTAGGATAGGCCACGGCACAGCAGCTAAGAGATGGGAGAGAAAGATCTGGGAGATCGTAGGATATTTTACCTCACATTCAAATAGAGATAAAATACTCTTTTATCTGAACTCTGCTTGAAAACCTGTAGAAGCAGAGCAGTATGTGGTGAATAAACAACAGAATTACTATAATGAAATGATACTGTAAAAGAATGAAATTTAGTAAACATTTGATCTCATTAAAAAAATGTATTCTTTCTATGAAAGAAGAAAAAAAAAGGACATGTAAACCTGCTGAAATAATGTCAAGAAACTAAAATTATACTACATGGAACAAAAGACTGCATCCTCTATGTAAATACAAGTAGTTCTATTGCTAAGTTCCCATCCTCTATCAGAAATCAAGCTCATTTCTTTTTCCTTCATTTTTATTTACCAACTTTTTCTGTTGGAACTTTCCATTTTCTTAATCAATGGGTAGCTGCTAATTTCAGAGGGTTTTCCATAGCCAGTCTGAACTGGGATGGTATATTGCATATATTAATGATAGGTTCCTTTCTAGTGGAATTTTTTAAGTGCTGTTCCTCAGTACAGCATTCCTGCCCTTATATTTTTTTGTATAGTTTTGGAAAATTAGCTGTTAAATCCTACATTTCTATACACGGAAAATAACGGGGACACACACACAACAACAAACGCAGTAAAACTTGCTCTGAATTTGAGGATTCATTTATTTGGTTGTTAAAGAAACCAGCTGCGGTAGCATTGCACAGTGTATGGGTTTGGGGTTTTTTTCCCTCTTCTTCCTGGATCAAAAGAAAGGCTAAGCAGCACTGCTTTAATACATTGAGGCTACTGTCATGCCCGCTTTTTCTAGCTCTAGGAGTTACAGTTGCTTCAATGTCATCCTTTCTGTATCCATCTAATGACTATTAGCTAGAGTCTAAGTAGTTTAATTAAACTCTTTAAAATATGGTATTTATTACTGTTGTGTCCAGCTACTTTTCATCTTCAATTACTTCATGAGCATTTAATAGATAAGAAAATTCCTTACAGATTTTAATTGAAAGCCTTAATGAAAATTATTGGGCTAAAAAGCCCCTACATGTTGCATCACTGAAAGTTTATGCAAGGTGATCCAAGACTGAGAGTGGATCAAGTAACCAAAAAAATAAGAGGGGATATACCTCCAACAACATTTCTGTCTTGTTGATCAATTCCTAAAAGCAGTTAAAGTGTTTAACACAAGAATGAGATTTGGTTTTAGTCTGAACTCAAAGTGCTTTGAAGAAGATGCGCAGCATGCATGGCCATTTATCACGTATCAATCACTATCATTCATTGTTTACTGGAAGATTCTATTAAATATTCTCATGAAATTCCACAATGTTCACTTGTCTTGATCAATATATCAAAGCATTAGGGGGAAGAAAAAGAAAATCACATGGTACTGGATCTTCCTACATTTTGTTAAAACCATTGAATGAACTGCTGGTAATGTCCATCCCCTGTAGGCAATCATTTAATTAAATCTTGGCAACAGATACAAATAATCTCACAACTTTAAAAAGGACAGCATAATAAAATTTGTAGCCTAGAGAGAAAAAAACCCCAATCAAACCTAAGCCAATGAATTTCAGTTTGCTTATTTTATTGGTTGCTGCAGCACTTCAGGTGGAAGTGGTCCTGGACAATTGTGTTGCTTAAGATCTTCCATAATGTGTCAGAAGAAAACCTGAACACATCCTTGCTGACCAGCCACTCTTATCTTCTGTTGTCCGTTTGTGGTCTAAAAGCAGCAACAAGCCATATACTTGTTATTTCTTATCATAGAAGGAGCTTTTATATTTTACTCTATTTTGTCTGAGAAGATTAAACCTGTATTCATGGGAAGTTGATGGAGCAGCTCACCCTGGAAACCATTCCCAGGCACATTAAGGATGAGACAATTTGTTTGCACCGCTCAAAGCCAGTTTCTCACATCTGCTTTCTCAGCTGAAAGGTGCTCTTGGGTAGCACTGAAACTGATCTCTCACCTGCCCAAAGTGCTCCGTAAAGCACCTGGCAAAGCTCAAGTTTTACAGAACATGCAGCAGCAGATGCCAACACTGAGCACCTGCAAGCTCACCCAGGCCACTCCTTTCCACAGTTCCATTGTCCTCTATTTTAGATGCGAGCGTGGATGTCTGTCCTGGGGACGTGCTGGGGGCAGCGGCTGTCCCAAGCCTCTGCGAACTGGCTGCAACCACAACCCCAGTGATACCTGGAGTTGCCAGTGTCCCTAGGGAAAGGGGGTGTCACAAGCCTGTCAAGCCCCAAGGTTCAGAATTCAGTGGCTAAACCTTGAGAATGGTGGTGGTATCAATAAATCCCTGTTGGTGGTCTGCAAGACTGGGTGTGATAACCACAGGAGTTACTGTGCTGTTAACATAGTCCCAGGTAGATTGTCCCAGGTAATCCAGGGAGTGGAGAACACCAGACGAGACCACTAGGTACTGGCAGAAGTTCTTCCTGTAGCTGGCAAAGTCAAAGAGGTGGGTAGAGCTGATAATGGCGCTGTGGACTGAACACTTCCATGCCCATTGCAGTCTTCCCCACAGCTGAAGGATCCAGCCACTGACCAGCAGCAGCCAAGGACAGTAAAACTGCACACAGAAGAACCCTGCAACAACTTTGAATGTGAGTGTCTGCAACTGACTGTTTTGTGCAATTCCTTTTCATCCAGTGCTCCAAGCACTCTCACAAGCTTCTCTCCCAGGCTCAAAATACCTTGCCAGCTACAGGGAATCATTCTTGGCCGCATTTCCTGCTAGGAACTCATGTTCTGCAGTTGTATACATTTTACTGGGGTGCAAGATGCTGGCCCTCTTGAGTAACAGCACCACAACCACCACAACCACCCTACCAAACAGCTGGAAGGGCTTCTTGCTGCTCTGACATGGCTTGGCATGTCCAGAGAGATGGGAACCCCACTGACTGTGTGGTCTGAAGAGCAGAAGCACCAAACATCATGGTCTGGGCAATGAAACACTGAGGAGAAGGAAGAACCACCACACCTGACATAGTCATTACTGAAATGAATGCTGGCATCTTCCACACTCGGACAATGGAAGCACATTGTAAGTGCACCAGGTTTGCTGGAGAGGTTTGCACTGTCAAGTAGCAAATCCTCTCAAGATGTCTGTCACAGCAGAGCACAGACACTGCCTACTTGGGATAAGACGGTTCCAAATCAAAGAACATTTAACACCAAAATTAGTATTCTCAGCAGCCTATACCAGGGGTCTGAGGAGCTCTGCAAAGTTTTCGGTGAAATTGATTGCTTCAATTAATACAAAGGAGCTCATACTGCAAACACTGCAACAGAATATTGTATATAACAAAAGCAAACTAGGTCTTTTTACATTATAATGTTGAAATAAAAAAATAATAATAGTTTCTTACCCAGATTTTCCTGAAGAATTTTTCCCAGTAGGTGCACCCAAAGATTTTCCTGTTTTCCTCAGTATTTCTGATGCGGCCTCTGCAGATCATTATTTAAAAACTTTACTTGCCATAAAACATGATAACCTGCATAAATTCATTAACCTCAGAAATGCAGGGATCAAAGATACTGATACAAGTAGCAGTATGCATTATCATTCACAGGTTATACTACAAATAAACTTTAAAGTAACTTTAAAAAACATCTCCTAAACATAGACTGATACAGGTCATGATTACCAGTAGCAATGGTTCTAGAAAACATATTATGTGGTATTCTACTTAGAGGGAATTGTTTTAGGGAAGTGGTGGTGTTAATTTTAAAGGCTGGATCAACAAGGGCATTTGAAAACAACAACACACAAAGCTTCGTACCTCATCTAAATGGACTTAAGGTAAAAAGGATGGAATAAATCTTAAAATTGAAGATTAAAGATTTGCAGTTCTTTATGGGCAAAAAGAACCTCAAAACCAGATGGTATGTTTTAGGTCTATATAGATACTTCTGTTTGAGGACTTCTAACTGAAAATGCATTTGGGTCCCTCCTGAAGACCCAAATGAAAACCTCTGTGCATACAATTCACACAATGGATCGAGATAATGACCAGGAAAGCCATTCACTATCAACAACATCCACCTGGAAATTTTTGGCCTTTCTCTTTTACAACAAGTGTCATATGGAAATGAGTTTAGGATTTCATGTCAGGACTTGCAAAAAAACCCCAACCACACACACAAAAACCAACCAACCAAACAAAAACAACAAACAAACAAACAAAAACCCCACCAAAAAAAAACCCAAACCAAAATCCAAAAGAAACCCCCCAAAAAACCCCAACAAAAAAAGTCAAACTTTGTAATTCTATAGTATTCTATCAGAAAACTGGATTCCAAAGTCTAGGATCTGCTTTAAAAATGCCTCCCCCACCTCAAATACCTCAGGGTTTGTTACAAGAAAAACACAAATATGACTAAACGAAGTCCTTACCTGCCTTATGTTTGTCTGTGTTGGCACCTTTTTGTACTCTCTCCAGAAGTGATAACACAGCAGTTGTTAACGTTGGAGTTTTTCTCTCAGTTAATGGTTGCTTGTCCTAGTGAAAAAAGATGCATAATCATCACTCAACTCTAGAAAGGAGCTTATAGACCCTAGTGAAAATTCTGCAAATTGCTGTTGAAGTGGTGCTAGGAAGGAACAGGCAAACGGTGCACCCTCTCCCACTTGCAAGACATTTTTTCTGCTCAAAATAGGTGAAAGAATAATAAGATTTTTCAACATCTGTAAAAAAAAAACCTAAAAGAAAATCCCCTGCCAAAACAGTACTCTCCTAAGGGAACTGTTTACATTATTCTCTTTTCTATAACAAAACAAGATCCCACTTCAAGAGACTGATAATTAGCTCTATTTTTCTGATTCTCCTAAGGAGCTCAACCCTTTGGTCTTGAGTCTAGTGACCAGGCAATAGCAAACCTTGCAACAGCAGGGAGGCCTAAAGAACAGGAAGAGCTTTCTCAATGTACCCCAGAAGCTGCCAGGTTTCTGATTCTCTACAGCTGTTACCCTGGAATCTAACTGCAGAAGAGTCTGAAAAAGTTGTTGTCCAAAGTTTTTTGTACTGTCATATTCTGTCACTTTTTTAATCCGAAAAAGGGCTCCAGTTATGGGCAACTTCCAGGTGATATTCAGCATGTGTCTTGTTTAAGAGTTTATAAATTTCCCTGGAATTTTAAGTCTTATATTAATATAGGCCTTTACTCACCACGAACTACAGTTTAGCAAATCTGTTTTCAGGACAAGACAAGTGTGACTGTGTTTGCTTACCAAAGCCTGGCTGGTGGAGTTTGCAGCACGGCAGACAGCTTGTTCTTCACAAAACTCCATGCTCCTCTGTGGTGGAGCTTCATTAAACTTTTTTGAGCAGCGTGGACACTGAAAATAGTCTGACCATAAGAAAGGAACAGCTTGTGTCACAGCTTATACACCACAGGAGAAGAATTCCCCTGCTTTACTGGAGCATTCAAGATGCAGTTCAACACCTGGCCCCACCAGCAGATGTCCATGATGAATTCCCATCAGCTCCCAAAGTACAAACTTAGCAGAACTACAAAACCTTCCTCTAGAAAAACGCTTGGGATACTAAAATGCATGCTTATGGTATTAACCCAGCAAACAGTAATTGCTTTCAGGAATAAATCCTGGGGATTAATAAAAGCGGGTTTTATTATTTTTGTCCTATTCCTAACAACTCCCAACCTCACAATGAAACAGTCTGAGCAGAGCTCCTCGAGAAGCATGCGAATATCCAGGTCTCTGGCTGCAGGGAGGGTCTGAGCATGGTGTTAAGTGCTGGAGGACAGTGGGAAAGACACCCGCATGTGGTGTGAACAGGTGGATGATCTGCTCAGCCTGGTGGCAGAGCTTAAAGAGGAGGTGGGGAGGCTGAGGAGTATCAGGCAGTGCAAAAGAGAAGTAGACTTGTGGAATTGCACCCTTCCATCCCTGAGAGAAATGCAGCGGATGGAAGATCAGCGAGAGTCTGAGGAGCTCCGCCTCTCTTGCCATCAAGCAGAAGAAGACCTAAAAGCAGGGAAATGCAAACAGGTCCCTGCTCAGGGAAGAAGAATCCCCTGCTGGCTTCCCTTGCCTTCCCAGGGGCCCTTACAGAATAGGTGTGAAGCCTTGGATCTCGACGGTCGGGCAGGTGCCAGCAGAGAAGAAGCTCTCTGTGTGGTGTTTCCCGGATCAGTGTAGTCCACCAGACGGATCACAACTGCAGGTATTAAAACAAGGGTGGTTGTAGTGCGTGCCTTGCTCCTGAGGGGAACTGAGGGTCCTGAATGTCAACCAGACTCATACCACAGGGATGTCTGCTGCCTTACTGGAGCCGGGCTAAGGGGTGTTTCCAGGGGACTCCCTGGACTAAGTCAATGCACTGATTACTACGCCCCAGTGATTGTCCAGGTGGGCAGTGACAAGGAAATTCGGTCATAGGTTGGAGTCAATGATCTCAGAGGTTTTTTCTGACCTAACTGATTCTGTGAATTAGCAAAACACTGCTGAAGCAGTGGTGCCCCACTAGCTGAGACACATCAAAGACCCGGGTTTCTGGGTGTGAAGCAACATTGTAAAGAACATGTAGTGGTGCTTTCTAAAATCTTTTTTGAAGTATTACTGTTCTGATTCTGCTGAAAGCTCTTCAGCAACAGTTATGGCTGGTGCAGTCCAACTCATTGCAATGAACAATCAGTGTTCGGGGTCAGTGCAGTCACATTCAGCCATTGCAGCCATCTCAGACCCTTCCTCCCTGTCCAGTGCCTTTTACAAAAGCAGCCCAAGTGTCCTTATCTTAATACTAAAGATACAGCATGTTTTCAAATTATTTTGCTCAGTACCAATACAGAAAAGATGGCCCAATCAGCCACCAAAAGCCTGCTCTAGACCAGTAGCGTGGGCAAAATGGTTCTAAGCACAGGGGAGGGGAGGACAAGACAGGGCAGATACCTGGCTTCAGGGGTCTGGCAGGGACACCTGGAACTTCAGGGGAGAATGGGGAGTTTTGGGCTCTGTCTGGAGGAGGATGAGACAAAAAGGGAATCTTTCTCTCTCCTTCCCACAATCCATGTACTTTCTCACCAGTCCTGTAGTACAGGATATACATCCTCACTAGGCCACTCAGCAATTTGTCCTTCCTAAAAAGCAATTCTCCGATTCCTTTCTCCACAACTACCACTGCTCTTGCACGGCTTGGTTTCCTCCAAGAGGGGGAAGGAAAGGGAGGGTCTGCTCTTAGAGTTGGTAAAGTAAGACCAGAAATAAGAGTCATTAAAGAACTCAGCAGTGGAAATTCAGAGAGGAGCTTGGCCCCAATCAAGGAAGGAAGATGTGTCCTGCTGCTTACATTGCATTGCTGTCCTCTAGGAGACGAGAGAGGCTGGAATCATGGCAGCTGCTTTTGCTATCAGTCATGAATTCCTGCTCTGGAAGTGAGCCCAAAGAGCTCCCCCCTTCTCCCTTCTGCTCTCTGCCTTCCTGACACAGGCAGGACTCCACTGAGACCCTTTTCAAAATTGCTCCCACATTTTATAAATCACACTATCACGAGATATTGTCTGTACGTGAATCTTTTTGGATATGTAACTTTTAACACAGGGAGCTCCGTGCAGAGGCCGAATCTGGTATTAAGTAGTAAACCAGACCTGTCTTTTTCTAAATGCCTTCCCCTGTTTGCAAAGCTGGGTAGAGAAGGGGACAGTGGAAGAGCCACCACGTGGGAGTGGGGAAGCCTGTGTACACTACAGTAGTTTTGAACGGAGAGAGGATGTATTTCGCCCTCTGTTACATGATAGTACAGCTATCCTGACTCTCCTCCTGAAGTCTTAATATCAGATCCCAAACTTGCTGCCTTTAAGTTTAAAATGTATGGTTAGTTTTCTTCGCCACTGCCTCTGCCTTGCATTCCTATTCAATTCAAGCCAAAAAATAGAGCTGAGAATTAGAGTGTATGGAGGGAATTAACGTTCACATTCTGTTGTGCGAGGCACGCAAATCTGAAGCCCATCTGTGGTTAATAAGATGCCACTGCCTTACCAAAGATCAGTACAAGAACAGCAATATGATAAAGTAGACCACAAATTTGGATTGGTCCCTGGTGTGGGAGAAGGTGGAAGAGGGTGGCCCTCCTTCACAGCTTTTGTGACCTGCTTGGCTGATTGAATACTATTCAAAAAATACTCATAATCCTGCTTCCAGTTAGATTTCTTCCCTGGCTGTTTCTGTAATCGAAATAAGAGAAGACACAAACTATACTTCCCTCTTGCAATAGACAAATATCTTAGAGCAAGGGTTCTTTTTTTCTGAGGGAAAGAAAAAACATTACAAACAGAAGAAATTTGCTTTTTTTGAAAGGCACAGGAAAGCTGATTCAGCCCTTCACTGTCTATTGAGAGCACCAGAAGAAGAACAAAAAACCAATGCACTTTGGAACCTAAGAGCTAAGACCTAAGAGCACTTTGGAAGGATTAGAAAAGACACTATGACCAACACCTTCCCTTCTCCACTTGTCACATTCCTTTTACTTCAAACCTTTGTGCACTTCTGTTTCTTTCCTCAAATGATTTTAAAGGACATTTTACAACAGCAGCTGACCAAATAAGTAGTGAATTAGCATCTCTGGATAAAATAATATACATGGCATGCCCATGTGTATTCACCTCCTCCCCAGAAAAATTACTTGTTCCAGTAAGAGCTTAAGCATCTTTTCCTCCATCTCTGTAAATAAGTTCAGCTCCAATATTTTTTAAACCGTTCAGCAAAACAGCAGTGAATCTCTGCAACTTCATCTGTGGAAGGGCAGCTCTCAGGTTCAATCTTGGGCATTCATGCACCGACTGTCTTGAATCATGCTCTCTTTCAGATTTAGGTGAAGAGGAATCTGTTAGAGGTTCACATTGTCTTTAAAACATATATTTGAACATTTACTTGAAGAGCAGAGACACTTACATGCCCAGGGTAGGCATGACATCTACTGATTTGGCTTCTCAACAGAGAAATATTCTCAAACACTAGCAGCACAGGGAGGGGGAGGAAAGAATTTGGCACCCAGACAAGCACATATGTGAGACTCATCCACAACATCCAGGCTTTGTCCTTGGAGGAAACAATAATATTACTGGATGAAAGGCTTCATATGGAGATAACACAGACACACTTCGGTTTTAACTCTACCTTTTGCAGGGGCTGCTTCTTCACGGTGGTGATTTCTCTTGCCCATAGTCTCTCTTTCAAGATGCTGAAGGGTTTGCACTTTCTGTTGAGGCTTTCTTGGCACACTGGATCAGCTGGGATGCAAAGAAAACCAGTTGTTTATGGATTGGAGTGATGCTTTTTTAATGATGCTTTCTTACCCAGGCTCTAAAATTACTTATATTCATGAGCAGGGAGCTGCAGCAGTATTTATTCTGGGTTCGGTTTAACTCCTGAAGGACTTCATCAAAACTTTAAAAAGCTGTCCAAGTACAGCTGTGGTTCAACACAAATAAGAAATAGAAGCCATTTCCAGTTTGTTCTGCTCAGGGACGTGCTGGAGGCCAGTCCAAATAATGCCAGGCAGAGAAGAACAGATTGGGTCTGAACAGGAGCTGTCCCATTGGCCTCCCCCCGCCACACACCTGGTTTTCTTTCTTTCTTGGTTAAGAGGGACAACAGTCTCATCCTGTTCAAGGGGCCAGTATTTTCATGGTTAGTTCTCTGAGTTCAGATGTATTCCAGAGTGGGGTCTCCCCCTATGAACAGCAGTGCTGTCCATCCCACCAACACTACTGAAAACAGCCACAGCCCCAGGATGAATGGGAGCAGCTGCTTATCAGCACCGGTAACCTGTCAGCACAGAAGGAAAACTAGGGATAGCACCTGCAGCTGGAAGCACAGGGAAATTTTAGATAGATACGATATCCAGTGCCAAATTTGTGGAAGAGCCATGCCTCACAACAAACAAGGCTGTAAGGTTCAGAAGTGTCTCAGATTTTAGCATCACCCTCACTCTTCTGCAACAGGATGGGCAATGCCCTTTGTGAGGAACACTATGGAAGCAAGGACCAAACTAAAGCCTCTCTCCTGCTCTGTGAATTGCATGAGTCCATCCACAGCTGGTAAATTAAAAACTCTGTTCCTATCTTATTTTGGTTTCTCCCCTTTTCTAGTTCTCCGTTATGCTCTTGATCCTCATATTAATTTCTCTATGCGGTCCACTCTCTTTCCATGGGAATTAAGCAGATGCCTAAGCAAGGCATTTTGGTTACAGCTCAGCTGGACTAAAACCCACCTCGTTCTACTAAAACACACATTTCTAAGTCCTCATTTCCCTTTGAACCTTCTACTCATATGGTTCAGGTCCTTACTTTCTGTTTCCAGACATTTTTGACAGCAAACTTGAGAGGAATACTCCTCTGCAGTACCAGAAGAGCAGCAGATACCTGTTCCTTGCTCACTGAGGAGCAGACCAGAACTGCATCATCAAGGCACAGAGAGCCATTGTAGGACTTGTATCTCACACTAGTCACAGTGACACAAAACTTCTCATCTCTCTCATAACACAGATCTCTCTTTTCAAACTATTTTGCTGGATAAAACCATTGTGCTCTTCATGTATCTTGAGATACCAAATATGGAACTACTAATGCAAAGTAATTGCACTTTGTCTAGGTTCTTACAGTCACTCAAATTCCAGTGTATTTGTTTTGTTTGGTCTGGTTTTTTCCTTGCCACATCAGTTTTTAGCACTATTGCAGGGCTGATCTGATCTACCACAGAGACACAGGATCAGTAACACAGAGGAGCAGAGGGGTATGTGCAGAGCCCCACCCCTTTCAGAGAAACCCTGCAGTTGGGTTGTGCCAGGCAAACTGTGCAGCCACCCATTCAGTTTGTAACCCAGGGATCAGGGAGGTCAAGGGGAATCTTTTCATTCACTTCAGCAGGCTTTGGAACAGAGCCTGGTGCCCACATTATGCTGTCAAAGGGACTACTTATCAGATGGTTTATTAGTCTATTTTTTCCAAGAAGACTGAAATAACAAATTCAGCCTAAAGCCCTGGAACAAAAAAGGAAGCTGCAAGTTAGTAATTTATGCCTCACCAAGAGAAAATACATTATTTTAAATCCAGTGTACAGTAAACATGATTTTGGGCAAGCAGATAAGATAGTGCAAGACTGAAGATGAATTCACAGTGTGTCTGTGCATGATTAATTCTCTAATCAAGTTCACTAATGAAAGCAGTTACTAGATAATTTGCTGTTTTAAATATGTTCAACGCACTTGTCCACTAGCAGTCACCTCCTCCTTCCCCAGTGCTCATTACCCATTTCAGCTAAATGCATTGGCATTCCCATTAAAAAGAAGGTTTTTTTACCACAACATCTTATGCAAAGTGTTTTCCATGGGTTGTAGAAGGAGCCAGACTTTGACTTCAGGCAGCTGTGCAAAATGCAAACCATGCAAGAGTCTCAGTTACACAGCACAGAATGTCATGACAGCAGCAGAGTCAGTGCTTGGACAGGGCTCTTGTTGGAACAGTACTGCATTGTCAGACAGGGACATCTCCATAGAATTACCGAATATCCTGAACTGGAAAGGACTCAAGGATTATCAAATCCAGCTTTCCAGTTGCATGCCAGAATTCCCTTTTGCAGAACTCCCTCCTTATTTATCCTGTTCCAACAAAGCACAAGCTGTCCTTTGCTATGACAGGCAGCATTCTGTTTTCCACATGGCTGCTCAGGTATGTGCTTTCACAGTGACATCACAGTTGGCTCAGAAGATGGTGGAACAATACTGAAGTTCATCACTGCCTAAAATCAGGGCAGGTGACCTGCACTCACCCAGATTTATTCTGTTTGGATGTCAGCAGGAGCTAGTGATGCCCAGTAACGGCTTAGGTAGGAAACGTCACACAAAGTATGATACCATCTTCATTACTGAAGTGGAATGTTTCCATGATATGCTAAACAGTATTCCAAGATGATCTGACTTTGTAGATGCCAAATTTGTTAAGATTTGCATTTAAATCACCTTTTATTTTTTGAAAAAATAGGTGCTAAAGTTACATGGAAAGTAGTTTCAGGCCCTTTTAACTCCAAAGATAGTCACACTCTCATTCCAGAGCAGGTACATGACTTGTATTAAACAAAAACAGCTTTTAGGAAAACTTTAGGAAAAAGAGAGTCCTTTTCGTTTGACTTGTAATCTACAGAGGTACTTCACTGAATTAACTTCTGTAAGGACTTCTCATGTGGTTTTTACCTGCTCTTGCTAAAACAAAAGAAACCCTTGTCTTGCTAAGCAGATGAGTGACTGCTTTTGTTTCTTACCTTTTCCTTGGGATTTTACCACACTCCAAAGCACAGTTAAGGTTACTACAGTTTCACTGATTACAAGTGCAGAGGAACAAGGCAATTCTGTACTCTTTTTGACTCTTTTCCTATTGTCTTTGTTTAAATGTCTTTCCTCTTTTGTTTCCAAGCAATAGCTGTGTCTGTCCTTAGTCCGGACTATACTCTTCAACTTCCTCTGCCTCCCCACCTCTTTATTCTGTTCTCATCCCCTGAAGGTTTTTTTTCTTTTGTTTTTATTTTAAACAACTTTAGGTATAAGCACAGTATCACTGAATCAGTGATGAGAAATCTAGCAAAGAACATGTTCACTGTCTTTAGTAAAAGACTGTTCTTTTTGGTAAACCACAAAATCATATTCCACCCAAAAGCACTGAACAGCATCCGTTACTTACTTGTTCCATTTAACTTACTTCCTGGTATCTGACTCATCTCAACAGAATTGCTTCTCAGATTTCCTTTTCTGTGTTGTTGTCCGGAGTCATGAGCGCTGGGTGGTCAGTATTCAAGTTACTATGGAATCAGTGATTACACCATTAGCAATTATGACACAGGCAGACCCTGCTTAAGCTTGTCAAACGCATGAAAACTAGTACAGGTATCAGCTAAAGGAAAACTCTGAAATATAATCTTACAGATTATTTCTATTGATTCTGTTAACAGACAATTTTAGAAAATGAAGGCTTAATCTAGATGTGGATACTGTATTGATACTTTAGCTTTCTGAGCAGTGATCCAAGACTTGTAGACTCCAATGCCTCTTTATTCCCTTCCCCAACAGCATGTTACTTTCCCAATTAAAATGTATTATATAAACCTCCTTCCAATAAAAACAAGTATTTTGAATTGCTTCTCTACATTAAGGCTTCATCAGTCCCTGTTAGGTTGTCTCCATCTAGTATCCACAAAACTATTGAAGGAATACTGAAGATGGTTTGAATGCAACAGTAGTCAAGCCACTCCATGTTGGTTACCATGTCCCTTCCAGTAAAAAGGTTAACTTTTCATGTAAAGGCAGAAGATTGCTCTGTCTGTAACATAAAGACCTAAACCCAAGGGGTTTTTTGTGAATACAGAAGGATTCAGGACTGACTACAAATCCTATTCATTTCATTCACATGTTATGGACTGGTCACTATCAAAATAATTCATGTTCATAGTATAAATATTTAAGTTCACCCCAAACCTACAGATTTTGGCCTTTAGCTCATCTCTAGGAAGTCTTTACAACAATGTGGGTAATAAGTGGGTATTAAGTTTGTATTCCAAGTAAACCAAATTCAACTCGAGACCTGAGGAAGAGTGTTCCAGAAACACCAAGATAGTGACTATAGGCAACACACATTATTTATCCAAGTATCTGCTGTTTGGATGCCATCCTACTCAGGCTGAGTACTTCCAGCAAAGCCAATTCCAATGGCAACATTAAGGGTCACTGACTATTGTAACTGCAATACTCACTGTGACAGATTTTATTCTCCAGGAAATGTAAAACTCGGGTTAGGTAACAGGGATGTCTAGCTACCAACAGCTTTCCAGACACTTCTGTTTACAAAACGTAATTCTACAGCTTCCATCATTGTACCAAAACAACAAATAACCTACCCAAAAAAACCCCCAAGGAGCAGGTGTAAACTCCTTGACTTACAAAACTGTATCATAGCAAGACTCTATATTCAACCATTGGTATAAGACAGAGAAGACACAAATGAAAATATTGTTTTGTAAACTAAAATAATTTAATAAAAGAATCTAATCGGATCAAATCTGTAGGATTCTGCTGATTTGTTGAATACATTCAACAACTATACATATAACTCTGTTCAGTGATAACTTGTCAGAAAAATATTAAAAATTTTAATACATTTCTGCTGTAATGAAACTTTGCAGCAATTGCCATGTCACTCATGACAGAACAGACATCACCAATACATTATTTTATATAGAATTTCACTTCAGAAAAAATGACAAGTTACTGGGTCTTGTTACGGTGAGATCTGAACAATCTCCTTTGAGCAGGACTGGCAAAGCTGTGAGTTAGCAGTTCCCTTCTCAACACAAATGAAAAATTAGGGATGTTTTCCACAGTAAGTTTCTCAGTTTCGTCAGGACAGCTTCAGACCTTGCACGTTTTGTTTCAGATTGAGCAACTCTTTCTCTTGTCTTGTTTTCTCCAGTTTGAAGGCCAGCTTGTTGGCTTTCTTCTCCATTCTGCGTTCCTGTGCATAACAATAATGAGAAATTTACAAAATAGGAATTAACATGCAAAATCAAACCATTCCAATTAACTCTTCTAGACCATGAAAACAAGAGCAATCGGGGCAATAATATTATTTATGGCAGTAATTATTAGTGGTCAAATTAATATGTGTACCACCAAGATAAACATCTTTAGTAAGCTGAAGCTTCTAATATGCTGGCAATTTCTGTTCCTAAGTAAGACAGCTAGGATTTCATTGTGGCCAATTAGGATTTTCCACATTTCTTTCAGATACCTTTCACTTTGTGAAACATTGTAACTATTTCCTTCGCTACTGTAGATAGTAAGGAAACCTGATGCTCCTTCCGAAGTTGTAGCTGCAGTAGTGGCCACAGTAACAGACCCAAAGTTTTGATACTGGAAATCAGTAAGACGAAAGTACCATGTTAACTTTCTTCCCAGTAGATTTTTTTTTAAAGAAGCAATAATTAGTCCTTTGAGACCAGCAAGTTTTTCCCATTATTTGCAGACATGACAAGTGCATTTTAAAAAAAGTTTGTAAGACAGAATTCAGATAACATAAAATGCTTTGCAAGGTTTTATTTCCAGCCGGGAGTACCTTTCGCTCCTCTTTTATTGCCTGTTTTCTGGCTCTGCGATCCTCTGTGCTCTCAGCTTTGCAGCGAGGCTGCGTTGATGCTCTTGGCAGGTCACCGCCATTGATCATTTGCATGCGTTCCACCTGCTTAGCAGTAAGACCTTTCTGAGGCAAGACATGGAGGGGAATTCCAGTCTTCTGAGAAATTTTTATTGGCTTGGGCTAAAATAGAGAGTGCATATATATCATATTCTCTCCAAGAATTGCACATGGCACTGCCTTACCAGCGTAAGAACTTTAGATTCAGATTTAACAGTAATAAATATTAAGTTTCCTCATTTAACTTCCTCACAAAAACACACATTAATCCCTAAGTAAGAAATCAAACACGTATGTGACAGAATCTGGCCTCCAGAACAAGAGAAACATTTTTCCTTTTTGTTTAAATATTACTGAAAAAGTAAAGAACTTAAGTAGTCACAATATTCCTTTATAAGCTTGTAAGAAAAAGGTTTCATTTAAAATTTGGGGATATCAAGCTGTGGTCTAATGATGGGCAACATCTGGACGGCCAAAGAACTAGAATAAATTGTTTCAGACCATAGGAAAATACAACCTGAACAAATATGGGGCTGTGAGATACAGATTACACAAAGGTACAGCACAGATAACAACAAAGGAAATTCCTTGCTCTGTATGTTTCTGCCTAGTTATTACAGAAATTTTGAACTCAGTTTTCCTTCTAATAGAAAAAAATATATCCAAACCTAGTGAAGAAAGAATACCAGAGGCTAACACCCTCCCCAATCCTCATTCTGCTCCCTGTCTTTAAAAACAGATACCCATTGAGAAAACAAACACATCTGTCTCAAGTTTTCCCAGTGTTATTCATCAGAGCAAGTTTAGTAATTTTACCTTTGATGGCTCCTTAATAAGCGTTGGGTGATTATATAAGTTGGAATATGTACCTAAGTCACAAAGAAAAAGGAAAGTAGTCAAGAAAGGCTTGCAAATACAAATGAGGTAAATTTATTATTAACTGTCCTGCTGCTTAGGTTTTGGAAATTCCTCCTGTTGTGCTGAGAGAATAAACCATTTTACCTGAAGCACTGTCAGAAAAGTTCTGAAATCACCTATCATTTACTTTGAAATCCTAGGAACAAATAAGCAAATTCCAAAATACTTACTCAAAATGGATTCACAATCCCACTTTTCTTTTGGCTCCTCAATAACTACAGCTACTATTTCTTCCTTTTCTTCCTCACTTTCTTCATTTGCAGGAGAGTCCAAATCTTCATTGGGTTCAAGAGCATCCAATTTCACACAACTTAAAAATTCAGAGAAGAAAAAAATACGGTTTATCTTTTCTTGAAAATGTATTATTATGTAAACCCAGACTCCCTTCAGTAAAACTCCAGACCCAAGAAAGCTATTTCCAATGAAATCTGCAGCAAAAATGAAATTTCCTTAAGTAAGCCTCTTCAAAAAAAAAAAAATAAAAACATTAGGACAAAAACAGAGTCAACAAAAGAAGTATTTCTGCATTTCAAGAGGATGAATGTCTCTAGATACTACTTATATTTAGTTCAATACCATTATACAAAAGGAGCATAACCTCACTCAAACCAACAAAATTCCTCCACTTAATTTTATCATACAAATGGATAATACTCATATGCAACTGCTTTTATTGTGGGATGTAATCTTTGAGTACATGAACTTGAAACAACACGCCCAAAATTTCAGTATAAACAGAGAATTACAGAACTATTTATGTGAAGCAGTACTTCTGGGAATACATACTTCTTTGCTTTCTCTTTGTAGTAATCATCCAGGACTTCCTGCAACCGAGCATTGTCGGTGTTAATATAGCCTTCTAACTCCACGTTATCTAAGGCTCCAATTTCATCTTCATCAAATTGTTCATAAAACTAAAATAAAGAAGTGGATATCTGTCATTAGACTACATTTGTCATGCATCTTCTTGATAGCTTAAAGAAGAGCCACACATTTGTTTTTACTTGCCTCTTTTTCCTCTGCCCTCTCATTTGCTGAACAACTGCCAAACACATCTGCAGTAGGATTTCCTCCTTACTGTCAGTATTCTCTCAGCACGGGAGTCACAAAGTTATCTTATAATAGTAACATATAAATCAGCTTCTAGAAAACATTTCTTATTCTGATGCATTATTTCAATCTGTGCCTTAAGAAGCCTGTCACTGCTCAGAACAAAAGTTACACCCTATTGCACTGTTCTGACATCAGTTCATGAATGTATACTTTACCAGGGACCTGTATATGGTTTGCTGTGTTGAACTGAGCCTCTAATTTTGAATGCTCATATAGTCATTGGAGTAATAGGTTTAACCCTATCAGTGCTAGGCCTTTCAATAGCAATTAACACTATAACCTAGGTGACACAAGCCTCTTAAAGTACCCAGTATTAAATGTAGAACATGTGCAAAGAGCAGTGGCTTGATGCCCTGACTGCTAAACATAGTAAAATCTGCACGGGTATACAGGACACTGCTTGATGAAATGAACCAAAAGAAAAAGAAGCATTTAACACCCTTCACAGTTACACTCTTGAGCTGCCTCACCTTCTCAAATCTGTCATCCAACAGGGTTAACTGCTCATTCCGTCTTATTACTGAAGACGTCATAGAATAGTCCGTGAAACGACTCCTGGTTTCTTCTTGCATAAAAAGGAATTCTTTTGTCCGTCCATTAACCTCATCATCTGACAGAGGACCTTCTGAATCATAGTCTTTATCACTACTGCAGCTATCCTTTTCATCACTATCATCTTCCATATCTTCCCATTCATCTTCATCCTCAGCATCGGGTCCCCTGAACAGAAGTATAAAATAGGTTTAGAATAATACATGGACCTTCCCATAGCTCTGACCTATGCTGGGTTATCTGAAACAATTCGGCAATAACAGATTTAGATCTTGAGAGTGAGACTTTTGTCTGAGAGCTGAAAGCTGCTGGCTGGATTATGCCTCTGTGCATTGGGAGGGAAGTTATGTTTATATTCAGCTGTACGTGTCAAAGCAGAAAAATACCAGCTGCATTCCTGAATATTAAAACAAGCAAAATTTCTCATTGTTCATGAAATTATGAGAATGATACCCCAAGACACCTAAGTAGATAAAATGCAGTGGGGTATCACATGAAGCATTTGTAAAGGTTCCAGAAACATCCATTAGCCTTCATCAATACTACTACTACTGATGTATTTTACATGTAGATGACAGTGTTTTAAACAGTTCAAGAACACTATTATTCCAAACACTGCACATAATCCGTGAGCTCAAAGTAACAAATGAAACCCATCTCTTGGATAACATAAGAAATTTGATTTTGCAAGCTACCATCCAAATAACGCAAGGTAATACTTTTTTGAACACACCGAAGTATTCCATTTGAAATCTAAAACCATTGTGGCTTCCTACAGCACCACATGCAAGAGCAAATAGCATCTCTCCTATTTATATATGACAAACATTTCAACAAAGCTCTGTCTACCGCTTCTGTGGTTTATTTGCTTGTAGAACAAAATCATCTTCCAGGATATTTTCTGGATTGTCAAAGTCAAAATCATCATCAAGAGCTGCAACAATATCTGGGTCAAAATCTAGCCGTGGTCCTAGAAAGTTAAAAAAACCAAGACATAAATATTTACATTTCTCTGACATTACAAAGCTACTTTCCTGGATAAAAACCAATCCAGCTGGACTGTTAATTTGCAGTAAGGAAAGCTTACACCAAAGAATCACAAAATTCCTCAAGAATATTTGCAGATTTGATACAAGCCAGAGTAAGTCACCAATCTCTTGTCAATTTTTATCATTCAGAAAAAAACATTTCCCAGAGGTCTTAAGCTTCCATAAAAGTATTTTAATATAGAATATTAAAAAAAAAATTCCAGGTTAAAGTACCACATGATCAACTACCAGCATCAGCTCCAACCCTAAAATTCCCCACATTACAAAAGGTTACAAAGTGTTTCTCTACTGCAATTAACAGAAGTGTCTTTAGCATCCTTCTGTTAGGACAGAGAGAACTGCTACAATTCCTTTCTGTTATGAAATATGGAGATAGCTGTAGAGTCAATGTTCAGTGCAAACACGGATACATAACAAAAACCTACTCACAGCCTGTAACACTGAAATAACACTAACAAAGGAATGCAAACACTTCTCAGCATTTGAAAAGAAACTGAGTGAAAATCCAGGTGCAGACTCGGATTCAGACAGACAGAATAATAAATTAATAGTATTATCTCCAGTTTTCCCCTGTTACTAGTTTGTATTTGCTACACAATAGTAAGAGCTCACAGATTCCACCCTCTCCAAGCAAAGCTAAAGACCTCTTATTGGTGAATCACAGAAATGAGTCTCAAATTGAAACATGGGTCTCTCACAGAGCTATTGAGCCTGTTCTAAGCCAAAAAAATTATAACACCACAATTGAAGCTATAATTACCATCTAGTTCCTAGATGGCAACTCACATTACAGAAAGGTAAAAAATACCTGAAACAGGAACAGCTTTATTTAACAAGCCCACATCCTCTTCAAACTCTGTGGCAAATACTGAGGAAGGCAACTTAATAGATGGAGCCTTAGAAAAAGAAACAGGAAAACATGATCACAATATATTTGTTCTCAGTTTCTCATTTGAGCTCACATTAACAAAAACATGTGGATATTCCATGTGACCAAAAGAAACTCTGTGAGTGGTACTTAAATGTTACAACAAACGCTACTTTATCACTGGCAAATTTCCAGAGTTATACAATGATAGCTATGTAAAATGCTGGCAGCATCAATTCTCATGTCAGTATCCTCCAGGTACAGAGACAGTATTTTTTGCATCTCTGAAGCTTTTTAGAGAATGGTTGTACAGCTGGCACACTGAAATTTTTAATTTTTTTTGTTGCTGTTTTGGAGAACACTAACACACATTCAAAATCACCCCTTTACTGAAAGGCTTGTTAAAAGCTTCACAACACACATATCTAACCTAACTTTAAATCTCATGTAGTATCACCAAGCTGTACCTGAAAGGTACTTCTGACTAAGACCATTGATTTTGACTAAAATTACAGTATTTGGTTAAATCAAACACCCTCAGCTCTGGCATACTTCATTGCTTCAAAGTACTTACTGCTATTCCACTCCAGTGTGATCCAGCATCATGAACTTCTACAAGTTATGCCAGCAATTGAAAAGTTTTATTCCCTCTGGTTTCTGCTGCATTCCCCTTTAAAAACATGGTGTGCTGATAATACAACCTGGCATATTCCTAACTCCCAGAGCATTCAGAAGTTCTAAAAAACCTGAAGAACAAACACCCACCCCAGAAAAACACATGACTTGCTCAAACAAATACCTTTGCAAGCCATCTCTGTAGAGAAAAGTTTGTCGTGGGTACATGAAGTATTTTAACACTGTGCTAGCAAAATAATGTTCATCAGTAAACTCTGCCTTGTCAGCTTTTGGGTTTACTTGTAGGAAAGTCTGGTTGTGAGTCAAAAAGATCCTTATAAATAAAAATATATATACACACAATTAATGAGTCTACAGTATGTTAATGCTCCAAAGAACAGCATTATCATGAGTGAAAATACTACTTACTGAAATTCTCTCAATTTCATCTTCTATGTGCCCCTCACTTGTGATGACAATTCTGCCTTGCTGTCCACGCACAGATGGGACAAGCTCAGAGGGACCAGAGGCTTCTTTGAGGTGCTGCAAATAGTCATAGTCATCATCAAAGAAGACACCATACTTGCGCTGCTCTTCTCTTCTTTGTTCCTCATGCCCCTAGGAAGAGGGGAAAATAGAAAATAGAAACAGAAATACATTTAGCTAATGTATAATAAATAAATAAATGTATTTTTAAAAAATACATTTAGTTACTCAAGTCCATTTAAAACTCACTAGCAAAAGGAAAAGTAACACATCTACTGAGAGCGTCTGAATGTTAAAGTCCTTGTAGTCCTCTCTCCACTCCTCATCCTAATGCGCAGCTAATTAGAATGTTGTAATCAGCTGGTTCCATGTTTGGGTGCTGTCTGAGCAGGACCTCGAACCACTCTTTCCATCATCAACATAACCAACAGTGCCTGTTTTATCACAGTGACTCAGGCAAGTTTTGTTGTTGTTTTTAAAACACATTTACACCTCTAATGCCAGTTAAGTCATCCTTCAACCATCAGGCAGTAACTCACCACTGTGAAATTCCCTACAACATACCCCTCTTTTTAATAAACAGAACTAAAAACTACCTTCTTTCAGGCTATGTTTTTGAATTGTACAATTGCATACCAACTTTTTTTCTCCATGGTGCTTCTTATCTGAATGAACCTCAGTATTAAAAGTGAGTATTTACTTTCTGTGTAGGCAGCAGAACTCTCTGGGGTGCAGTATCATCAGCAGCAAGCGGATCCCTCTGACTTCTGTGCACTAAGTGAAATGTTACTGCTTTCTTCTTCTCTATGAAGGGTTTCTTTTTCTTGTGAGGCTGCAAAACGAAATTTGGTTAACTGTTAACAAAAAATGAAATATTAAATGCATCTAAGGAGAACCCTTTCTCTGTAGTGTGTTGCTGTATTCGTTTTAAGGCAATGCCTTATAAACATATGCTTGGAGACAAAGCATAAAGAGACCAGTGGGTGCTTAATTCATCTCCTCACATGCACAGCAGACATTTCATATGTTCTAACAGCAAACGCAGCTTATTCAGCTGCAAAATGGCAATACATCGTACAGTAAATACCTGATAATACCACATACAGTTTAACATACAGCCCTAGAAAGGAATTCTTAAGTACGTACAACACACTTCACCCAAGAAACACGGGAAACTGACATACGGAAATTCATCTAGACACATCTTGCTTCGTGAGAGTTCTTTAGACAGCCGTTCCTACAGCAGCAATTCAGCATCAGCCATGAGGACTACCCGCAGCGCCATTACACAGGCACAGCTCTAACATCGAAATACATATGCGTTCCGGAACAACAAAACCTCCAAGTATTCTCAACTGACTGAAGGGCTTTCCTACGAGTTAGCACATCTGACCCGGGAAAACATTTCTAACAAGGTTTCTGGCTTTACCTACCTACCAAAACGCGTTACAGCAGATATAGGCAACCTGGGGGCTACTTATGGCTCTAGCCTGCCTTCTTCCCCAGGCAGCTCCGAGTACAGAACACGGCACACTCACCATGGCGCTGTCCCCGGCCGCTCCCGCCGCTCCCGATGTCCCGAACCCCTCTCGCTCCCACGCGGGCCAGGCGTCAGTGCCGCCGGGCTGTGCCCTCCATCTTGGGATAGACCAGTGCCAAACGGGGGGAAGGATATAAATTGCCGGTCCGAACACGTTTGTGAGTTTTTGTTTCCCAGTCAAAAAAAAAAAAAGAAAAATGAGCATTTTCTCAGGATGAAATAGTATTTTGATAAAAGAGAGGTTCTGTGGACGCAAGCAGGATGCCGCCGGAGGCACATTTTCCCAGTTCTCCCCTCGAAATAGTGAAGAATGGTTCAGGCCGCCAGCGCCTCAATGGCAGAACGGCGCAGGCGGCCAAGGGCTAACGCGCGTGCGCAGCAGCAGGGCCGGGCCGGCGTGGGCGGGGCGGGGCGGGGCTCGCTGAGGGGTTGGGCGGGTTGTGGGGGCTGAGGCTGACGGATCGGGAGTAAATAACATGTGTTGGTATTAACAGTGTTTTGCCATGTTTGCATTCTTATTTCTGACGAGGAAAGGCTGGGGGAACTGGGCCTGTTCAGAGGAAAGACGACTGAGGGAGGACCTCATCACTGTCTGTGAGCATCTGAAGGGAGGGTGTCAAGAGTTTGGATCCAGGCTCTGCTCGGTGGTGCCCAGCAACAGGACGAGAGGCAACAGGTAGAAACTGATGCACAGGAAGTTCCACTTGAATATAAGGACGAACCTCTTTAGTGTGCGGATGATCACGCACTGGAGTAGATTGTCCAGAGAGGCTGCGGAGTCTCCCTCACCGGAGATAGTCAAGAACCGTCCGGACACAATCGAGTGCCACGTGCATTAGGATAGCCCTGCTCGAGCAGGGAGGTTGGACCAGATGACCCACTGTGGTCCTTTCCAACCTGAACCATTCTGCTTTGTGACACTGAAGCTGTATAAATTTTATGTACGCCATGTAGCGGGCTGTGGGCAAACACAGGCACTCACGTATAGGCTCCTTGCTAAGAAAAAGAGAAGTATGCTTGGTATTTTAAAACCTGCTTTGTTACTTTTCAAAAGAAAGTGTAAAACACAGAAGGGAGCAGGTTTTTTCCATGTGCTTACAGGTAAATAAAACAGTAACAGGTAAGAAGAGGTTTTCACTGAAAATTCAGAAAAGTTATCCCCCTTGTGTGTGTGTATATGTATGCAGCTAAATATATATGCATAAATGTACCTTAAAATATTATCTTTAGTCATACTTGGGTGAATTTCATTGGTTTTCAGTAGATGTCACTAAAGCTCCAAAAGAACCCAGATTTTCACTCTTCTGGCTGTTGTTTTCTGAAGTCTTGAATCTTTCCCAAGTTTCATCACACTACTCTTACATAAGTGCATAATCTAATCTGATCCACTCCATCAGCTGAAATAACTCCTGCACTCAGAGGATTCCGATTATCTCTGCATATATGTGTGCAAAGGCTGGACTTTCCTCTGACTTGCAAAAAGTGCCTGGTGGGTGTCTTGTTGCTGTCAGCCTTGTGCGGGTGGGGTACACACCCACGGCACACGGAGGTCAGCAGTGACCCCTCCTGGACTGCAGGCTGCGAATGGATTTTTCATGACTGCACCCAAAGGCAACAACTCCCTCCCTACAGTACGTCTGCACTGCAAACCCAGCGACAGCTGGAGTAGTGGAGCTGGATTTTCACAAGGTAATTAAGAGCAGAATCACTCAGCTGTTGAAAACACAGTACTTAGCATTTATTTGTGGGGTAATGATGTATGTTAGATTACTCCTTATTGCTCCCAAATCCCTGACATGCCTCTGGCATCCACAGAAGTGCATGTACCTAGATTTGGTGACAGGATTACACTTCACAATCCCCTAAACCTGCTGACCTCCATATCTATTGGTGGCAGTACTGTCATTCGACATGTCCCATATCTGGTCTAGGGGCATTGAATCAGTTCGGATGTGGAAAAAAATAGCTTTTGCTCTCAGCTCTGTTGTTAGTCAGCTGTTTCCTAAGTGTAAGGTAAGTTTACCTGTTCATATGTTTTTCAGGTGATGATACTGGACTATATTCATGGGCATATGCGTGTATATATATACACACTATCTTACTGCACGTGTGTATATATATACATGCTACATTAGAGATAAAACCTCAAGAAGCAGCTATCATTAATTTGTAACAATTATAGTTACTTGCATTCACAGATATCACACAGCTGTGTAAAATGCAGTACTGGATCTGCCACTTCTTTGGAGTTACCGTATTCAATCACACTGAGCCAAGTAGATGCATTCATTTTATAATTATTACGTAAAATCCGCCCTGTGTACGCTGAAAAGTTATTGGTATTGATTCTCTACAACCTTCCATTTTTGAAAGTAATGAAACATGTGGAAAGTATTTTTTAAATGGAAAGCAATTCTAAGCTGATAATGTTTTAGATACATTTTTTGTAGTTACCAGTAACTATTTAGCATGATGGATAGTGAGGAACCAAGGCTTGAATTTTGTTTGCCTTACTTTACTTGTTGGTAGAAACACTTAATGAAATGAAAGGAAGTTACTTAAAGAATAATTTGTTCTTATTTCTAATCAAATTAATAGAAACAATAAACTCTAAGAACTGGCCCAGTGTGTATTAATAGATGACACTCTATATGCAAAATTTTAATTCCAATGAATTCACGTGAAAATTCCATTTCAGGTGGTGGCTGCCTTAGAGTCTATTCAATAAGTAGAATCTTATGGCTCTGCTGGACCCTCATAAGACCCTACTGGAGCTTGGCAACCGGCACAGGTACGGATGTGTGATCAAGCCCTCCTTACTGGAGTCATCGCTCCGCAGCGTCCGTGTGGACCTGCTTGGAAGAGGCAGGTGTGCAATGATTCCTACTGCTGAACCTGTCCTGGTGTATTGCAGCTCTGCCAGAGAAATACAGGCTCATGATCTCCCAGTGTTTAAGGTACAGCTGGGTCCAAAGCAAGGCACACAAACGTTGCCATAATTTACTGCTCGAGCTATTGTGCCATAGAATGTCGGGAAGGGACACAAACTTATCAGCTCCTGTGTGTACAGTGGTGTCTGTGCGCTGCAGTCTTCTTGTGCCTCTCCCACATTTGCAGTTCGGTTGTAAATGGAATTCTACTTCTTTTAAAGGAACCCCTCCCCAAAACTTAAGAGCTATTTAAACAGTTGCAGGCGATTAAGCATGTGCCATCTCCACACCCCTCCCAGCCTGCTGATACAGTCAGATGCCCGTTCAAACAAGCCATGGATACATTTTCGTTTCAAATCACACCAGCTAAAATAATAATCCAAAACCACAGTATTTCTGTAATTCCAAAATTTATACAAGTTTACAAATCAATATACCACCACACAAAGTAGTGAAAGGAAGAGGAGATATGTTTAGCAATGTTTTACTGTATCATAACAATGTTCAAATACTGTTAAATTTGACATAGTATTGCAAGATTTTTTTTAATATGAAGAATTAATGCTTGAACAAGAAGATACAGATAATACCATTACTTTCTTTGTTTCTATCCAATGCAATATGTAGCTTCTAGAAAATATTGGTGAAATGCTGTATCTAGTTCATATGAGCTTTATTTCCATTAAAATCTTGAAACAAAATGGGAACACAAAGTGATACAAGACCTTATTAATTATTAAAGTTAATAAATAGAAATCTGTTTGAACATTACAGCAAATAAATGGTAATTTCACTCAATTTCTCTCTTTCTCTCTATAGATACAATTCCTTAGGTTTTGGTGGGGATTTTTTTCAGATTTCTGTTAAATAGAAGTTTTAAGCTATTCTGGGGAATTTACTTCTTCTTTTTTTCTTTTTTTTCCTTAATTTGACCTTCAAAATATCTTTGTATCAACCTTATAAAAGCTTTCAGAATATCTTTTTTTCTGTTCATCAGAATCTATGTCCCATCAGTGAGCATCGCACTGATCTTGGTATAATAAGAATACAGACAGCAACAATAATGGAACTAGATGTGGAAGCTCCCAAAGGCAGGAGGCAAGTTTATCCATCCTTTTTTTTTTGGTCACCCTGAGTACATTTTCAGTTTAGTTTACAGCAGTGGCACAGGTCTTAACTCCTGAAGATCACTAAAAACAGAGGAGTGAAAGTGTTAAAACACGTGGTTCGTGGGTACCTGACAGTCTCGTGCAAGTGTGGGCTTTTAGCTTGGTTTGTGCTTTCATGAAAGCATTAACAGACATTAGGACATGGGCCAATATTCTGGTCTCTGCTTAGGATGTCAGCAGTGCTCACATAGACCTGTCCTGCCAGGTACCCAGGTGACAGTGTGGCTCTTCCTACCCTGACTCCAACCCTTGCCAGCTGCAGACAGTCAGGGAGTTTTGGTTGATTCCCAGGCTGCCAGACTAGGTTAGATGTTTTTAGTCTGTGCTGGCTGGATCTTCTTGCACTTTATGATGATACAAAGTTGGGGCTCAGATTGAATTTATAGTCAGGTTAAGCGACTGTTAATTTGAAACAAATTCTCTGATGTAGCTGTAGTATTACTAGTTACAGGTCTGAGTTTGAAGCATCTCTGAGGAAACCAAGCACTAATTTTACCTGGAAGGAGGGGCCTAGTTTCTGTAATATCAGGGATACTTCATCCCTTTGTTTCACAGCTTTTATTTGGCTTTCAAGTTAAAAAAGGGATGCTCATCTGTTGTGGTTTTTCCATATCACTGAGGTTGTGGTGCTTCTCTAAGAGGTGCTCAGGGTGGCCAAAGCAGATGGTGGGGCTGCCCTGCTCCACACCACATCTGAGGTCGGTAAAATCCACCACAGCAAGGGACATGCACAACTGTAGGTAAATGATACACCCAACAAATAAATGCAGTCTTGTAGACCTACAAATGGTCATGAATACTTACAGTGATTTTGAAGAGATGCTGCTTCTTGTCCTACCATGTTTCAAATCACCAGCTGATATGGTATTTAGCTTAAATTATCATTAGCATTTAGTTTAAGTGTCTTTTTGTACTTGAGTCACGTATATAGCACAATTTAAAAAAAATTCAGATACTTGAGTTATAAAGACTAATATGTATTACCTGAAAGAAGAGACAGACAAGAGACATTCCAGAACCATTTCAATTTTTTATGTGAAGAAGAAATTAGGATTTGATTAAGGATCCATTCTTTTGCACCCACAGCAACATGCTGTGATGTGTGATTATACTGATAAATGTGATATATGAGGTCATTTCAGAAACCAAGCTGCTCATTACTTCAAGCTGCTCATTTCGTTGTTGTGTGGATGTGGACATCTGAGTTCATATCTGACTCTGTGGAACATAGGTATCATGTGTGTAAGGTTTGTCATATATTGTGGATGACATTTAAATGATTTGTCCAGCTTGATAAAAATTATCATACTGATCCCTCTTAGCCAACTGGACTGTACTATACTGTGCATCAAAAGTGTTATTTTTTCTTCGCCTTTTTAATATCTTTTTATTTTTAACTCTAGGATTACTCGTTCATGAATTTCTCAGGACTTATCCCGATTCTTCCCTTCTAACAGGCATGCAACACCATAACAGGTATATGGTCTAATATTTCCAATGGGTTGTTGATGCAACTGGATGACATTTGAAATCATCAATACAGAGGACTAGGAGATGCAGCAGAAATTGACTGCAAGCTTCTCAATAAGGTAAAGCAAACTTGCTTCACTGCACATGGTGACATACCAAATTCTCATTATTTTTTATTGCATGGACAACACTTTACAGCTGTTGTTTTTCTGCCAGGTGATATTTAGATTATAAAAATAGTATATACAGTTCTGTGTCTGTGGATGGATACAATCCACAATGGATAGTTTATAGTTCTAATTTTGCAAGTATACCATATAAGTTTTTACATAAGTTCCAATAAAGGCAACTCTTTTTGTCCAGTTACACAAATGTGCTTAATTAGCTCACTGAACTGTGGGCCAAAGAATGCATCTGATTATTATCAAAATAGTAAGAAATTAAAAATTAACTCAGCATCTCTACCAAGACTAGTGTTCTGCATCTAGCAATGGCTTGTAGTGAATACCTTAAAAAAACCCTCCAACCCCAGAAGGAGAACAGGGAAAGGCTAAGTGATACCTCACCTACACATCCTCATTTCTTATGACATAACTTCAGCTTGAAGAAGTCTGAGCCAGAAATTGTATCCTCATCTTTGTGTTTTAACTCTTAAAATGAAAAGGTTGGCACATGACTTTCCGTCCACGCTCCAGGCCTAATATAGAGGAATATCTTCTTGCAAGGTCAGTTTTTTCACTTCATCCTAAGAGTTTAACAAGTTTTAGTTTGCTTGTGTAACCTGTATGTACCTTGGCATGATGGTGGAGCTACTGTCTTTAATATAAAGTATTTATAGTCTGACCTTACCTTTGTCTGTTATTCTGCCTGTGCAACAGCTGTCTTTCTGCCTTCAGTATCCTGGCTGCTTTCAAATGTTTCAACGTGATTAAGGCAACATTGGGATCTATTTAATTGCTCCACTCATTTCCTTTGAAGTGAAATACTGTGTTTTATACTTCAAAGTCAACATAGTAGACCTTTATATGATTTTGGACACACATTCCTAAACTTGGCAACATCAGCAAAAAAAAGTTTAAGCAGGACTATTCTAGTGTAACTTTTAAGTTTACTCTTCAAATTCTAAAAATAAAAATTAGCATTCTACCAGAATTGCTGACAAACCTTAATTCTAATGCCCTGCTAATTCCTGTATGATTTAGTGCCAAAGAATACATTTTCACTGCTTCCTTGATGTCAGTGGTGTTTCTATATTTATAAAATGATGGGCCTTCCAGAAGCTTATTTTCTGCAGATGGAATCCTAATGGCTCTTATAGATTCCATTAAAAAAGGAAGGTTGCTTCCTTTTCTTTGCTACAAGCATGTAGATGGCTTTTTAAATTTGGTTATTGATATTTTGTGGCTTGTGCATCATTATTTTTACTAAAGTGTAAGGGATCCTAACAGTCATTTAAACCTTACTTTTTTTAAAAGAGGTTTGCCGATCTCTTTAAAAGTAATAGAGTGATGGAGAGTGACAGCTGTTGGAAAGTACTCTCCTGTTACTAGAAGTGCTCTTCATTAAAATAATCCACCTCATTTATGCAAACCTGGTGTTGTAAATACCTCTAAAGAGGGGTATCTAATTTTAGCCACCAAATTGCCTTCCTGCTTTTAGGCTGACATCTCTAACAACAACTTTCAATTTTATAAACTAAACACATTCCACAAGAATCTTTTGCAGGTTCTGAGGTAAAAATCACATCTACACAGACCTTTTATTGCCAGAAACAGAAATACTTACACTTCATAATTAAAAACTGAACAGGACACATAAAAGACAAAAATAAACTGTAATATGTACACATTAGAAAGGATAAATAGCAAATATATTGTAATACTGCATTAAATGTATGCATATGTGAATTCCAGACCTCCCCTCAATGTTGTGTACACTAATTCAAAGGATAAATAAGTGCTAATATAAGACAGAGAATTTCTTAGTGTAAACAACACCACAGGCTTTTTAATAGACCTTTGGGCCAACTTAGAAAAACCATGTATTGCCTTTCCCACTCCATACCACTTAATTTTAATAGTACTGTATTCACATGTACAATTTCAAGATAGTATAAAAAATTACGAATCTAAGAAGCATTCTTCACACTCAACAAAACCAGGCTGGAGACACTCCAAGGATTTCCCTTTCACTTTTACAGGACCACTAGCTGAAGACATACTGATTCATCTGGGACTTCTTCCTCAAAGCAGTGCAAGAGTCCTTAAATGTAAAAAGTTACATTAGTAATCACTACTCAGGCCTATTAATAAAGACTTCTGTGCCTAATTTCAATTCTGACTTTGGATTCACACTAGCATGATGTCGAAGTTGTCACCACTGCCTGCCATGGATGAAAAAGATAATGATCCCTCCGGTTTGAATGGCAAGTGACAGCAAGGAGTGTTTCTAAACACGAAGCATTTCATTGCATTCATAGTGTCACGTTATTTGTCCTTCAAATCCAGAGTTTCTGAGGATCCAGAGTATGTCAACATTAAAAAATCAAAAAATATATTACTTGTTCTGTATGAATGTTCCATGTGTTTTCCTGAAGCATGCGCACTGCGATTTAAAAAAAGACAGTTGAGTTATACTAGGACTAATTTCTGGCAACTGTATTTACTGGCACCAAAGAAAATGACAGTTCTTCCTAAAGTACTGATGACACGAGGACTTATGGCTTGCTATCTTTTTAAGACAGGCTGCAGCCACTAAAAAAACCTACATGCACAGTTGCTTACACTCTGAGAGTTTTTAAAAAAATAATTCTTCCCACTGGCCAAGTGCATTGTTGAGCAGTCCCATCTATTCCACTTTTCTCTGTGGACTGACAAAGTCTCTATTCCCCCAGGTCTCAGTTCTCTTCTAACCCCCTCCCTCTTCATTACCCTCAGTCACAACCCTGTGAAGCCTGGTGAGATCCTGGTAGCAGGCTCTCCAGCGATTGTCTTCAGCACTTCCTGACTTGTGGACCTCTGACGAAGATGTCCACTGGCTTGTCTGTGTGGGCTGGCCACAGAACCACGGTCTGTCTGGACATGGACAAACGCTTCCTGTGGGTTCTCCTCCTAGACAAATCATTTGTCCATTGACAAAGATGAGGGCCACTCTCTTCATTAGCCTCAGGGTAAGCTGTAGCACACACTCATACTCAATCAAGTTCCAGTGCAATTTCAGGTCTTCAGGATGCAACGATTTCCCCAAAGAAAATTGTTACATGAAATATGGGATGTGGTCAAACAGTTATGGACGATGAAACCTGAAAAGATAAATTTAAAAACTTAGAATACTGACCATGACACTTATCGTCCTTCTGCTCTCACAGCTGTTTCCTTTTGTGGCCCAATTATTCCTGATTTTCCTGATCTGTGTTGGTTTAGAGTCAGACCTATTATTCCCTGCTGTCCGTCTCTCTCTACTTAGAAAACCAAACAGAGATGTGGTGTGGCTCAAGCACTGGTGTGTCACTGTCTGTCCTTACCATTGACCTGACAGTGTGGTCCCTGGCACAGTTCTGCTTGGGTCAACCAGTGCTTTCAGGTATTGCATGGGCATGGTTGGGGTTAGCACAAGACAGCAGGCAAGCTGGATATGGGGGGACATCACCCTGTTTTGAGGTGAGAGAAAGAGGTTAACTGCATGAATTCAAGCTGTGCCAAGCCTGTTGGCCTCAGGGCCAGAGAACAGTCTCCAGTTTGTTTTGTTTTCTGGTACAGATTTAGCCACAATTGGATCCATTATTTGGGGATGCTGTCAGTAACTATTATCAGAAAAGCTTTGCTAAACCATAAAATTTAAATTTCTGGGGTTTTAATCCTTGTGCAAAATGAGGCTAACAAAAATGTTATATTTTCTTTTAAGTAAGCAACAAATTTTATAGCATTTCAGATGCTTTCTTATTAACAGCAGTGAACTGAGGCACATGAAGGCCCAAATATACCTCACTTTTTTTAGGCTTTTAGGTAGGGCATGTACATCACTCCAGATTGCCTGTATGATGGCTAGAGAAGTGGGTTGCTCCAAAAGGTGTCACCAACCTTTTCTATAATAAGTCAGAAACCTACAGCAATTGAAATTCTAAATCATGTTAAATGTAATGAATCCAAGCAAAAGGTTAAGGAGGGCACCAGTATCAGGGTCTCAATATATCTATCAGCAGACATAAATCTCTGTTTAAATGGCTTAAAAAATGTATCTGTCAATGAAGTAGTAAAAGATGCAGCAGCTTGAAAAAGGTGTAAGTAATGATGCACCTACACAACAGATTTACCTAAGTTTTTGTTTGACATAGTTTCTCTTAACAGTTCCACACATTATCCCTGTAAGTTGATTCAATACCATACAGGGATGCATTTCTCAAATGAAGAAGGTGTGCACAAAGCCTGACATTTACAACTACGCAGCTCATCTGCTAAATGAGGGTACAGAGGACTGCAAAAAAGACACGGGTTTTGTATTTGTGTAGAAAAACAATATACTGGACTATATATAGCATTTTCATTAGAAACACTTCATGAACATCTGCTAATATGCTCCTTCCAAACTTGTATTGATTTCTCTATTTTTAGAAACTCAGTTTCTTGGATTTTGTTATGAAATAACAGAAAGAATCAGTCTAAATTACTAGGAATAGAAAAGCAGTCAATTGAAAGTCATTACAGTAAACTATGACCAATGAAAACCAGTGTTCTTTCTTTTCCAAGTTTACTACAAAATTTTAACATTTCAAGTATGTTGTAAGTGCTGATTGTAATATTAAAGCATCTATATTTAATCTGCAGTAATATAAGAAACCATATACGATAAACTATTTTTATTTAGTAAGCAGCTTCCTTGTTGTCTCAGTGTATCACAGGATAGCCTTTGCTAATCAGGTGCCAATGCAAGTGCCTTTTGGTTTACATTATCTCAGTGATCTCCTTGAAAATAATTAAAGTATGGAATTAATTCTCTAGAAGGCTAGAGACTTCTGTCTGTGGTTTTCTTAAATCACTTTTGTTGTATCAATCTGATATTATGTAGCAGAAATGACACAATTTTTAATGAGAAGTCCCAGAGGAAATGGGATCTCTTTTTAGTTTCAAAATTGCAATTGACTTAAAACATCTGCATGTTATTTTGCTCTTAATTAGCGTTTTCTATGTCACTCTTCTGACTTCTGTGTAGTAACTCCACAACATGACCAGTGAGACAAAAGAGCATGGATAGGGAACAGAAAAAAACCTGTTTCCCTCAGGTTGAAATTCTTTCAGGACCCTATAGAATCATTGCCTATATTTATCACAATTTGGCTGTGCCTATTTTTTACTCCATTTTTGAAGGCCCTCCTTGAAAAAAAAATTCACTTTTTAACTGGTTTGTCACTACTAGATTCCTGGTTCAGCTTTCAAGAAACCAGTTGTAATCAGTCTCAACTGTTCTCAAAGCTCATGAAAAAATATCCAATTCTTTTTGTATGAATCATGCCTGTCTGCACTTAGGCTTCAATATTGCAATGCAACTCAAGAAACACAGCGATGTAAGCAGGGGGTTGGTTTCTATACCTGCTATTTTTATTTTCTTCCGTGGGATGCTCTATTTTTAAAAGTAGTATTTTTATATATTCTGAAAAAGATATACTACCTGCTACCTAAAGAGAAAATTACATCAGAAGCCAAATGAAAATATATATCTCCATGTTTGAAAAGGACATTTTCTAATGGTCAGAATGCAAAACTAAATTAAAACCCTGCATCCTGGTTCATCTTCTGGCTTGGGTTTGCTGTCTGTGAAACTGGTTTGAATTTTTAAAAATGAATTAGTTTATGTTGTATCTACAAAGAGTGACTTTAAATTACTATTTTTTAAAAATCCATGTTTTGGTGAGAAAGAAATCCCTGAAGCTGTGAAATCAGGCAGTGAAGTAGGAGATACATGAAACACCCGTCATCCATTATGAATTTTCCTTGTGACACACTCTTTAATTAGGTGATTCACACTCACTAGCTCAGATCCTGAGTTTGGTTGAAACAGTAGCAGGAAACAGAAGGGACCCAGTCTTAGACAACTGTTTTTATTTGACTTAATTCTCTGTGGAAGCAAAGACATTAATACTATGTACACAATATTGGCCAACCCAAATATCAAGTTTTGCTCACTGGTGGCAATTTTCAGCCTTTGTAACTTCCAAGAAAAATGAACACATGCCATGGAGATTACAGAAAGTGTGTCCCTCCCCCTAGGAATAATTCTGCCAAATTTGAAAGCCTGCTAAAAGCTGTGTACACCTCAGACCTCTTTAAAATAATTACGCTTCAGACGACATCTTGGTGTTATCCAAAGGAGAGAACAAAACAAATCCACATTAACACATTAGAAGTGGTAACAAGGGAATCTATCTTGTTCCCCAGAAGCTGCTGCCAGGAATCTAAGTGACCCTTAGAAAGCTTGCCAAGACACTGGTGAGCTTTTCTGAAGTTCAAAACATCATCTAGTTTTCACTTAGCAAATGCATCTAACACAAATGTATACTTTCATGAGCAAGGGAATGCTGCCAGAGAAGGAAATTCCTTTTATTTTGTGTTCTTGAGGACTACTAACTTCATCTGTAAGAACTGACGAATTCTTTCAAAGCATTTAGATTCCCCAAGCAATCTTCTTCTACATAGTGACCAATCCACTGCAGTCACCTGCACTGCTGTATCAGCTAGAGATGGCATCAGCAACACTGGGAATTCCAACAGAATCAGTAGTGGGATTCAAGGGGACTCATGATAGGAATCCACATGGCTCATGACCAAACTGCAGAGGATTTGCAGAAAGGCAGAGGGTTGCTGTCATGCTCATTTCTCACACTTACACAAGGAGATTGATTCACCCACCTGGTAAATTGTCGACTTTCCTCGTGTACTTCCATTTCTGTGCTTTTAAATTCATTCAGTTCTTTCCGTATTGCTGCCTAATAAACAATAATGATACATGCAACCATAAGAAATATGAATTTTAAGGAAAATAAAAAGTCTGAAAGAAACATGGCCCTACTCTTGCAGGTGCCTTACAGCTCCCATTTCCAGTCTCCCTTACTGTAATCCACAGCTCTCACACATTTCTGATCATCAACATGAATGACTTTTCAATTACAGCTGTTCGAAGCACTCATCCACTACAAAGAAACGCAAAGCATCAAGCACCAAAAGTAAACCAAGAAACACCAAATCAACTGCAACAGGTGAACCAAGCCCACACTGAGATAGAGCACTTTTACAAACAAAAATGGGCAAGGGGTTGGATTACCCTGACAATCATTTGCTGAGTAGGCAGACAAGAGGGGATTCTATCTCCAGGCACAGCCCCTGAGGAGCTGGTGAGTCACTCTGCCTGCACAGCCATTGTGCACACAGCAGGGGCCTTGTATCTCCCTTCTGGAGACAGGACTTCAGCAATGCAAGATGAACAGCATTTTTTTTTTAAGTGGAATTAGTCACTTGGTTTGATTAATTTTATGTAAAATGACATTAATTATTTGGACATTTCAGGCTTGGGTTTTCAGTTGGCAGATACTAAAGAACAGCAGAAATTCAGTACACTTTGTAAATGTCTTGTTGCTTACATTAAGAGATTGGTAAGCAATTTACTTCATCAAGTAATAAATACAATTTCTGAAACAGTCTAATATATACTAGTCTAATATATACAAGAGGTTTTGTTTCTATGCCACACACTTTCCTACCTTCACTGTTAAAGGAAATGACAGTTTATTCTTACTCATTCTTTTCTTTCACCACTTTAAATAAAGACAGTATCAATTCATTAATCCCTAAAGAAACGTCATCTGGTGTGCATGCCTTTCAGTGCAGAACAGACAAGCAGCATGAGAAAATTATAGCATCACCAGGCTGCAGTCTTATAAATGAGAAACTTCATTTTAAGCAGGGGTGGTCATGTTTACCTATAACAGCATGCTTATATGAGGCTGCTGTAGAGCTAGGAAAGAGACAGTGATTTCTGAGCACCAAATCAGCAACAAAGGCAGCAGAGCTCCAGCTCTGTAATATAGTTGCAGCACAATTTTCTGCTGCCATTGGAATTAGAAGAATGATTTCTCGGGGAAGAAAAAGGACGAGGGAGTTTTCAGGCAACCCCAAGTCTCCCTTTCGGCTAAGGCCAACAAACTGGGGGCTCACAGAATCAGCCTTGGGCACCTGTTAATAACAAAATGAATTGAGACTAAAAACTGCTACCCTGAAGTAGGTAAGAAACTCCATTGTTTTTTCTAGTGCAGTTTACCTGGTTGGACCTCTGTCAAAGTGGAGGTGCTGGGTCTTCTAACCTCCCAAAGACTATGGGAGGACTAGACAGTGCTCAGCATCTCCCATAACCAACATTTACAAACACTTCTGACTACATTTTTAACTATTTCACCTTGACTTCATATGATTGTCAGATGAGCTGGCAATCTTTTAATATTAACATTAAAATACAAGCCGAAATAAAATCAGTGCTTCACTACCCTTAGCTAAAAGAGAGTGGGTTCTTGCGTACGCCACTTTTCATGTCAAGCACATTTCATAGGAGTTCCATAAAGTCCATAGGTCTTGGTTCAGACCCAGTGCTTAAAGAGCCAGCACTTTTGGCTACCTGAATCTTACAGCTTTCCTTTTATTAAGTAGTGTAGGAGGGAAACGGAAGAGCATTTTATGGTAATCTTTGACTGATGTGTTTTTTAAATGAGAATCACAGGATCATTTGTCTCATCCTTTGTAGTTGGGCAGCAGAACTGTATTAACCGTAGCATGTTAGGGGCAAACTTCCCAAGAAGGTGAACTGCATGCACATAGTCAGTTCCTGCACTGGTGGTTGTGGCCAAGAACCTTGAGGAGGATGGAGCAGATTCCACCTTTTTTCACTCAAATGAGTAGCCAAAGTAACTCTTGGTAGCAGTGACACAGACTTCTGTCTGCAAACCCCTACCTGAATTCCCACAGATCAGGGCCACCTTTGGTAAACATTTATCTGGCTAAGCAAGGATTTAAAAATTAGAAAAAAAATTAGAAATTCTGGCCTGAACTGTCATAATGGAGGTGGAAAATATGCTCTTAATAGGCACCTGAGTGGGTTTTCTCAGCTGCAAACAGTAGATGCACAGTAGTACCATGGCAATCTTGCTGTCAGCAGCAGATGTCATTTGTGATGCTGGCATCAAGAGAATGGAAATCAGAGGAAAGCTCCCCAAAAGTGACAGATGAAAGCATTTCCTTATAATATACATTTGTCCCTTGCCTTGTCTGCAGGAGTTAACCTGGCCCAAGGCTTGTCAGCACGACGGTCGTAATCCGGAGATTCCGTGACCTCCACGTACTCGTTAAATCGAAGGATTCTTCTTGCTTGAAGTTCAGCCACTGTAGGCCTCAGACTGAGCTGTAAGCGAGAGGCAGAAAATAGTATGCTTAATAAGATGAAATAAAATAAAAGAGGAGGGTATGATGTAATCTCAAGAGAACTTTAATGGTATTTCTAAATAGGGTCACTTTCAGGTGTCTAAAAAAAGGCACCATCCTGGGAGTGCTGTGCAGGAATGGGGAGGCAGCATAACCTGATTTCTTCAATTATAAAAATAGTCTTTGTCGGGCAGGTCACAGAGAATCATGACAGTTATCCCTGGAATATTAATTGTGACTTTGCAGCTGTCACTGCATTTACCCCACTAGGCCATTTGCATTAACGGTTATACTGTGTTAAAACTGTAATACCAAAAATATGTGAGATTTGGAAGTATCTGCCTAACAAAAAAAATTGTTTTGATCAGCTAGGGGTCATTACGATGCCAAATTGTTTCAGTCACCTCAAACAATATTCACTTTAATTAACTAAGGATGATCATATTAAGGAAACTATATTTTTGCAGAGAAGGGCAGACCAGGGATACTTATGAAAACTCCCCCCATCCTTTCCCAGAACAGATCCATAACTGCTCCATTTCCAGGGACAATGAGCATGATCCCACCTGCAGAAGCTAAGGCCACTGATGGGGTTAGACGAGCAGGGAAAGGATTTCGTAGGGCTCACATTGTTTTGCTGCCCTCTCTGCTGCTCCAGGGAAGAGTGGATCTACAGCTGTGGCTACTCTTGATCGTACGTGACAGGGGTGGTCATGCTACAGAGGAAATGTGTCACTTACGTCCTCTGCTTAGAAACAACAATATGGCCAGACTTGGTACGCTTCTCCAGGTGTGGGGAACTGGACAGGATGGAGTTTCCCCCAACATGGACTTGGCTTGTAGTGCTTTTTAAGCAAATTTCTAATCTGGGAAAATGACTGATGGACATTTGCAGCAATGTCTATACACTCATTTTTACATTCTTATAAAACATAATTCTATGTACGAAAATACACAATACAAAAAAGCACATCATCACCTTTCTACTGAGTCTACGTTTTATTTCTCTTTTGGCTTCCTGTTCCTCTTCTTCATTCTTCTCTGTTTTCAGAAGAGATAAAAAGGAGTGAATATTTAAGTATTATAACTGCACATACTGTATTTCTCTTGGTTGAAAGCTTCAGAACTCCAAGTCCTGGCTCATGTTTCCTCATATTTCTGGATGATGCCGCATGTGTTGTCTGCTTTTTGGCTTTTGTATGCTCTCATTCTTTTCCCTATCCGCATTTCCCCTGATTCTGTAGACATCTCAAGTCAACTGTGGGTCACGAGCACAGCAAAGAGAAGGTGCCTGTCATTTCCTTTCTGTGTACCAGCAAGCAAGTACCCTGAAAGAGTTGCCTGATGTTTCAATTACTTATTCGAACATTAAAATCACTGTTGCTTTTACTTCCAACATGCCATCTATTGTTTTTAGAATATGAACCTGATTTATAAATGCCAAGCAAAAGTTTTCTCTGAGTATTTGAATCACCTGAGTTTCTTCTACTGCTACAGTACACGAATCAATGACATTTGTTTCACTGTCATTTGTTAGTGCAAACTGGTTTTATTATGTAAATTTTTTTCCTGGTTTTTTAATGCGGGCATATGATCCAGCACTCAAGCCCTCTTGGTTAAGGGCCACTGGCTGGACCCAATGAATGAGTACAGCAGTAAATGATGTCCATTTTTAGAATGTGTTTGGGCATATGAATGAAACAATTTGCTTTTAACAAATTTCTGTTCTAACCAAACTTGATTTCTTGACTGCCAGTGAAAAGCACACTAACAAAGACATGTTCGTGTGGGCTCAGCATGTTTTTAAATTGATGTATGGTTTGAAGAACAGTATTTGCCCTTTCAGTCCACCTCTGATGGTTATATGCAAAGTTTTGTGGCTGAAATATCCCACCTAGAGAAATACATAAAATTCTGATCCTGTTTTATTCATAGTTGGGGATTACAGACTCTGCATTACAGTTGAAGGCTAACTATGAATTTAAAGGAATTCATTTATTCTGGATACAGCCAACTTGTATAGATGAAAAGGGAGTTTTAAATCCTGGTAGAGTTGTATTTGCCCCGTTTCCTATGGCCAGCCTGCTGTGTTAGAATAGGTGATCTGGCCACAGAAGAGTTTCTGTATAATGACTTTTACACTGGAGACAACACTACAACATGACACCTCAGGTACTTGCAGATATCCTTTGCTTACTCAAACACTTTCATGTACGAAGAATATCAGGGAAAGGAGGAGAGGACAAATTATAAAAAGAAAAAAGTAGGAAGGGAAAAAGTAGGAAAAAGGCAATGCCTGACCAAGATCTGCTCTGTGAGAAGACTCCAACACCAATTTCAGGTTTCCAAGAGCAAGGTGCAATCGCACAGGCTTGCTGCCAGGATTAGGTTAGGTCTCATGTTGATGATGATGTTACTGAGATACTGAAATATGGATGTAATTTCTGGTTTATTGATTACTTTTCTCTTAAATGGAAAAGAAATGGATAGCTTGTTTCCACAGAAGAACTGTAAATGGACTCAAACTGAAGAACGGAGAGTTACAGATTAAACTACATTTTAATTTTTTTAATTAATGTTATCTATCAATAAATAATTTGGGTGTATTGAAGGACTTATAACTTTAAAGGATAACTCTTCTCATAATATCCTCACCTAAACAAATCAAAAGGTCTCTAGCCATTTTAGGACAGAAAATTAATCTGTAGGCTTTTGTTTAAACATCCTGTCTTTGCAATCAATAGACACAGTAGCTGAGGTAATTAAACTATTACTTTGGGGTTCCATTCACCTGGGAATCATCTGACATAAAAAATTTTGTCCCTTCATGAATGGAATTGCTTAAGTCCTACCTCAGACACTCTCCAGTGACAGACATAGCAGGAAAAAAGGTGACTGAATATACATATCACTTACTGCCCTATTCTTAGTTTAGTTCGTAAAATATGTTGTGCATTATTCATATCTTGGCATTTCTTTGCCATCTAAACCATGGTGTCTCCTAAGAATCAGCAATAAGATGCTTCATGTAAGAAACAGGAGCTCATGCTGCTTGATGCATACCTTAAGGAAGAACTACCAACAGCATGGCCACCTGAAATACTGTTTCTCTGTATTTTGGGGGAGAATAAAATACCTTAAAAAACTAGCTCTAGGCATTTAGGAAGGTTGAAGGTTAGCTGCCTATCCCAAGCTGTGAAGCCTCATCCCTGTGGGTAGCAGATGACTGCACACTGAGACGGCTGGACAAGGGAAAATCCCCCAAAAAGGGCAATCATCTTAGCAACTGGGCAGAGGGTCTGGGCACCACTTGGAGCAGGCCATCAAGGGGGCTGGCAGCCCATCTTCTGGAGGACAATACCAACAGGAGGCACCAGATGCTTCCTTAGATCCTGGGCAAAGCAGGAAGTTATCAAACCCATGGGGAACAGACAGTCTTCTGCCTGAGAGGTCAGGGGACAGGATGTATTTTACACATTCAAGTTGGTTTACTTCTAGGAATAAAACTCAAGACCTAAAGGAAATGTACTGAAATCTCGTGGCTGCTGCTAAGATACTGAATCTGCTGTTTTATACATGGGCCCCTGTCTCTGGCACTGACTTACACCTAAAGCACCAATTTCCCACCTCCAGCCTGCTGGGCAGAGTCTTGTTTTAAGCCTGGTGCTACAGAAACTGCCTGGGTACAAATTCCTATGAACAGTAAAAACTACAGTGTGTTTTTGGTCTTTTAATGTAAAAGTTTTGAAAGTTGCTGTAGGGAGTTAAGGAGATGTGTGGTGCTAAAACTAATAGGTGTGGTGCTCCTGGTTTCTGTAGGTGGTGTGGAAAATTCCAGCCAGAGGGCCAAGATTTGGCTGCAGGTATGAGCTGACTCACTTGGCCAAACAGGAACACATTAATGCACAGGAACACACTTACGACTGCTTTCCACCTTAAGAGCAGATCTAATCTGTGTGATGTGGAGAGAGAAAATATAAACGCAGCGTTCTCAGCTGGAAGTCCCCTCCTCAGATGTCCTGCTGCTGCCCTACTGGCAAAGAACCAGCCCAGCGAGCGCCCTTTCCTTGTAGAAGTCTCTGATTAGATCCCAGCAAAACTATGGCTTCCCTCCTTCCCTGCCTGCAATTCCTAGGAGGTCAAACTGGGATTTGACTCCTAATTGAGACAATTTTGTTTAGCATCACTTATTGTGGCCGTCAAGTTACATAATTCACCAAAGCCAAACAAGCAGTTTCCCTGTCATCTATACATTATTGCTCCTGCAACTTTTACCACATTAAATCTGGTTACCTTCTCTTCTGTGGGACATTTGTTTTGTAGCAGAAGGGGAAAAGAGAGGAGACAAATTGTCCTGCTTGAGGACTGCTCCGTTCTTGACCAAAAAGTACTCCTGGAGCATAAAACCGAACTTTCCATTGTGTCCCTATGGGATTAGCTATGTTTAGACTTCTCTGTGGGCTTGCTAAGGAAAGAGAAAGAAAAGACAAACAAAGCACTTGCTTCTTGCAGTGCTCTGAAATGCACAAAGCGGTTTCTCTTTCCTGGTTTTACAAGCAAAGATAACCATTAATATTCCTTAACAAGCATCGAGAGCTAAACCCTGTTTTCTCCATAGCCGTTACTGGCAGGCATGCAGGTGCACTGTACAAGAAGTTCACTGTCCTTTACAAATACAGGAAAAAAATATAGTTATCTTAATCTGAAATTCCTGGAAGACTAGAAAGTTTCTTTGCCATAATGCAATACTATAAATACTGTTGGCTCAAAGCCAGTACGCATGAAGCATGCCTTTATAAAAAACACAGGGCTTTATGTATTCCTTCAAGTGGACTCTTGAGTTATCGTAACTTTGTTTTAGTGTGGGAAGACTCAGAAGTCTGGATAGTTTTATCCAAACAGTTTTTATACAAATCCACCTTCAATGTCTTGCGATTGTACTTGGAAACAGGATTTTCAGTAACTGGTTTATCTGGAAATACTATCAAAACAAACTTTCTTGCAAAACAGACTTCCTCACTGACTGGAAATACAAAACAAGAAACAAATACTAATTTTTCTCTGAACCTCTTAGAAGATTTGGGCTGAACTTACTCCTGAAGTAAACATCTGGACCTTTACCACTTAATGTAACCTCAAAGTCTGATAAATATTACTCAAAACAATACATCCTCTTAGCTGCAGTTTACATACACACAATAATATAACTCCTTCTCCCCATCTACTGCTTAAAAAAATATGAGGAAGGAAACTTTATGAAAGAAATCTCAACTTACTCACAAAAGCTGACTACACCAACAAAGGTATTTCAGACATGTAAACATTTTCAAATGATCCACAGGAAGGGGTTGCAATAATTTTCATGTAAAATATGAGTACCTTAGGGCTTAGAGAGAACTTGCACCCTGAAAGGACTCTGAGTCAGAGTGTCATCACAAACTCTGTCTTGCTTTTGGCTTGCTTTGGATTTTACAGATCACTTTCAACTTGAAATATTTTGTATCTCAGTGATGAGCAAAAAGCAGATTCTCCATGTGCTCGCCAGGGTCTCTGTGATTTTTTGTGATTTACAATTCTGCTTTCCAGCCTTTATTTTTTGCTCTCCCTGGCCTCTTTAAGACACCCCCTAGCAGCAGCAGGGGAGGATGGCAGGACGCACTGAGTGCAAAGTCTGGTGTGCTGCCAAAAGCTTAAAGTAAACAAGCTGAAACAGGAGAGGAAATCTATTAACTGCTTTCCAGTCTTGAGCTACTTATTGCAAAACCAGTGAATGGAATAAACACTGGCAAAAGGGATATTAAGTACATCGCAGGTTCGCTGCTGGGTTGGTTACCTCGAGATAAGGGAGAGAGAAAGGGCAATAAGGGAGCCCAGCTGGTGCTCCCAGCTCAGTGGCCATATCCTGTCTCACCAAAGAGGTTTCGGAATTGCCTTTCTCACACAGTCCAGCATAAGCAGTTTTTCATATATAAAAAAAAGCTCTTATTTCAAATTTTATCTTTATTTATCTATGCAATCTATAGGTTCTGAAATTACAGTTTTAGAAAGTGTATTCACATTATGTGCCGGACAGGAGTCCCCTGATCCCTCTCCTGTGCAGGCATGGACTGTAGCTTCCCTTTTCAGTAGGACATGGCACTAGTTGGCATTTGAGAGCTCGGACAACAGCAGTAAGATTTTATTAGCATTTTATTATCAGAACGGTTTGCCCGAAACCAGTAATTGCCCTCTCCCTGATTTGCTGACCTCAGCAAGTGACAGTCATCAGTCCATGGATGCTGTCAGGTAAACAGCCCATTTTCTTTCCTTCCCTTCCCATTAGCATGCTACACACCAGGGTTGACACCAGGGTTGCAGAGATGAGCTCCAACTTTTCTGAACAGTTGCTGGAAATAACAGCCTTATACCAACTCTTTCATCAGGTGTGAGAAGTTCTCATGCCTTAAGACATTTTTGGTTGCTATTTGTTTGATTTTTGATTTATTGCTATAAAGTGCCTTTTCTTCATTTATTTCTTCTACTTAACCATCAAGCACTAGCTACCTCTGCAAGATGAACACAGGGCTAGACGGAGCTGGGCATGGCAGCTGTTACACTGTGTGTTTAGGTAGCATCTGTATTATGGAAAGATTCATAAAGGAAGACAAAACAATGCATGTTCTGATGTTTGCCAGCCAAACAACAAAAGCAACATAAGTAAGTGGCAGAACAGCTATAAAGGGTAAACTTCCAATGTACTTCATGCCTCTGCCCTTGACTATTTGAATTACAGACTTTTTTTCAGCAGGATATGAGGAAGAATTTAATCAATGGGAAGATGTTCAGTGAGAATCTCATGCAGGTTTCAGTACAGAAGACATTTATGTCAGCAGTGAATATGAAGGCCAGCATGCTGATGTAGTTAGCATATACCTATTTACTTTCTGCTGAACACTTTGCCTTTCCTCTTCCTACTCCTTCCAACCTCTGCCCTTACCTCCCACCTTCACCGCCTACCGATATTCCCTCCTCCTCCTCATAAAAATGAGGTGGAAGCTTAACCAGCCTAGAACTACTTCTAAAGGGTATCCAAGTCATTCCTGCTCTTTGTGACCAGCTTCAAGACGTGGGATTGTGACAAGCAAAATTTGGCATATTGAAAGTGTCGACACATTATTTTCTAGAACATCACTTCTCTCCACTTATGGTTCTAATACTGCAGCAACAATGATGGGCTTCCATATGAATCCAACATAAGCTCCCTTTCTAAGTAAATACTATATGAAACCTGAATGAAATACTTACGCTTCAGGATATTCCTTTGCTCTAGCTCTTCAGTTGTGGGCCTCTGGCTAAGTCTCCTGTGAGCACAAAGTAAGTGATTGATTTAAAACCAGATCTAAACAACAAATTAGGATTTGTAATACAGCTTAAAAAGTGTAATTTCTGGAAGTAATTTCCAGGCAGTTGCAGTAACTGCTCATGTAACCAGAGTGGCCATTTGTTTTAAAAGATGTAGTGTTGCCATTCAAACAAATGAATACTTGAATAATATTAGAGAAGTTGTACCTGCAACTTCAAAGTCTTCACAGATATAATTTTATGAAAGAATTCAAAAATTGTTCCCAAGCACCATCACTATAATCAGTTGTGCAATTGTTAGATAATTCTCAGATATTTTGAATGAATTATGATACTTCGAAGTCTTACTAAAGTTTAAAAAAAAAACCCAAAACAACAAAACCCATAAGCTGTTCATTCCTCACTAATTTTTATGTACAATACAATTGGGAGCTTTAACTGAAATTTAATTTTATTAGTTAGCTATGTATAACAACTGCCATTACAAAACACCCCAAACTTAGATATTAATTTTCTGATTCATTCAGGGGAGAACGTGGTTGATGTTGTCTCTGTGTTTACTAAACAAGTCCACTTGTTCACTTGAGGAAAGGAACAAGAAAACTTTTAGCAGTAAAACTTATTCTGCAGATGTGTTCAAGATAGATGTCTCTCTGTCCAGCAACACTCACACGGTTCACTGCGGACTGTCTTCAGCCTCGTGACACTCATCCAATTCAAGTCAAGCTTGGACTTTCAGATTTGTCCTGGAGGACAGGCAGGTCTACCATAGGTGAACAGTCCCAGCTGTAGGAAGTTCCGGGCAGGGACCTGATTCAACCCAGACTGAGCTGTGGGAACAGATTTTCCACCAGACCTCGATGCTGCCAGGTGCTGACCACCATGCCAGGAATTTTTAAGAAACTGGCATCAAACTTGGTTGTGATTTTGGGTATGAGCACAGCCCTATGGACACAGGTATTGTCTCCTGCCACCAAAGCAGAGCTGTGTGTGCCACACCCCTGTGTGCGGCGCATTCCAGCTCTCCAGCAGAACCCACAAAGCAGCTTCTGCACTTCCAGCCCCCAAGGGAGGACTGACATGCAGGATGTGATCACCGGAGCTGGGATTTGTTCAGGAAAGCGGTACTAACAACCACGCCTCTTTATTAGCAGAAGAAAAATGACCCTTGGGCTCTACACAGCAGATGTATCACGGTTACAGTTCAGTAAGGAAATAGCTGCCTTGGCCAGACACCCAGTTCACAGAGCAGCTCAGCTCATCTTCTGGGTGTTGATGCAGGGCTGCTGTACTCTGTACTGGAGCAGTACCGACTGGACTGCCCTGTATCTGGAAATCTCCAACAAACACAGGACAGCCTCCAAATCTGGACAACATTCCTAAGCCAAACAGAAACAAGGACAGGTCTAGCAAAATACAGACATGCTGTAGTCTATTCTCAGAGACGACAAAAGCCAAAATAAACATGAAGATTCTTTTTTAAAAAGCCTGTAAAAGGCAAGTGAAATTTTTTTATGCAACGTTCTCAGGTCCAGAAGGAGAAAGTAACATATATCCCATAGCAGTTTAGCAGCTTGAGAAAGACATGCCTCAGAGGTGGGCACAGTAAAACACTAAACACTGACCGGCTCAACTTCTTTTGCTGGAATCAGCATATGAATAATGAAGGAATTAGAGAGCCAGGGGAGGAGGGGGAGAGTCTGAAGGGACAACATGCACAGGCATGCTCTGTGTGTCAGGAACTACTGCTCTGTCTGAGATGGGTATACAAGTGGAAGTTCCACTAAGAAATTTGAGAAAGAACCTGAACCGTGGCCTTGATTATCGTGGACTCATTCTTACCCTCTTCCTCTTCTTACCTTTTTTAACCAAAGTACCCAAAACCCCAAAGGCTCTCAGATTTTGTTTCTTGCAGCACAAAAAATGTATTATTGACAGTTTAAAGTCATTTTGTCATTATTTTGTGAGAAATAAAAACACCATTTCCCAGACAGTTGTACCACAAAGGTCCTGGAGTGCATATTGGGCTGCATTTAAAACATGAACCCAGTGTTCTCAATTCTCTTCCTCCACCTCCACCCAGTGAAACCACATTTACCCTGCGACTGATACCTCACTAGCTTCGTTCCAATCTGATGTCTGATTTCCTGCCTCTCCTCTTCGGATGTACGCTGCAAGATGTTTTTGTCTTCTAACTCTTTCTTAGACGGTCTGTTGCCAAGTTTGATAGCAAGAGTATCCCTACGACGAATTTTACTTGCCAAAGAGCCTAAGGAAAGGAGGAGTAGGGTAGATTTAGTTCATTCATGCTCAGGTTACAGACATAAACTCTGAGTAAGAACTTTAATACCTCCCCAAAGCAACCTTGTTCCCACATGCAGGAGAGGAATTTTAATTAACATCAAAAGAAAAATTTTAGCTCAGTTCATGAAAATAAAAAGCTAGAAGGCTTGGAGGAAAAAGCTACCAGTCAAATTTATACAAACATCACTTGTCATCTGTGAAGTGTAGGATAAAATAAAAATCTACACTAAAATGTCTTTGAAGTCTAATACATTACAGGTTGGCTTATTTATCTACTTAGTATATTTAGCAACCTGCTGCTCTTTTTCTTCAGCCTTAAATGGTTTAGTCTAATTCTATCATCATTTCCTCATTCTTTCAAATTTTTTTTCAGTCAATTACCACTTAGTTCTTTTATAGCGCTTTCCATCTCTAAGTTGTTTGTAAATTAAAACAAAAACTACAGCTTAGAAAAGTGCTCTGAGTGCTTGTAAAGTAACCTAGGCAGGAACCCCCAGACACTGAAGCAATCTGTTCTCCATAAAACTGACACAGTAGGGACAAGGGCCTTGCAGCTAGGCCAGCATTAGCTTCAGCCAGCTGTGGAAGGAAGAGTATTTTCCACAGCCTTTATAGTATTTCCCTTGTGTCTTGACATTCTGACCAAGGCGGCCATGTGCCCTAGCTTGGCAGATTTTCACTGTGTAAAGCAGTTTGGTAAGATCACAGGCTCCCAGCTCACTTCTCATAAGACACCGTGCTGCTGTGTGAACACGTGGACGTTTGGTTTCCGTCACTTTGGGTTGTATTCAAACCCAACACAGAACTGCAGAAGACTTCAGCCTCTTGAGCTACTTGGCACTTCACCTTCTCCTGTACCAGTGGCCAAGACAGAAAAAAAAAAGTTCCTTTGCCTCATCCCACTTTGGTACACTGGACCTTGGTGTTTAGGCCGCCTTTGCTGAGCAGAGTGAAGCACCTCCTCCAAAAAAAGCTGTGAGCAAGGCTCTCAAACCATGGTTTGATGGTGATTTCATACTGACATAAGGCCACCCTGAAGAAGGTAGAGGGAGGGCTGCCCTCCTTCCCTCCTTCCTGCTCCTGACAGCCTGCTGCTGCCACCTTCTTTGCCCAAGCAAAGGAGAAGCCTTTGGGTGAGCTGGATCAGGGAACCACCAATTCTATTGAAAATCAGCTCAACAACAGCTGCTGCTGCAAAAATAAACATGAACTCTAGCCTAAGGAAAGAACAGCTGGGAGCAGGGATTAGGCAGAATGGGGGCAGGACAACCCCTTCAGCACTGCAGGGCTTCTGCCCAATTAGCGTGATGATAGAGTCATGACCCCAGATGAAATTTCAAAGCTGTAAAACTTAGATGTAATCTACTGTGATCTGCTCTGTCTGCTAAGGCTGCTCCAATGCTTAAAACATCCTGATCAAAGAGGAACAAGTGACTTTCAGACAGTGAAGCTGCTGACAAATGGGCTTCCTCTGTCATCCACCACACCTGTAACTCTCACAAGGAACTCATGGTATGGGCTAGCCAAACCAATGGCTTGTGATACCCTAATGTGGAGGCCTTGTTCCACCCTCGTGTCCTTCTGAACCCGTTCCTCCCACCTCCACTCTCTGTGCAATGGTTGATCTGCTCTCATCCGTACACAGGCCTCAGCAGGTTTCTGATCATGACTGCCTGGGAGAAGCAGGATACTCATTTCACTGTAGTGACAAAATACTAAATCCCCTAAAACCACTCCCTGCAGCCATTCCCCTCTTTGCCTCACACTAGCATGGGTCAGGTGTGCTCACATAACTCAGTCTGCAAAAGGTAGCCTGCAGCTTCTGGGCAGGATGCTTACTTTCACTTGCATTTTCATCATCGTCATCATCGTCATCATCTGTGTACAGGATGGGCCCGTCCGAGTCCGAGTCGCTACCATGGCTCTCTCTGCTACTTTCACTCTCAGGAGGGGCAGCAGCGTCAGAAGCCTCCTCCACTAGTTCAGAGAATGCTTGATCTGGGGGCTTCCCTTCTTGGTCTTCTTTGGTAGCCAAGCTGTTTATTCATGAGCAGATAGGGTGACACATTAATGCAAGCAGAACAAAACGCAAATGAGAGTCAGACTGAATAAGCAAGTATGAAAATAAAAGTTCTGTTAATGAAAGTAATTACTTTCTAAAAAACATACATATATAAAACATTTATAACATGCAGATATGTATACGTATCTATGTATGTGTGTTAGGAAAAAGGATGCAAACAATCTGGAATGATGTGCTGTAAAGACTGCATTAAGACAAATACTAATTGTTCTTTATTTCTTGTGGGGTGGGACCAAGAGAGAAAACAGTTCATAAAGCTGGGGGTAAGAGGAGCAAGTTGGAGAGCAGATGGGAGTGCAAAGTTTCCTGTTCTGGAAGCCTAACCCTGTTTATTGTGAATACAGTTTCACTGCAGATGAGTTCAAAATGTTCATGCCCATAACTGATGAACACGGGGATCAGCAGCAGATTGCCCTTTGCCTTGGGAAAATCTTTATGTAAAGGAAGGCTAGAGCAGGAGGAGATGCAGCACTGGAATGTAGAGCTGGCAACAGATGTACCAGCAAGAATTTAAAGGAAGGTCTCTAGGCGACTGGCATCTAGACTAAACCCTCTTGGATTTATGTAGAAGATGCTGATTTTTGTGGCAGGGAAAAGACAAATTAATAAGCCAGTTTAATTTTTCTGCCAGCTATTTTGCTTAAAAAATGTAATTATGACTTTTCTCTTAACCAGGTTTTACAGTACCCAAGATTTAGACAAGTTACTAAGCAGTGAAGGACCAAACACCTACTAATTGGATCCTGAAACCCTCATTTTCAAGTGTTTGACTAAATTCAGCTATTGAATTGAGATCTTCAGCAGTGAGATATTTAATGACATCTACAGAAAAAAAAGAAAGTAAAATCCCCTTATAATTTGGCATCATTTCATGTTTGTCTTAGTGAGAGATAAATAAAAGTGTCATCAGCTATGGGCTGAACTGCTGACCACAGTGTCAGCCACACAATGAAGTAAGAGACAGGTCATGAGCAATGACCTTCTGGGGAAACATGAGGTGCTGCAGGTGAAAGGCTCAAAGGCACTGGGAAGGAACAAACTGTGCTGGGCTGCAACACAAATTGTTCCCAGTCAGCAGAAGAAACAAGAGATCCCCACGTGCCTACAGTGTCCTGTGCAACGAAATGCAGCTTCCTTGGCTGTGATCTTACCACTCCCCCAGGACAGCCATACTGTCTTACCTTTCCGTGTCTTCTCCTCCGGTACCTGGAGCGCTGCCCAGGGCTGCACTGCTCAGACTCTCGTCTGTGCCACGCTCAGTCTGGAGAAGAGGCTTTGTGTCTGACCCAGGGCTGTGTGGCCCTGCCACACAGCTGTCTGACACATCTTGGCCATCTGAGGAGCCAGCAGGCTGACTAGCTGCAGCAGGAAAAGGAGGTGGAAGCGGGGGTGGAGGAGGGGCAGCAGTGGGAGGAGGGGGCACAACAAGCTTGCTTGACTGGTCTGCGTCCTCCGTTTCAAGAATTACTATGGAAGGTTGCTCAGGCTTGAGTTTTTCTGCCTTCACTTCCAAACTGTCAGATGGCACACCCGAGGGGGAAGAAGCAGCCCCATCTGGTGCTGTTCGTGGGGCTGACTGTTTCCCAGGTTTTTTCTTGCCCCTGGGAGTCCCTGATGTGCCAGATTTGCTGGAAGTCTCCTTAGAGGCTTTGGGATGAGATGATGTGGACGAAGGAGATGGTGATGAAGAAGACTTGGAGACTGGTAGTTTTTTTGCGTGAGAGGAACCAGCTAAAACAAGAAAAGAAAAGGCATTTTACAGTCTTGCAATTATATGATTTTTGCACTCTATTTTCTGCATGGATTGACTTGTGTTGGTCATTTAAAAATGAAAAAAAATACACTTGATACTTCTACAATACTTCATGTGAATTCTTGAGAAGATTAGATGTTGCAGTTCCAATTTCACCTCTGTGGTGGGAGACACTGAAATGATGAATACTTGCCCAAGAACAGCAGAGAGGACCAGCCTTACAAATGGGTAAGAGTTTGTTTCAAGCATTCTGCATTGACCCATTACACCTTGCCTGGACATCATCTAAGAAGTCCACTACTTATTCAAAAAATATGTGTAGTGCCCTAGTTAAAAAAAAAAAAGCTCCCTGGCAGAGAAAACTGCCTGACCTTTCCTACTACATGAATTTTTTTGGTCTGATCACTGTGAAAACCCTATGATTTTCCTTATACTTTTCAATGAACATCTGAGCACTGTTACCAAGTATCAGTCAATTACTTTGCACAACGTTATTGCAACTGGTGTCCTCCTACTTAATGACAAACAGCAGAGGGACAGCAAAACAAGGTGTACTTTCAAGTCCAGCTGGAGATGTCCACAAAAGAGAGGCAGAAACCACCGCTGTCACTCTGCCCAAATGATGACCTCCAGAAGGGAGGAGGCACTGAAGGCCTCCTATATATACTGGAGGTCTTCATCTTACCAGTGACCAACTCGGGCAGTCTTGAAAATGTGGTGAAACAAGGTTTTGACAATAGCTGTACAAGCTGGCCAAGCTGGCTGTTTAATGCTGTGATACTCACCATGCTGAAGCATATATGTACAATGCCCAAGCTCACTAGAGATTTCAGCTAGCCTGCATGCCCATGTGCATTCCAGCCACATTTCTGATTGCTAGGTTAATGCACCCATCACCTGAGATGGGAGCTTCAAACTTCTGACTTTCATTCAAAAAGCAATAAAAGTGACAACCATCTATGGTTCTAGTCCTTTTCATCAAAATGCATCCAACTCAAACACTTCTGATGGAGTAAAAATTCATTAACTTCCAGAGAACAAATGAAAGCATTATGAAGTTACACAGCAGCCTTCTGGCTAAGCTTACTATGTAAAACAGAAAGCTGTAATAGAAATCTGCTGAAAAGCCCACTTTACTTATAAGCATTTAAATAAAAACAACCCCCCAGCAGATTAGGAGAGAATCAAAGTGCAGATACTGGCCATAATAAGTTCACAATACAAAAATAGTTTTCACAGTGAGACTGTTCTCAGTCTCAAAGAAGATGGAAACTAATTCAAAAGACACATTTTACCATTCTCTTCTGTAGCTGAGTGTTATGGTTTATAAACATTTAGAGTGCTGTGAGGTTTTCAGTACATCTGAAAAAATCCATAGAAATTTCAGGCAAATCACTGTTCCTCTTTGTGCTCCAAGGTGACTGTAAAGGGCACTGTCCAGAATCTACTGATACTGCACTAATCTTCCCACGTCAGGTACAAATCACTCAATTTACAAGCAAAACAAAATGAAGCAGAAAAATGGCATAGGCAGAAGTTCATAATTACAGTAGAAATAGATGGTGGTTCCAACCTGCATATTATTTAACAGAAATCTTACTGAGTAGGTGGATGGTAGAAAGAAAAGACTCTGGTTCTGATCCACTTCAGTGCAGGCTGGAGGTCAACAGAACCAGTTACATGCTTACACTTAAGAACTGCAGCATAATACAAATATACGGCCACGCAATTGTGGCTGGGAAAATGTCAAAAGGTGTTTCCATTGTAAAAATCCTTACATTATTCTCAGAACCTTTCTGGACCTGCAATTAGATACAGAAACATAAAAGATTTCTCCCACGGAAAACCCCCCTACACGTCCACATGGGTCAAAAGTGCTATTGCACTTATTGTTTTTGACTGGGCTGGCTGACAATTTTCTGTCATGCTTCTTTTTCACTAGAAGATTTGAATTCTGATTAAATGAAAAATTTAATGGCTGTTGTTTGCCTTTTGGCATACACTAATGCCTACATTTAAGTCCCTTTCTCCCAGTTCCACTATTTCAGTATGGAAACCTGCTGTGTTGCCCTCAGGAGAGCCATGGCTCAGCTGTTACTCATATTCCTCTCCTCCTTCATGGGACTTGATCACTGGCTGCATCATGTGTTCACTTTCATGGGGATCTGACAAACCTCTTGTACTAATACTGTTCCAAACCAGCTCTACTTACTTAGCACTGCCCCACATTGAATAAAAGCTACATGTTTTTAATGCTGGAAGAAATTACCAGTAGAATAAGGGATATATGTGGATATATTTTAGACCTGTATGGTCTCAAGCATTGCATGACATTTCAGCAAGGCAATAGAAGCAAATAGTAGACAAATCTGGAACCTGGATGTATTTTAATCTAAAAAGTCAGATACCTGATGGCTTGTTACCAAAGGGTATAAACATTTCTTTATGTGATGGATTGTTTTATTTCTGAAAGGTCTGCTGTTAAAAGGTTGCTTCACCCAGGAAGAGCTGAGTTTTCCAGCTATATGTGAAATAGAAGCAGCAAATTCTGGATTTTCAAAATGTTTATTCTTGTAGTCCTCTGATGTAGTAGGGACAGTTAATACCAAGTTAATGGATATTTTATGGCAAAGTTATTATTGTAACTCTAGAAGCCTTGCAATGTTTTCAAACAGTCCTCTTCTGTATGCTTCAAACGCAAAACGTGCCAAAATGTACAAGCTGTGAAGAGAAATACTTGCAGAGAAAACTGGAGGGACTGGAGGGCTTTCAAAGACAGACAGAGATTGAAAACACAAGGCTTATATATGTTTGCCAATACGTATATGGAGCCCATTCATCACAATACTGCTTGTGTTCAAATTATATGTGGATGTTTTAATTTTGGTTGTTGTCTACACTGCAACCATTCAAACTCATGATCAGTACCTTAAGAGCATCCACCTATATTCTTTAATCTTGCAACACTGCTGAATTTTGGTTTAATAATGTGGTGATAAACACATGTGCTATCTGCCTGATGATTGATATTTTCCTTTTCCAGTATGTACTTAGAATCACAGCACCTGAGGGAAGCCTGATCATTTCTAATGGTTGTAAACATATTTATTTTCAGCTAAACCAACTGCTATTCAACAGTCTTTTAAGATGTCTTCATGGTTTTATTCTCAACCTCTTTGTGATCTTGTAATATTGTCAAATTAATTGGAGTAGTTGGTATTTCCAGTAGAAAGTTACAGCAATACCAAAGTAGTTTTACTTAAGGTAGACTCGTGCTTGGTTTCAAAAGTCACCTTCTTCCCTGCTGATTCTTGAGCAGTTCTCTGGGTCATTTTGTTGCCAGCTTTCACATTTGAATTGGAAATTCAATGTTCTCTCTGATGTGCTCGGTGTTGTACATAGATTAATTAAACAGCGAGTGGGTCTGTGTGTTGTCTGGGGGGTTTGTGGCCATCAGAACCAGAGCTCAGCAGAAAGCTCTCTACAAACACCCGTGGCATGCTCTTCAGTACCGCTGCTACGTACCAAGGCACAAGTTACCGTAGGACCAAGCCAAGCACCCCCATGCACATGCACCCACCGCAACTGCACTGCCTGGGCAGTACTCACCACCTTCTCGATTTGCACTGGCACCTGTTGGCTTGGGTGGTGGGAGAGGAGGCTGCTTAGCAGGAGCCTTTCCCTTTTTTTTAGCATGAGGTGCTTCGTTACCATTATGGCTGGAGGTGATGGTGGAAGCAGCAATGGCATTTTTTGGTGGTAGCGGAGCTTTTTTAGGTTTAGGCTTAGGCTTAGGTAGAGGTGGAGCATGGGATGTCGGTACTTCTGGGCAGTGATCAGTGCTCTCTATGGATAAGAAAGTGAACAGAAGCCAACTGACACAGACATACACCATGTAAATTCAACAGCAAGCCTCACAACAGTGACTACTTCTGCTGCTTGAGCTCTTGGGAATCAGGAGAGACTTCATCTTCTGCCTCTTAAAGAAGTACTACCTCAGAAGAAAATTACCGTTCATCTCAATTCAAGGCCTTCTCATGGAAAATATTTACCTGGAACTTCTCTCAGACACATCTATCCTAGACCTCCAAGGATCAGCCTCTACATTCAGTATCCCAAACTAGAGCGCTGGCTTCAAACTAAACAAGGGAATGCTATTAACTTCTGTAACAAATCTCCTCAGCTTCTTTTCAACCCTACCTACCCCAAGATCAACAGGCTATAAAACTCAAATTCATGTGAACCTGAATTTGAACAGGGCCATTCTCTCAGCCACAGGCTCGAACACGGCTATGCAGCGGAAATTTTCCAAATTTTCCCTTGAAACAACCCATTCTTCTGAGCTGCACATTGCTTGCTCTCAGCAACTTTATTTTGGGTAACTTCCTCTGGGTATTTCTTCTCTTCAGAAACAAATGAAGTTAAATAAGATAGGATATCATTTGGCATGGAAATGCTCTCCCCCCTCCTGCAGGTTCTTTGGGTACTGTTACACAACTGCACTTTCAAGAGTCAAGAGTTCATTAGTCAGCAGGAATTCGGTTTTTATCTTCATTGTGCTGTGCAATAGGAATGGCTCTGCAGAGTGAAAGAGGCAGCACTGAGAGCTCAATATCCACAATCTGCATCTCAGGAGACTTGACTTTGCACTGTCTTCAGGCTAGTTCTGTAGATTGCATCACTAGTGGTGGAGAGAGTGCAAGTTCCTGAGTGCATCTTTTGGCTTAGTTTCATCCAAGAGAAACCTGGTTTGTTTGTAGCCTGCAAACCAACGAAGGATGACTGGGGATGACCAGGAAATTAATTTCAGAAGTGCATGCCTAGCGCCAGCTGTAATGTTAATGTAGGTGAGCCATTTACAGTTGACATGCAATTTTGCAACATAATCACTACAGCTGTAAAACTTGGTGTTCCCAGATGGGAAGAGCTAAAGTTCCCAGATGGGAATCTGTATCTATTCAGTTAAACCAATTCTGTGCCCATTTGGTTTTAAGATAGCCTTCCCAAGCCTTTCTGGAAAAGGATATTATAGAAGCAAGAGCATTCCACCAGTATCATATAGGCTTTGTTTGCATGTTACTAAAAACTATGACTGAGGAAGAAGGAAGACAAGCAAATACTGCAAAGACTTTTAACAGTCTCTTCTATCACTCAAGGGAAAACCATTTCATTTCTTGCAGTATGTTCCTATTAGAGCCTCACTCTTAACACACATTAAATGGACATTCTCATCTCTCTTCTTTCCGACATAAAAGATTCCCAAGAGATAAGCAATATATTTTAATTTTAAGATTAGTAGATGAAAAACAAATAATGTGTTAGACAACAAAGACATTCTTCCTCTCACAAACAAAGCCTTTCCAACTTCTAGCATAAGGCTTGTGAACATGAACTTAATGCATCACCTGCAGTTATTAAAAGCAACATGCACACGTTTCTTCATGAACTGAAGGAATTAACATTAACTGTCCAGTGTCTTCCTCCTTTATTTCCAGCCTATTATAGATTAATATGCTTTTGCTAAAGTTTTGAAAGAACCATCTGATAGAAAACTTTTACAGCTTTCAAACAGGTTCTTTTGAGCACAGGTTCTTGTACCATCTCCTTGTTTTCCATAGAAAGACTTCTGATGGAGAAAGAAACATGCTTATTTGTCACATTTTGACCTCCTCTTCTACAGCAAACTTGTCTCCTTGTGAAGTTCTATCTACCTTCATTCAAAGTTGAAATGCTGATATAATTCTGAAAAAGCAGGACATTTTAAAATTTGAAGTCCATTAATAACAAATATGGCAAGAGAAAATATGATTTTGTATTTTGAAGATCCTGAAGGACATGGTGATCAGAAATAATTATAAGTGTGAACAATTCTTTGCTATACATTTTACTTAAGGATCCATAACGCTAAAGTTTTATTTACTAATAAGAAAGAATTTAAAAGTTGTTTACTTATACAACATGACTGTGTTTTGGTTTGGGTCATTAGTAGAGAAAATGTTAAAAACAGAATGATAATCTAGAAAAAGTAATACACCATTCACCATATTCTAAAGTAATACAGTCAATCTACATAAAACTATATAACTGATTAAATAATGTATATCAGAATTTATCTTCTGAATCCGGAAAAAAGGTACAAAATAAAACAAAATATAAGGCTAAAGCTTTATTTATTTGCAAATAAACACATCCTAGTGACACCAACTGATAATTTTTTATTTTTCTTTAGACTAATAACTAGAAACTATAAACAAAAACCAAAACTGGAGCAATTAATTCACATCAAAGTTCTTGCTCGCAGACTTCAGTTGCGATTAAAACTGGGAATTCATATAGCATTTATTTTAACAGAAATGCCTTGCCATCACTGGGATACTATCTTTGTCTAAGACAGCTCTTTTCATGCTGTTATGTACCTCATTCCAAAGACTGGCAGACTCCTTCTGCACGGCTGCATCCTGCTTGCTTAGATAGTTACACCTCACATCCAGTCTTGACTGCCCCTTGACTACATACCTGCCCTTCTCTCGGCCTTTACCAGTGAACCTTCTTTCTACTCACAGCCAGGAGTAAACCTGTGGTGAAGATTATTGCCTTTGACCAAATCATTCCTCCTGGCATCTTACTGGCTTTGTTGCTTTCACCTTTTTTAGCTTCATGTTTTTATCTCACTGTCAGTCTGATTTTGCCCTTAGTACGGTTTCTCATTTACTTGAGATAGAGATTGCCAGTTCCCACCTGACCAGTCCGTTATATCAGCTTTTGACAGTGACAAGCCAAGTTTGAAGCAGATGTTTTTCATTGCTTTTCCTCTGTTGACCCTCAGGCTTTGTGAACATTCACTGACTGTCCTCCCTCAAACTCCCCTCTGCTCTGATGCCGAAGCTGACAATATTTAGGCTGCCAGTATTGTGCTTTTTTATCTTGGTCTGGTGTCCTCTTGTTTTCCAGTGCCTAATCATAGTCTTCTTTCTTTTAATGCAAGTCCATTGGAAAATTTTTGTGGTCCTCTGCATCTATGCAAGATGCTATAATAAATGTCTTGTATATACAGTAACCCTGTAGTAATACAAATAACTAATAACTGTAACAGTGGCTTGATCCTGAACAGTGACAGGGATAGTCTGATGTCTGTAAATGGCTACAGATACAATTACGTTGTAATTGTACCTCCCTAACATGATTCTGCTCGAATATTGACCCTTGGTCTTCATGCCTGCTCTTTCTTTTGCCAAAACAAGGAAGCATCTGAATCAGTTCAGACCCATCTATTTGTTCAAACCAATCCCCCAAGTACCTCCATACCAGCTGCAACACACTTTTATTGCTGTTGTTTTTCCTAATTTAGACATCTGTTCGTAAAGAACTGACCTTTTAACAAAAGGTCTCCAAAACACATCAGATAGAAATATCTTTTATCTACTGCTGCCTTGATGGAAATATCTGCTGTAAAAGCAACTTGTGTATAAATTACTTCTTTAACAGGAAAGCAAATGTTAATATCTCATTAAGCATTTGGATCAATAATATGTTTATGTTTAGAATAAATTTTCCAAAGGCCAGATTTTCAAGAAAGCTCACTTTCAAACCAGATTTTCTTGTTTTCAGAAATTGTGATTGGGGCCAGACTCTTAACAAAGCTCTGTTCTCTAGTAAACACCTAAATGATGGTCAGGGTTACAAAGTACTCAGTACACAACAGCTCTTGTGGGGACTCATGAAGTCTGAAAGACTTTCAGAGAGATGTCAGTGTGCCACATGCACTAGAAAATCAGATTACTTATTTTGCAAACTAAAAGTGGGACCTTTTGCAAATTCTGGACCAAATGGACCTATGAAAATCCTGGGCATACTTTCAGAAGCTAGGTTGTAAAATACAAGATTTTTTCCTTTACTTCTGTGAACTTCTAAGGAACAAAAGGCCGGAGCTTTTCTACCCAAGGATTCTGTCATACAGCACTGGTCTTTTCGTTTGTACAGCTCGAGCAGTGTCATGGAGCTACCTCACAGAAAACCAGCAGTGCTGCAGCACAAGTGTATGATCTCCATCAATTGCAAAGCACCCTCCTCCCAGAAGATGAACACAACACATTGCAGAAACACTACGTAAAACAAAAGTTGGAAGTAACGTGTGTCTGTTGTCTTTTGCAGGATGACTCCCTGCACAATGAAACTCTGTAAGAGTTTTTCAGATCATGAGTTTCCTTTCCAGACTATGCAGAGAGCTTTGTTTTGATTAATCAAAATCCAGGAAGCTGTCAGTCAGGAACATGGGACACAGGACAAGACAAGGTGCCTTTTGTCACTTTTTTGGACTCACTGATTGTGCTGATGCAGGTGGTCAACTCAGACAAATCCTTTCATAAACTTCAGATTTAACCAGCTCCATTTTTTGTTCCTGCTATTGCTAGTAAAATTCTGCTCAAGAAAAGACCCATTCTAATTGTTAGAAAGCTTCCTTTAATTTCCACTCTAACTGTATTTCAAGCCACTGTTTATTCCTTTCTACTTGTGCCAGCATTGTCCTTTAGCCATGCTCTCTCCTGGCTGTTTACCAACTTGCAACATTCATCAAATGCACTCAGGCTCTCTCGGGCCCTGTTTTGCTAGACTGAACCAGGACAGATGTCTCACAATGCTGTTTGCAGCTCTCTCTGCAGTTTTGAATTCATCTTTCTTGAAGATGGATAAGCAGGTCTGCACATCTGCAGACTTCTAGATCTTACTGATTCTCTAATTTCAACAGCACCATGTGCAAGAGGCCTTAGAGACAGCGTAGAAAACAGGAGAGGGGAGAAAGGGACAGGTGTAACATCTCACCTAAAGCAACCACATTCAGGTATTTTGCACTAGTTTCAAGATTAAAAAGGTAAAAAAAACCACCTGACTATCATTTGACATTTGTAACTGCCAAAAAAAAGAGAGAATGCCTAAGACATATTCACTGTCAGCTGATCTATGAGAATCCTGGAGGGTGGAAGGCATGTAGGCTTCTACATTCTCTTCTACTTTCTGTAAAGATATGCTCAAATAATTGAACAGTTAGTTCATTAAAATAATGTACACAATTTTAATTCTGGAGCCACATTGGGATATTTTTCCTATAAAAGAAAAAAACCCAAACAAACAAACCAGCTTTACAAGTCAGGAGCTTTCTTCAGGCACTCAGTTTTTGTGGGTGAAAGCCCGTGCCTCTCACATCACCCTACCAGCATGAGCCAGCCCTGCTGACTTAGTGGACAGGCTCTGGCCAAATGCAGCTTTACCTAGAGTAGATTTCCTTTTAAGAAGACTTGGATTCAGCCTCATTTACATAGTTCAGGTGATGAATCGAAGATATACTATTCTTAGAAGAACTGGTTTTAGCCAGCAAATAACTCAGCTGGAGTGAGAGATTCTTAGGGAGTCAAGCAAAAGAGCCCACAACCTTTTATTTATGCTGCTCATATCAGTGATCTACAGAGCTCAGGAGTGTAGGAAGCCAGCCTAGGCACACAAGAGGGATGAAAGCCTGCCTCGTTTCTCGCAGTGACTGGTTTGCAGGTTTAATCTTCTGAGACAAAGCAGATTCTTGTCTGAGACCCTGGAAGATGAGGGTTACTACTTTATAGTCAAACAGGTTTTGTTCTGCTTTGGGGAAATAAAGAAAAGATCTCTGAGAAAAGGAACCAAAAAAATTTGATTTTGAAGAACATTCCTTGGAAAACAATCTAAAGCATTAGAGAGCAACGATGCATGGTCATAAGACCAGAGTTTGTGCCTCCAACCTTCTTTTCTCTGGTTACCCATAAGAGAAAGAAAAGATTAAATGTAGTGGTAGATTTAAGGAGAGCAGACAAAATACAGAGGAAAGAACCTGTAAACCCAACATACTAAGATGTGGAACCTTTGCCAACTCTCATATGAGAGTTAGCCTTTTGGGGGAAAAAATACGCACATGTAGCTGAATAATTCATTTGGAAACAAATGAACTAAAAACTGTTTCCTTCACTCATGTTTACTTCAGACATGAGAGGATCTATCTCCTGTAAATGGCCCAGGAACATTCCAGAAGCTTATGCCCCATGTCACCCAAAGCACCTGTAACAGAGTTCTGGCTTCCTGCAATGCCATTATTTATCAAACCAGCACCTAACACACCTGACTGATGGTATGCAAAACAGAACTTCTTACTATTTTTTTCCAGGCGGTATCTTGCTGATGGTTACTGAACCTTTCACTTCTTCCAGCCCGAGCTAACTAAGAAATGTGGAACCATCTGCCAGAAGCATTAAAAGATTTAGCTTGCTTTGACAAAAATGAGTAAGAACGAAGTTTACAAACTGAACTTGGATAAAAATAAGGGGTTCTCTCATAAATCTGTGTTCCAGAGACATCTTGGGAGGGTTGAAAGGAGAAAAGCACCTCTGAACAGTACCTGGAGGCTTTACAATGTGCAGCATGCATACTGCATCACCATGCTATATCCTGATACCTAGGGAGGCCAACAGTGACAACTTTGACAGCTATTCTACTGATGTGGCTTTTGGTCTTGTCCAACACTGCTATAGGGGCAGGAGGCAGAGAGACTCCTTGGATCTCCTTTGTGATGCTCATATCCCACCTGGAGCCTGGAGCTCTGGGCACTGCTGGGGATACTGCAGACCAGTGCCATGGCTCAGGAGCCCAGGCACAGCAGTAGAATTCAGTCTGCTGCCCAGACATGCAGGGTGTTCTTTGATATTGCTGCCTGTCTGCTTGCTGCTCTGTATCCCTTGCAAGGCTCACAGAAAAAATAGCTATAGTTTAGCTCTTTATTTTCTGCAGAAGATGCTAGTGACTTTCTTTAGTCAAAACAAAAAAAATTTAGAAGTCAACCCAGCACGAACACAACAGGAATAAATGATCTCAGAAAAAGATCTATCTGATTTCTCAGCAGCAAGGCTTTATTCATCAATTACCTGCTTTTTGTAAAACTGTCACTCGTTTCTTATCATCCTGCCATAAAGGAGAAATTTTCTTTTAAGCACCCTGCTTGTATGACTGTTGTCCTTACTACAAATAGTAACAGTTATACTATTAAATTGCCAGAGAATTTTTCACCAAATACAAAAGGCACCTGTGAGCTGACAGGCAGCAGATGGGAACACAGCTTATGGAACTGCCTGGCAGCAAGGGGAACAGCTTTCAGGGGTTGTCTTCTTCACTTGCTTCTGCTTTACTCATTTTTATATGCATGGCTGAGCCTATTGCTTGCCCTATTGATACTGTATAGCCACAGCTCATGCTGAAAAATCTTTTTTCCTTTAACTTCTTTTAACTCTTAAAATATTCCACATTCTACAACTATTGCTGCCAGCTGTCATCATATTATCACAATGTGCCTGTATCACCTGTTATTTTTAAGCTTCTGGCTCCAGCAGTCATCATATTTATATGAGAAGGCCATTTTCAAGACCCTGTTGAACAAGAGGGCAAATAAAGACCACCATAATTTCTTAAGAGCATTTTAAAATAACCTCATAACTTTCACAGGGCTGAGAGGCATTTTTTGGAAAACTTTGATTCAGTGGGAGTTGGAACTGCAGCACTCCTCACTACTAAGCAGCAGGAATGAATCCTGCCTTTGGGTCTTACAAACATAGGAAGTGTATATATCTTCCTTCAAGATTTACACCTAAGAGCTCATGACTTTAGAAGCCTCACATTAGCCTCACTAAAGATGAACTCCTTGCAGCCATTACTCCTGATTGTCAGCTAGCATTCAATCCACCTATCTCAGTTCTCATGATGGAGGGTTGTGTTCTGAAGCACCAGCACATTTCATGGTCTTAGCAGAAGACAATGACCTAAGTATTCCTGCTTCAGCTCTGATTTTGATGCTCTGCGAGCATTAGCAAACCTCCACTCTGCAGATGTTGATTCCTTGCTCTGCCAGTGGGTGTGGGTGTAATGCAAACCTACTGCATCTGCCATAAAAAGAGTCACCCAGGATTAATGTCAGTGGAGATGCATCTGTGAGATGCTGTCGGCCTTACTCTTCCACTGAGTTCAGCAGGCTGGCTCACCTTCTTGCTTAGTGTGCTATAAATAAAGAATAACTGGAATGAATTCACAATGACTATGGGGTGGCTTGTAGTGGGTTTACACAGTGTAACACTGTTTCTGATGTGTGGAATTGATCCTTAACACCTTTTCTGGGGAGAATATTCTCTGCAATAAATCTACCTCATTCTGTTTCAGGGGACTCAAGATGTTTACTCACAGAATTTCATATTTAGGTGCAAGAAGAAAGTATACTTAAGGGGTTTGCATCTTCTGGACGCTCATATTGAGATTCTGTGAAGCCTAGAATACCAGTTTTGCTCATTTTTTGTTTTCCTTCTCTTTCCTCCATATATTCCTAATTTTCTGAGAGGGACTGGACTGATAGCTACACTTTCTTTTGTACTGAGTCCACTCCTGTACAGCAACCATTTTTAATTTCTCCCTATAAAGTCAAAACAATATATAGGGAGTGCAGAGTCTAATAAGATGTTTGAAATAGATATTGAACCTTCCTGCTTCACTGGAGCTCTACATTCTGCAAAGTCAGCTAGAGGGGATTTCAAAATGGTTAGAAATGTGTATTTCTAAAATAAACTGTACCTTAGGAAAACTTCCAAGTCCTGGCAGTTCTGAAACACTGTATTTAGTGATGCACAAAATAATAAGTGGTCTGATCTAACCCCAAAGTTAAACTGAACCATTTTAAAGGAGTTTTCCATGGCTTTTATAACTCTTTTCCCCTGACCCAATACACATCTGGTTCTAGTTGGCACCAAAAGATAGATGTATTTAAATGTCATGACAAAGGCTAATCTTGTATTTCTGTCTTGTTGGGAGACAGGAAGTACTTGAAATCTCATAAGATTCTCCTTGGACATCTATCCACTTTTTACATAGTCAAGTGATTTACATAGCTCAGAGAAGAATTCAGATTTTTCTGTTAGCTGAACTGACCCTCTCAACCTCCAGAGGCTCATTCATCACTAGGTAGAGTTTAATAGAAGACATTGGAAAGGCTGTTCAGCCCTGCCTCCATGGCTTCAGCCAGCCATGAAGGTCTTGATCTTTTGTATCTTTGCTCTTTCTGCTAGGAAAATCCAATAAATGAAATAGTATTTCAGAAGACTTTTAGGTAGGTAAAAGAAGTAGTGCATTATTCAAGATGGTAGAGAAAGAAAATAAAATTGGTCCAAATCCTGCGATTCCACAGTAATTTTTACATTTCCTTTATGAGCCAAACTCAGGTAGATCTGAGTAAAGGTAACAAAATTAAGATGGACCCTGGGACTGCTAAATATTTAGCAGTATTTGCTACAGTTCATCTATAGAAAACCCTTTCGTTATAAAGTGCATTTTCCATAAATGGCCTGGTTTCTGTTTGCAGTAGTGACACGGCCACTTGAATGTTTCTGAAGAGCTGGACTGCAAGTGTTTAACATTCCATGAAAACCAATTGGAATGAGTTGCTGAAGTTACTTTCAAACTGATGGATGGTTTTTGAGCAACTTAAACACTTTTAAACATTCAACCTATGGGCCACTTCTACAATGATATTGCAAGGTGATGCATATGCACTTAATATGTTCTTTCATAAGAGGAAAACCTGACACCAAAACTTGTCCATGGCTACAAGGAAAGGTTCACAGTGAGTTTAGAAACTGAACCTCCCTGCATGCATTGTCGTGCTCAGACCATGCTTCTCTTTATGACCTTACCATATGCACAGGAAAAGGCATGCCTACCATGATGGAATACTGGTGTTTCACAAGTCTTATCTTCTCAGCAGGTTCTGCTGGCATCCTTGTGGCAGAACAGAACTCACAGCATGTATAGGTGCTAGTGGAAGAACACGTTAATATTTAAAGTAAGCAAAAAACAATCCGTGAAGAATATGTTAATTTTTACCTTTCTGATCTTCCTTTTTTCCTTCCGATGCTGATGCTTTCTCTGATAAAGTGCCATTATTTCCACTGGCTTTTACCACATTTTCTTCCTGTATGGTTTCTTCACTGATGGCTACAGTGTGTCCATTTGAAGTTTCAAAACTTACTGTTACATCACCATCTGAAATGACAATTAAAAAGTTATTGCCTAGTTTAACTACTTACTTAGCACCTACTTACAACACACGGCACCCCTCTGCTTTCAAGCTTCTGTGGAAGAAAAGCAGAAAGACTCACTGGAATGTGAAACATCAGGCTGCAGATCTGCTCTGGAAAGTAACTCTGTAAAGAAACTCTGTAGGCTTTTATGTTCTTTGGGTAGTACCTCCGCAGTAGTGGGCTTGGAAGTCCATGTTGGTTTCCTTCTTCATGTCTGTTCACGAGCAGCCTGTTCTCTTATCCCTGTATCTTGGTTTCCACAGCAAAGAAATGTGTGCATTTCACCACAACAAAGCTGTAACATGTTCCAGCATGTCCCAAAAATGGACAAGGAGGGGGCAGAGTTGCAGGGCTACTGCGGTTCACACCCAGTATGTAAATCAGCCAAGAATTCTGACAGAAGTTCTCAGAATGTATGTGCCCATTTACTTAATAAAAATACATCACAAAGACATCATCCAGTCTTAAGAATCAAGGTGAAGTCTTCCTGTACCACATTTCATACCATTACTAAATTCTGCAAGTAAAATTCTTTCTCAGCTCTGATGATACTTTACTCACTCACCCAGACTAGCTCAGCTTGAGAGTTTTTTTGATCCTGAAAAAAACCTTCTTTCTCTTCTCTTTGTGTCTCTATATTTCTGAAACATGCTACTCTTGCTACCTTACAACTTTCTCTGTTCCATGCACTTTAAAGTTGCTTCCGATTTTCTTCTCTGGTAATTTCTTTCTGCAGTATTCTCTTGCTGTCAATCCAAAAAACAAGCAAATCTATATGGCATCTCTTCTGATTTCTCTGATTGATTCTTCACTAACCAGCAATTCCACTTCTCTTCCTTGCTGTGTGTTATCAGACCTGGATGTTTGGCACTTTGCTGGTTTCAACATAATCATGCAGCTTCTGTCCTACCACCTTGGGTGCTCCCACTAAGGTGATTGTTTCATTATCTTCCACACACTAACATCAACTTGATTTGTAAAAAATTCGTTCTGCCTTCCTAACCTTGTCTAATTTACTACAGCTGACACTTACACTTACCTTACTGCAACATTCAGTTTCTTCAGCTTCTCTCTTCCAGGGGTCCTTAAATCCACTCTCTCCTCTCCGCCTCCACGTGTGACACTGCCACCTCTTATTCACGTCTTGCTTCCGCAAACACCTCCTGCCTCCAAGTGGCACTTGCCACTTTCCACTTCATTCTTCTTCACTCCATGTGAAACACTGTCACTTCTTCACATTTCTTACCTCTCACATTTCAAGACTCCATGTAATTTCCTCTTTTAGCTTTCATCTCCATAGTCATTCCTTCTAACTACCTTCACACTCCTCAACTGTCTTTCCTACCTCTCCATTTTTAGCACCTTCAAACCAATCCCATATTCTTTCAAAATGTCCTTAAAAATAACAATTTTCATCAAACGTGAAGCACAATGTGATAAAGATAACACAGACCAGATTGATATAGGAGGAAGAAGAGCAAATTGTTCATGTTTACATAATTTACTCACTTTGCTCCATCCCTGTAAGGAATCCAAAGTCCCATCCCCTTTTAAGGATGGAAGAGAGGGTCAAGACGCTGATGACCGAAGTATTCATACTTTTATCACAAATGATAGTATTTATGTTCAGACTGTAACCAACCTGAGAAGTTAACACTTTTCATTAACTGTCCCAGCTGTAAATGCAATTTACAACCTTCAAAGGACAAGGTCAGGCAGGTCTCCAGTAAAGCACGTGGCAAAACCCACAACAAATTCACAGATGGACAAACCGAGGTATGGAGAGTTTACATGTCTTAAGACAATGACAGTGGCAGAGATAAATGCAGCAGCCAGCTATGCTGAATGTTATAGTCTGATAAGTAGCCAAACTCTGTATGGACAAGTGACATCACACATCAACAAACAAGCCCTTTACTTCTAAATATCTATGTGTATGATACACACCATACACACTGATACTTTCCTGATTCTCCAGATCACACAGAAAAATACAATTTCTAGGAGAAAATTATTTTTGGAAAACGTGGAGTTCTTAGCCTCCTTGATAAAATGACAAATGGTTTGATTTTAAGCTACAGAAAATTATTTTACTCATTTGACTTTTATTTGATCTAGATTTATAGAAGATGAAGAATATTAGAGAGAATACCACTAGAAACATAACTGGATGTAGCATAGAGGTATTAACCTCGGCTTACTCATGCTTTTCAAAATGCAAATTCTGGCTAATGCCAGTTACTAAGCCTCAGAGCATTTTGAAAAAAGTGATTTGTTCCCTACAGTTTTATGCTGATGCCATTTGTGATTGTGGCCTGTGTGACAGCGGTGGGATCCATATGATTCAGCACTGGTACTTTTTGCTGCCTGAAATGGATTATATTGATTTTTCTGGGTTCCAAATCCCCTAATTTTTCAGCCAAAATTTCTCATTTTATACTCTAGTGGCTTTAAACAGCAGACCTTGACTCAAAAATAGATTTATCACTAATTCAAAAAAATTCTGGCAAACAATAAGTAGAAACCACAAAAGTCACATTATTTACAGGGAGCATTAAAATACTTCACGATACGACCAGAAGTCAGCTGGGGCACCTATGGCAGAAGCAGTTACAGACCACAAATCTCTTGACTCAGCTTCATTTGTCAGCTGGCCCAAATTACCTCTCACACTTCTCAGTTTGTCTCCTCATACCTATTTATACTACATGGAATCAATGCAACAGTGGCTTTATCATACATGTTTAGTGCTTAGTAGCTAAATTCTAGTTAATGTGTTATCACCTTGCTCAGGCACTTCCTTCAGCACTCCCCTTCTTATCAGCTCCTCTCTGCTTTGTCTTGTCGAAATCTTCCTTTCCAACACTAAAGAAAAAGCACAGTTAAGAATAGATTTATTCTCATACTGCTGATGCTTGTGAAAAAAATGTAGAGAAAGATTTTTATTTTATAGAAAGAGAAATCTTGTTTCCTCTGATTCTGCAGGAGAAGTGGTCTGGGTTTTCACGGACAGTCTCTGAAAATATTGTCCTGCAATTTCAGGCACAGACAGTGGGGACTCATATGATCCAATATCTTCAGCTGAGCAGGTCTCCTTGAAGCTTCTTTTATGGTCAATGGAAAAAGGTATTTCCAGGGTGAAATTGAACTCATCCTAGCATAGGCATTTAATATGTACAAGTACCTCTTTCCCACTGACTAGCTCAGCTGGAGATAGCTCCATCTGCTTTGTAGAGGTTTTGAGTAGGGAGAGACAGATCCTGCTCAGAGCAAGCAAGTCACAGAGTAGCCTTTGGGACATGTAAACTGTTTAAAGGGAAAAAAAAAAACCACCAACAAAAACAACCTTTAACAGAAGCCAGAAAGTTGTGTTCTAAAAGAAAATCACATCCTCATCAGTTGATGATGGTTGGCTTTCATGGAAAAAAATGCAGCATCCTGGTTTTAGGTTAAAAAAACCCTCCAAGACTGTGACACGAAGTATTCTAATTATTATGTTTATTTCCCATGGGAAAAATGCTGAATAGTTTTATAGGGAAAAGTATATACAGATGTCAAAATGGAATAGCTCCACACTGCATCCCATCCCCAAACCAGTGCAGTGATCTGGAAGATTATTGTAATGATCCATGGGACCATGGTGCATAACGTCCACAAAATGTGAGCATCACTTGTAAAATCCCATCTCCCCAGTTAGGAAAAGGTTGTCTCCCATCCTGATTCTGTTTATATATGGACATCAAAATCCATGTAACCTTTGGACCTCAAGTTGAGGGCATGTGGTAAAGCTTCAGCTGTGCTGGACTTCATCCTATTAATGCTTTGGGATAGGGCTATTTGTCTCATCAACTAATTCGAACACTCTCTAGGGTCAGTCTAATTGCAGTATGCAGATTGATAATAGCTCTTGCAGTGTTTAATCTCACTTGTGCCAGCCCAGTTGGAGTGACTCAGCCATAGAGTGAAGTGACAGGCTCCTATGAAGGCATGGAGAGAGGCGGTTTGGCTCTTCTGAGAAAGCTGCCCTTCATGCATAGCAAAACACCTTTCCCAGCAGCAAGTAGTCTCCATCAGGGAAGGGGATGGTTGAAAAGAATGATAGAATTTGGGTTTCAGCTGGAAGAAACCTTAAAAAGTCTTGTTCCAACCCCTCTGCCATGGGCAGGGACACCTTCTTCCAGCCCAGGTTGCTCAAAGAGCCATCCAGCGAGGTCTTGAATGCCTACAGGGATGGAGCATCCACAATTCTGGGCCACCTGTTCAGTGCCTCACCACCCTCAAAGTAAAGAATTTCTTCCTAACATCTAATCTAAACCTGCCCTCTTCCAGTTTAAAGCCACTCCCCCTTGTTCTATCACTACATGCTCTTGTAAAAAGTCCCTCAGATTCTGCGCTTCCCAAATTTACAGTACCAGGTTTATTTTTCACACTGCAAAGTGCAGGGATTCAGCAACTGCTCAACATAGGATGCATTTCCCCATCAAAATAGCACCAACTCCTGGCAGAAGTGCTGGAGGCAATAACATTTTGACCAGTCCAGTTCAAGCTACTCATGCCTGTGAGATCAAGAGCTCACAAATGCAAACATTGCTGGCTCAAGAACATGCAAACTGGCATTAAGTCTGTGCCTATATACTCAGGTACTTTGTGGGATCTGTCCATTAAAGGTCAAACCTCTGCAGCATTCAAATCACATTTGACAACATAATGGAGCCCATGTATGTGGCTGCAGACTCTCAATATCAGCCAGCCTCCTTGAGGAGAGTGTGGTAGCCTGAACTCTGATCAAGTTAGACTGCCTTGGGTCCCAAACCTAAATTACTCACAAGCTCTTCCAGTTTCTCCCTATATTTTTTAAAGTACGTGCCTTGCAGCTGTGTGTCACGCACTGACACAGGGAACGTGCCCTAGGCTTGCAAAGAGTTTTTCATGTAGGGGAACACTCAGACCCACAAAGACTGTATTAAAAAGAGATGGGGCGTCATGAAGACGGAGGACTACGTGGGCAGGCATGGATGGAATGTCTCGGTCTTTATAGAAAACAGGTGCATTCATAAGCAGGGTGAAATCTCCTTTGACACAGCCCTGAAGGATGAACACCTTATGCACACACTTTATATTTATTTTGTTGCTGGCAATATAAATTTTTTTATTATTATTATTTCAGCATTACGAATATTATTTCATTCCCACTCTTTTCTCTCTGCTTCCTTTTTACATCTGTTTTCTTGAGGACAGTGAAATACGATGATCTCTTACATATCTGTGGGACAAGCCAATGCCACTTGAAAACAATAATGCCTTTTCCATCAGGCTTAAGAACATTGAGTGAGACGTCCTTCCATAAATATCTCTCTCTAGTTTTCAGGATGATATATTTTTTTCAGTTCTACAACATTGAATTAACAACTGTATTGAATTAATTATCATGGGAAATGCCAATAGTCATTAAAATACATGAACCCCTTACACTTCTACTAAAAAACCTCAAAGCATTTTATAAATTACACAGGTTTCATAACATCCCTGAGACATAACTATCTCCTTTTCACAGATTAGAAAATTTGTGAACAGATAAGAAGCTTAAGCCCCAGTCCTCCATATTCTAAAATGCTAGCCATGAGTGGTGTTTTTATTGAAACTGATTAAGCTCAATTAATTCAGCTTGAAAAGATAATTTATTTTAAATATTATTTGGCCCATGGAAAGAACACTAGAAATCAAGCTAGTATTCACTACTGGTATCATAATTTTAATTCCTACAAAGAAAGAGGCAGAATCTTAATTTAAATTAAAGTGGCAAAAATATTTCCCCTTGTATAAGAGGAATGAGTAGCCTGTCAACTTAGGAACTTATACTGGGTGCTATTTAGTCAGTGTGAACTCATCATAATAATTTATGGTTTATTGCAGACTTTAGATTATGCAATATATTTCATATTTACACAGTCAAGTATTTCGTACCACGTAGTCACGCAGCACCATCATTCAAACATCTCCTGACTTCTGAATACTTGACTTTGTAACTCTATCATTTTAGGAGAGCTTACTGAAACACAACAGTAGTCAAAAGTAATTAGTTCAGCTGACTGGCTTGAGACTCTTAAAACTGTGCAATTAGGCTGAGCGACCAGTTGATGCTATCAGTACAAATCTTCTCTGCAATATGTGTATATGGTAATGTATCTATATTGATATATGTGAATATATATATCTCAACATGTCTGTCATATATATGAAATGTAGATATATATGTGTATATATAAAGGTGTGAATATATATAAAATTTCAAGATGAACACCAAAGTACTATTTATAACTTTAAGCAATAATAAAATGGAAAGAACAATTTCTCCATCTCTGTACATGTATATATTGAGATTGATTGCAAAGAGATCAGTCCTGACTGTTAGGGTAGCAGGTTGTGAGTCCTTGCCTGCTGAAGAAGCCTGCGATGAAGCAGGCAGGCAGTCTCCAGTCTCATGCTCCAGAAGAATCAGAAAATGCCAGGTCAAAATCCTTCCCCTGCTGCAGTCAAGAGCAGAGCTTGCCCTGCCTTCAGGTGTAACCATCAGAAAGGATGTGAATTTATTGTTGTATGCAGCTCTCATTTACTAGAGTAAATCTTACTCCCCTTCACAGACATTTGCTTTTTTGCCCAATACCAATAATAGTAACACTAATAATGGGAATAGTTTACCTCAAAAAGAAGCTTCTCTCTCTCTCCTTCCTCATCCCCTCAAAAGAGGGTTGCTTAGTGATGCTCAGCAGCTGCAAACCTCAGGCAGTCTTAAAACCCATCCTCTGACTCGAAGAGTGCTGTGAGATTCTGGATATTCTCCAGTATTTAGTTTTGTTCTTCTAAGAGAAGCTTGAGAGAATTCAGATTATTAATTTTTCTCTGACCTAGTAAGAGCTAAAATTGCCCTCTGGTCCCTCTCTGTATATACTTTTGCAGTGAAGCTTTGAAGTGGCATCTACTTTGTGCCAAGACACAAACTGCTGCCTTTTCCTTTGCAGCAAAACATTGCAGAGGAGAGAAACCCTTGAGATGATGCCATTTTATGTTTGTTTTTACTTGATTTTGAAAGCCCTCTAGGCAAAAAGCATACAGCCAGTGCCCAGAGAGTAGACTTTCCGAGACAGAGTGTGGAAAATATGTTGCTAAAGGAAAAAATTCCAACCCTCATTCCCACATTGGCACAGATACTAACATCTGACATCTAAACATCCATCCTTTTTTGATGTTTGTGGTATTTGCCATTTATGAACGTCTTCCAGTTGCTCCTAAGACAAAAAGCACTCCATGGCACATGTCCTGGCAAGGCCGTAGCAAGAACCTATTTCAAAAAGCCTATTGAAAACCCAGAGAAAGCAGTGAGAGTTCCTTCCAAGAGACCACATTCTGTCTTAGAAGAAACCCTTTCTTCAGCTGCATGCAGATTTACCACGTTGTAGCCCTTTTAAGAGAACTGGCAATAAATGAGGTTCGTTGTGCTCTCCCCATGGTCCCAGGCCAGGAAATGGGCTTCCTGCATGTAAGAGGCAGGCACACACACAGCCCCCACTTGGTAATGTAAATACATCTCTGACTGAGTAGTGTGAGGAAGAGGATATCCTGGAGGATTTTTTTTTTAATGGATGTCTTCCATTTCCTTCTCAAGTTAGATAAGCAAGTTTCTTCTGCTGTGTCAGTAAGTGAGCAACAAGGGGCAACTTGCCACGTAAATGCAGCTTCTCAGTCTCCATTGGTCCTGGGTCTATTTCCTCAAGAAATACAGGGAATACTATTTTTATTCATCCCTGAAACTACCATCTAAGGGAGGATGAATGCAATTCAAACTACTTTTCAATTCAAATTCCAACCTCACATGAAGCACATACACAAACATAAGTGATCCCATGCACAGTTTAAAAGCAAATGAGTATCTTGAGGAACCACAGCATCATAAACAAGACCAGCAAATTAAGTAGAATGAGTATCTAAGGAGGCACTTTTGAAAATGTTGACCCTGATTTCTTTGGGCTTCATTTCCTCCTTTTGTAAAAGAAATACGAACATGTGCTTTGCCTTGGTGTTATAAGATTTGATGTGTCATGCTTGTAAGACTGGATTCAGGACCTCAAAAGTAAGACAGTACAACTCAAGAAATACTATATTTAACAGGAATTTACCAGATATTCAATTTTTTAAAAATAATTTAAAAATGATATGTGTTATTATTTAATGGCATAACAATTTAACACATGCTAATAGGCTGTGAAAGTTTAGGGAATCTCTGTATACACAGATTATGAATGGCCATTACTCTGAAGAACTCATCGCCTATAAAATCACATACCTGTCCAGGAGAAGTTGCAGAACATTCAGGAGTCATTAACTAGAAATAACATTGCTTTAGCAATATGATAAAAGTACTGGGAAAGCCGAAGGAAACAGGAAGCAATGAAGGATATATCAGACTGAGGGGAATTTTTTTTTACTGCAGTAGTAGAAGAAATTGTGGGGGGTTTATTGCAGGTTATGTGGGAAAATGAACAAAAAAAAAAAAAAGGGAAAAATGAGAGACAGAAGGATTTGAAGATCTCAGAAATCTGTTCAAAACTTCAACTGACATCTGGAGTGATGAAGACAAGAGAAAATGGCTTCTTTTTTGCCTTTTGTGTAAATAAAGTTTGTTCTAGAAGTTTCACTGTCAAACCATAGAGCTCCTTGTTGTAACTGTCAGGGATTTGTACAGGTTTAAACGTCAAGCAGTGTACTTCTAGAGTTCAGGAGAGCCTACTGAAAACACTTTAGGAGACTAGTGTTGGTTTTATTGCCTACAGTCTTGAAAGACAGTAGACAGAGGGCTTGCACTGTGGCAATGAGCTCACAGAAGCTCACTGGACTTTAATTAGATTCAAGTTTAGGAAACCACAACATCAAATGTTTGAATCCCAAACCAGAAGTTTGGGATTTTTGTAGAGAAAGTTTGGCTAGAGCAGTGACACAAAGACACACACACATCTAGGCAGGGTGGCATTCAGTTTCCTAAACATGGATGTCTACAGCCACTTCAGATGCCCTAGATTTTTGGAGATGTCTGCACAGGGGTGACATATATGATATCAAAACTTCTGGGAGAGCAGCCAGGACACTCCAGAGCATCTCAGGTGGCCCCAAACAACTATGTTTGGCTAACTAAATCCCAGCCTTCAATATCCCTTTTTCAGACAGAATATAATTCAATCACAGCATTTTATTCCAGACCATCATTCCAGCCTTGTCAAAGGGGAAGTGAAGGGGCAGAGCAGCCTCTATGAAGGCAGGGGTCGCAGAGCTGATCTTCGTTCTTCTGCTGGGCATGGCTACATCTGCTTCTCCCCCAAACTTCTGTCCCCATGAAGGCAAGGTTTGTTCCATAATCCAAGTCACTGACTATCAGGAGGACAGAGATTTTCCAATATATTTGAGGATATGTATAGTAAACAAATCAGCTGCGTATTTTGGTGATAGATTCAAGACAGAAGTTGAACAAGGTTAGGTTTTCCCTCGCCAAGGATCAAACTGTTTGTCTGTACATCAAATACCGTGCTAAATAATCCCTGCCATCTAACAAGTTCAGAGCTTTTCAAATATTACCCTGCAAAACCATCACAGTGTTTCCTACTATTTTCCACCAAAGGGCCACGGACATACCTGCTGATGTTTCTCTGAATTTGTCACTGGTCTTCTTCTTCCGCCATTTCCAAGGTTTAAAGATTTTGCCAATGTTGGAGAGTTTGCCCTTCCTCTTGAAGGGGGGAGTTTGGGATCCGGGGGCTGGACCATCTGAGTTAGCAATTGAAGCCTTGTCCAAACCATCAACTGCATAAAGAAAAGAAATAGAAATAACTGAAGGATGGGAAACAAAATAGTACCCCAACAGCTAAACTCCTCCACTATCAGATTGCAACAGGCTGTGTGTGCATCCACGTGGATTTTTCATCTTTCAGAAGGCAGCCCTGGGCTTCACTGTTTCTCAGCACCTCAACTGCAGATGTCCAGAACCTGCTTCTCGTGATGCTCATCTGCCATACTTGCACAGTCTGGTGGTTTGCCATTGCTACAGGAGAATTTCTTTCAACATATGTTTGGGTGACTTTTTCCCTACCCTTGGTAAAGCTGAATAACTAGCTATCATCACATAGAAAACAAAACCCTTGCAATGTGAAAACATAAACTATTTCTCTTGGGTAAAATTAATCCTTTCTTAAACAAACTCTAAAGATAACTGTTCTGGCAGTGGAATGGGAACAGGTCTGTTTGATATCCCTGGTAATCAGTGCTTCACAGCACAGCCTGCCATGAGTCAGGCTTCTTATTAACAAAGTGTATTTAACAATAAGCTTTTGAACTGGAGCCAAAATATAAAGACGGATTTCTTTTCTGCAAAAACATATTGAATGATATGAAAACCAGCATTTAGCATCAATGGCCAAACTTTGAGTTTTGTGAACCAAATTAAGACTCATCCCACAACATGCTATAGTGTAAAATAAACTACCCTGAGAAATCTACTATTATTTATTTCTATTTAAGAATTAAGGTTTCTTAAAGCCTTCCGTCTTTAGTCCCGCAAACACATCCAGTGTGCTGAATTCTACTCGTATGAGCAATGAAGTAACTGCAATTACTTGGAGACACAAAATTAATCATGGGCTTAACTGTTTGTGGCATATAGGCTCTGTAATTGCTTTCATTCATCTAAACATTCTAATTATAACCAATTCGGAACAGAGTTGATGCCACTCTGAACAGTAGTAATGATAATCACAGATCATTAAATCAGAAATGCTATTCAAAGAAAGAAATATCAGTGTCTCCATTTTATACATGGAAAATATGAGGCACAGAATTGTTAAGTGCCTAATTTCATGTTTGCCAAATGGCTTCCTGAATCCTGGTCCTGTGTCCTAGCTGCTAAAAAGATACATATTCATCCACATAACATCATGGTGCAATCTTATTATTCTGTTTCTCAGACAAATGGCATTTAATGAGTCCTATATTTGTCCTAGGCTTTAGATTGATCCAGGATGCAAAACAAAAAAAAAAAAAATCTTTTCTGTGAGAAAGTTGATGTAATGCAAACAGAGTCCAAGAAACTTTATTTCCACTGTTTTGAAATAAAGTACTGGGAAGAAAGATTTATTGTATAACTTCATTGAAGTCTGTGAAGTTTAAACTAGAGATAAATTGATATGAAAATGATAGCATTTAAATAAAAAAATCTGAGCAAATTATGCCATAAAATTCAATATATTCTGTACTGCCTGAGAGAAAACTTCTCCAGGATAAATCATGGTTATTCAGATCCAACAGAGTTTAAAAGCTTTTATTTGTTTACTTTGGGTATTTTCTGGTCCATAACATGGAGATAAGATGGCGTGCAAATGGACTTTAAATGTAAAAAGCAAAGATTTTGGAAAGGACTTGGCTATGTCTACCCCTTGCAGGAGTACAAAATCCCAACTTCCTTACCTGTGTGCCCTAGAGAAGAAGGTGAACCTTAGAGAGATCTAAAATGAGACTCCCTTAAAATGAAGCAGCTGCCCCCCCCCGAGAAGCCAGGTGCGAGCTGGGGGATGAGAAGATCACCAAAGGTAGCGAGCAGCTCTGCAGAGAGGCATAGGGCAGCACAAGGAGCCCTGCAGGGGTGCCTTGCCTGAAATTAGGGATTGCACTTTTGTCCGGGCTTAGCACTGCCTATGGAGTGCAGTCCCCTATGGAATACAGAAGCCTCTGCTGGAAACTGTGGATCTAAGGGAGAATTACGTTATTTGGAGTGTACTTACAAGAGAGCCAAGTTTATCTTTGCAATACCAGCTGACATAAGAAGGGATGAGGGCCACAGTTTGCAACCAGGAAAAGCCAGGTAAGAGGTAAGGAAATCCACCAGGAGATGGGTAGTGCAGCACTGAACAGGTCCTGGGAGGTTTTGAAGGCTCAGCCAGGCAAACCTCCAGAGCTCCTTCTGGGGCTGACCTCACCTACTGCCAGGAACAGTCCTGCTCTGCATAACTTCCTGAGTCCCTCCCAGCTGAAATTCCCATGGTGCTAAGGGAAGCGGAAACACACGGTTTCTCTGGGAAGTCAGCACTAGCAAATCCAAGTGAAGTGGTGAAGAAAAGAGACCAGGATCTCTTGGCTGTAGAGTTCTGTCCTGTGACAGGAGCCAAGCATTATCTCACTGGCAGAAGCCATCTCTCAGCTCAGTGGAGTGAGAGGCTACCCACCCTTGAGGCAGCAGGACAAAACCCATGTTCTTGTCCCCAGTGGCTCAGAAAGGCTGGGCTGCATCCTGGTGATAGACAGCACGGTCTTATAAACAGTAGAACACCGATCTTTTCAAATTCTCCTGAGTCATGGAGTCCAATCTATTGCAGGAGACCACTTTCACAAAAACCTCATCTAGATTTTTTCCTCCTGTGCCAGCAGAAGTGGAGGAGGATTAGGGCTCCAACAGCTCCCCACAGAGAAATACAAATTTGCATCAGTCCCTGTTCTGCCCTCTGCTTAAAACTTGTAACTCCAAAATGATGATATTCATCCTAGCTACAGAAATCTGTCTGCTTCAGCCGAGCTAATACTTGATATTCATGGACAATAGTTCTGTTCAGGAAGACTGAAACTTTTGAAAACAGATGTCAACATTAATTTCTTCTGACAATAAAAGACCAGGAGTTGATTTATCTAGTGAGTTCAACAAGTGTTCACAATTGGGAGTTTACTAATCTGTGGACCTTGTACCAATTCCCTCATTTGAAACATGTATCTGAAAAGAAGGAATAAGCGTAGCCAGATAGCACAGACTAACTTTAGAAGTAATCTAACATAAAGTAATACGTCTAGGTAAAATAACTTATTTATATTCAAAAGCATATATATTATGTGTATACCTACGTATTCACAAGCTAGCACATTTTAAAAAATAATAAAATCTTTAGAAAAAAGTCCACAATTTCAGCAATGACATTTCAGAGCATTTATGGAAAGATCTTTACAAAAGTTATTAGTCATCTTCTTTGAAATACTCCACAGGAAACTGATGCTTTAGATGTACACTATTTGCTTTTTAAGTCATGTACTATTTAAGAATAAAGCAGAGTGTTTTTCACCTCAGAGAAATTATCTACCTTCTATTAACCATTATAAACATCATACATGTTCACTGAGAGAGAAAGAAACATCTTAGCTTTCCGAGGTTTACAGAGAGCTTGCTGACTTGTGTTACTCTTTTATTTGTACATACAGTGCCATGAAGTCCTGCCTTCTTCCCACCATCTTCAAAAAGCCAGTGAGTCACTTCATTGCCTTCAATAAACATTATTAATAAGATTGACACTAGGGCTTTGGCTATAGTGCCTGCATAGTTTAACATTATCATATTCCAGTCCTTTGCCCTAGATGAAGATTTTCCAGCTGCAGGATCAGCTGGGTACACAAGAAGGACAAGAAGTGGGGATATGAATCCTGCACATCGATGTCACACGATGAGGAGATTTTGCAGCAAAAGGCCAACAACAAGGCTAGTGGAGACACAGCAAATTCAAGTTGTGCCGCATGGGTTCTCAGTTAGAATTAAAGATACAAAAAGGACAGCCTCTCCTCAAGCTTGTGGGCAGCCAGAGAAGATTAGATCAGTCTGTGGATGACCCCAACTTTCCTAAAAATCCTTAGAGATGGAAATACCTGAACACGTCTTATGCCGGGAAGACTGCTTGCAATAAGCAGTGCTGATCTCTGTAGCTGCTGAGGAAGCACTTTACTGCTGTGAATGATCTCCGGAGATGCTGTGTGGCTGAGGCAAGCATGTGAGCTCATCACAGTTTTCCCAGGGCACGGTACACTTCAACACTAAGACATCAGCACTGGCACATTCTAACCCCTTCTTCAGAGAAGAACTTACAACTAACTTTATAAAAGAAAAATGCAACAAAAGAATGATCCATCAGATCCTTTCAAGCAAGTCTAATATAAATTCCTGTGAAGTAAACAGCTGTGTTTCTGCTGGTTCCAGGCCTTTTGATCTGGAATGCAGCAAGACCATTTTTAAAAAACTTTGACTTAAAGAAATTCATGATCAAAAAAAAGAGGACTATATTTATGATATTAAATGTTCTATATTTTTACTTCTGTGTATTTTTTCTCTTGGCAGTGAAAACAAAAAGCCAGTAGAAGAACCTAACTTCCACTCCCCTCACCCTCACCAGCACCTTTCTACACAACTGATCTAATCCAATCCTGCTGGAGCACTGGTATATATATTTAAGGCATTCTTTCTCACATCAGAGCTTTTAAGTACAAGATGGTACCACCAGAGCATCAAGTTCTCTTCTTTCCCCACCGTGCTGCACCTTTCATGCTGCAATCCCTTCTCCCACCCACATCAGCCAAGGCTCACCTCCCTGCACTGCAAATCTGCTCTGGATCCTTGTCATATAGCAAGCTTAAGAGTGGCAAGACGAAGGAAAAGTCCTCCTCCTATTGCTGGACAACACAACCAAGAAGGAAAAAGGCACAGAATCAAGTGCTCCACTGATATCAAGGCACTAAGGTAGCACTGGTGCCTAATACTTTCACTAGCAATAGTTCTCTTGCAGTATTGCCATGGTATCACCACATCACTCTTAAAGCGTGTGAGGAAAACCTTTTCATCCTGTCAGAGTACAGGTGACTCAGGGTACTGCCACATCTAAACATGAATGAATTGAGAAATGCAGCAGAAGATGCCTTGGCCCCAGTTCAGATTTACCTTACATGTGGATTTGGATACAATTTCTGTGCTTATTAACTACCAGCTAGCTAGAACAGTTATTTTTTTTCTCTTCCTCTCACTGCACCCTGCTGCCTCGCAGGGATGTGCTGCAAAAGTCATCTTGGTTTATTGAGACCTCAAAACCTCTTCTGACAACAACATGATTTTCTATACCACCTTGCCAGAGGGCACAGAGTTGGAAATCACGGTTTTTATGCCAGCAAAATGAACATGTTTCTGCAGCTGCCTATTATCCTCAATTAGCAGTAAGTCATCAACTTGCTATAGAGTATAAGCTGCTTATTTCTCGAGCTTACTGGAAAATTTCAAGACACTGCATGGTAAAAGGATTGACGTAGTCATTAAAAATCAGAAGTCATTCTGACATTATAAATGTCATTTTCAATAAGTATCTCAAATTATTATTTTTCCTGACCAGAACCAGATGGAAAAATCGGGTTTTTTTCTCACATTTTTGTTCTGTGTTTTTGTTGCTGTTGTTGTTTTGGTTTTTGTTTTTTGGCTTTTGGTTTTTTTAATCTACTTGGAAGGGAAAAAAATGCAGCTAATCCCTGGTGAATAAACTGGCAAACAGGAGAGATATAATCTACCTCCAGGCAGCACAATGAATTGGCATCTGCATGCTTCTGCCTTGCCACACATCCGCAGTTTAACTTTGGAGAAACTCTGTCATGAGCTAATTGACTTGATTGTGTTTTAATTAAATGAAAGGAAAAAGCTGAAGTTCAAATGTAGGCGGCAGAGTAGTAGTTTCCATATGGAACTGCCAGTATTGCCAAATGTTAATTGGACCTCCCGCTGGCAATGAGCTTAACAGGCTGGGGAGCGGCTACTTCATAGGGATGCTGGCTGCTGCCCTGAAACAGCCAGAGGGAATCCTCCTAGGATAACCACAGCAGGAACAGAGATGACTGCCTGAATACCTCCAGGTTTCCACCAGGATACACACACAAATGCCTTTGGGGTTGTTGGAATCACACTTGGATCAGCAGCGCCAAAGTCCAGAAAGGGCTTCAAGTACGAACCCTGCAACGCCCACTGCTCCACAAGGAAAATGTTACCTTGCTGCAGAAAGTCAAACACTGCAAGAGTGGAAAAGCCAGCTCAAGAGGCCATATTCTGTTCTGCCTGTGATGAACCTCTACCTAAGCTCTGCAAAAAGCACAGGTACTGCTACACAGGTACTTAAAAGGAAAAGAGGGAAGCCTATGCTTCCCTGGAAGTCCTAGCATGGATGCTCAGGGCTCCACATTTCAGACAAAGACCCATGTGGCTCACAGGGATGCTCAGCCACACTGTTCTCTTCCGCAGAGAAGGAATATGACCAGAGTGACAAACAATGATGTATTTATTCTAGTTCTCAGTTTCCTACCTGTACACTTGGGAGTAACTGGCTGAAGGCCTGGAAAAGCTTATTTAGCTCTCTAGGATGCCCTAGTCCTATGAGACACTGATCCCCAGCAAGCAAGGAGGGGATCTGACCTTGGCTTCCTACTAATTACACAAGAAACAGGACATAAAACAGGGTTAACTTTAGGGCTTGAGATGTTTTTGCTGCATCACTGGGGTAAAGCGCAAAAAAGTGTTGCTTTTTTTTTTCCTGGTCACAATAACCACCTCAACTTAAGTGCTGTTGGTTGGTTTGTCAGGTTACAGGCTATCACATTAGTTACCACAAACTGCCTCTTGCTCATGCATCCCAAATGCAGACAACACACTTGTAACATCCAGCTTCAGCATTACTTCACAATATTGTTTTCACTCCCACTGGGTTAATTCCACAGAAAAAAGGGGGCAAAGTTATGATTGTAGGACACTCTGCAGAGACACTGGAAATACCACAGGCAACACAGCCAGTCAGGGCTACCCAGCTTCACTAAATTACACTTCCCATGCAAGAACCTCATGGTTCAGAGCTCATCTGCTCCATCTACACTGGCATCTGAGCTGGGTGTGTTCAGCAGTGCATTGAGCACTGCAGTCAGACCTCTACAATCACACCACCTCTCTTCTCAACTGTTTCTTGTGTCAAAACACATCAGGGGTACTCTTAAGGTCTGAAAAAAAATAAAGATCTGACCTTTGCTTGCAATATGTTCACAAACGTGTATTTGTAAATTAATTTTTTATTATTTTATTTAATTATTTTTGGCAACATGCAGACCTTATTAGAACAGCTACACAACTTCTTCCTCCTCTTCAATAAAATGTTTAACTTCCATACTTCCAGCTTTCTGGAGAAGGAAGTTGAAGAAGCTGAAGCAAATGCTCAGCCATCCTGTTATACGAGTTTGAAAGCAATCTGGCTGAAAATCTTCTTGCTACCTCATCTCTCACCCTGGACACAATTCCAACCAGAAGGAAACAGATCATAGCTTTAATGCAGACTGCTTATTCTCTTTTCCTCAACCCCAATACTTGAGAAAAAAGCAGCAAATGGAAAGCTTCCAGACAGTTACATTTTCCAGATATATGAAACGTCATATCAAAGGTCAAAGCAACTCCTCCACAAAAACAGGGGAAAAAAAATCCAGGCACAATAACAGAGATGTGGGAGGACAGAAAAAACAACAACTGAAAGCAGTGTACATAAAAGAGCAACCAAACTACTTTGAACAACTGAGCTGTTAATTGAAAATCAATGCTTTTGTGTCTGAATATTAAGGGATAAATCTCTTTGGAGTATGACAGTACATATTTCTATTTACAGTTTAAATATTTTTTTGGATAATTTTGTAATTTCACCTAAAAGTAAGCTGCATGTACCCGTGTTATTAAATTCTGTATTGATACTTTAAAAACATCACATCTGAAAACCAGAACTGCAAAACTGGAAATACTTCCTTACTGACTTTTCTTGGTATAGCCTTAATCCGGAGGAGAAAACTAACTGTAATAAATTTATGACAAATCTTTTTAGCTGCAGGCAAATGGCAAATCTCCCCAGCAGCTATTGGCTAGAAGTGTGAAAATAAACTGAAGCACATGGCCCCTCTCCTGGGTGGTGATAAAGAGGAATTAAAAGAAACCACCTTTGCAGTAGTTAATAGGTGCGTTATACTGATGCTGAGATAAAACTGGGTGAGGAGTGTCACAGGGAAGCCTTTGGCCCTGGTTTCCACTTCCCCAGCTAGCAGCAAGTTACTCTCCATCTGCCCCAAACAGGCCAGGAGTCCCTGGGTCTCTGGTTTGAGCAGCAGCAGCATCTGCTGAGGCAAGGGAATGTGGGAGAGGATCCTCAGTGCCGGCTCACTGACGGGAAAGATGAGGCAATAGGTATGGCATGTCACTGCCCTACTGGAACGTCCCATCCCTGGCATTCCCAGAAACCTGAAAAGATGAGAAACACAGTCCACAGGAATCTGGGAAAAAGAAACATGAAGGGTGCAAGGCAAAGGCAAAGATTGTTACCTGGTGCAAACTCTGCCAAGTATCCCCTCTACCACCAGGCTGCTCAACTCCTGGGCAGGTCTAGGTGGTTATCTGTGACCCTCTTAGGAGCCTGTTTGCCTTCAGAAAGTGAACCAGCACACCCTCAGATGGTTCTAGCTACTCACTGTCCACTCTGAGTCAAAAACCTAGCAGAACAGTCAAAGCATGGCCAAAGTTACTCTGACTTCTTATAGCTCCTCTCCTCTCCCCTCCCCTAAGGAAGCTTGAGGCTGTTACAGATCTCAGCTGGCTGGCTCCTCTGGAGGTGTACATCATCCCAAAGGAGGGCTTTACTCTGCTAACAACTCACCTACTCTGCATCACTGGCTAAAGGACTCAGCTGCTGATTCCCCTCTGATGTTTTTCAGCCATACCTCTGATATACCTGGAAAGACAGAGGCATTGCCCTGCAGATCTCTGTCTATGTCCCCAGAAGCCATCACCACTGAAAGCAGAGCGGCATCTTTACAGAGATGCTGCTCACACAAGTGGGCTTCCAGTCATCTCAGCCTGTTTTTGCACCACCACAACAGAAACCTTAGCTGAACCACCAGCCATGCTGGTGACCATTTGTAAGGCTGCACATTATCACTGCACTGAGACAAAAGAAAAATAGCCTTTTGTCTGGGCTTCTAAAACTGAGTCAGCTCCTACTACTGCCCTGGGGAGTGTACCACTGAGCTGGGGCAGAAACAGAACAGGGGTGAAGAGGAGAGAAGTCTGTGAAGAGAGGGAAGACTTCTGCCAGGAAGTGATCACCTGAGCTCACTGCCAGCAGGTGCGAGAGATGCTCTGACGCCTTCAACACATCCAGTGCTGAAGCAATGACCACCTGAAGTGCTAACATCTTCAGCTGTTTTCCTTTTCAACATGAAAAAGGTGGGGAACCCACTCCAACTCATTCCAGACCATCCAGTGTTCTTGCCAAACACAATTCTGTATGAATATTACATGTGTTTTTCCTTTATTATTACTAACTTAAACCAAATCTTTTACAATTAACATGTTTACACATCTGAAAGCAGGTTTGGTTTTGTGGGCTCCCATCCCAATGCTTCCCCACCCCTAAGTACTATGACAAGGAGTTCCTGATCTACAAAGAACATTTACGTACCCAAAACCTTAGGAGCAATTTGATCAGTCTTGTAATGAAATGCCTGGGACAGGACAGCCCAGAGCTCATTGTGATGGCTTTCAAGAGCAACATTTTCTTCTACACTGGCACCACTTCAACACCCTTTTTTCTAGTACAGGAAACAGCATATTGCACTTGTCCAAATGTGTGCAAATAGTCTCAAAGAAAATAGTCTCTTTCTATGACCTTGCTGGCCTCAGAACCCTGCCAGGGAGGTCAAGAACACTTTGAAAACCCAACCAGCAAATTTCTGATTGTTGCTGTCATTGCAAATATTTGTACAGGCTTTTAGCTCTGCCGTCTTTGTAGAGAGAACTGTGTTTATTTTTTTGTTCAGTTTTTAGCTGCCTTTAAAGTGCTTGTCTTTGTTGCTAGATACCACCCTGAATAAACAATAATAGTAAAACTCCAAAATACTCAGAACAACCTATTAATGATTAAACGCAGTCTTCTTAGTCAAAATACCAATTTGCCAACTCTAAAACCACACCTGTAAAAATCATTCATATAATTCTGTATGTATAATATCATAATTCTGAATGCAGTCTAAGTCATCTTCTTTGCTATGAGGAAATGGGAGTTGCCAAGATGCAGCTGACTTTTATTCTGCATCATGTTTCATTACCCTCTTCATCCCCAGCCACGCAGCAAACAGCTGTTTTATTCCCTGGATCTTGTTCTTTACTAGGGCCAAGATGGGGAAAATCAGGCACAAGCTGACATATTTGTCAGCACAGCTGCCCTTCTTTTGCCAGTTTGAACTTGGACACTCAGGGGCATGTTCACATAAAAGGACAGGTCTGTGCAAACTGTGATGGGATTCAGTTTTACTTTTAAAACCAGTATGGTCCCTTTCCTACACAATCAAGAAACAGTAATTCCATCAAGCAAGGTGATGGCACTGTAAATCACTCTAGTAAAACCCAGTGGAATTGTAGTACCATCTTCATGAAGGTTTGAGGCTGTATCCATACATGTTTTTTTACTTCAGTCTTTCTATAAAATCAGTATTTATGGAAATGAGGCTCTGGGAATAAAAAAACTTCAGATGGAACAAATTACAAATGAGAAAGGTGCTGCCCTTCAGCTCATTGCACTGGGATGCTGGGCTGGAGCCTGCCCTGTTCACAGTGTGCCCCGGGGGGCAGGTGCTTGTCACTTGTGGAGGTAGGGTTGGAAACCAGGATCCCACCTCCCCGTGGGAGAGCCAGCAGCACTCTCCTTTTAGGTCCAGGCACCAGCCCAAGACTAACCAGAGCATCAAGTACTCCTGGGAGGGAAAAGGGCTAAAGAAAGGGGCTTGTTGAAGCTTCAGTCGGGGAGACGTCATCTTGTTGTCAGAGAAAGCACTGCTTTGCTCTCCCAGCAGATTCTTCCCTTAGGGGAAAACGACTCTGCAAGAGCATCATCAACATGGCAGATACATAATTGATACCTTCATTTCCCCACTTGCTTGTTCCTGATGTATTTGAGGCCTCCACTTCTCCTCTGTTAATAATGAATGACTGCATTATTGCGGTGCTTAAAGAGGGCTGAACATAGATCAGAACCTCTTTGTTAAAAGAGGGATACAGACAAACACCAGAAAGACCATTCTTGTTCCAGCTCCAAGTATAAAATGAAAGGCAATAACTTGAACAACAGATTTCTGATTTTCATTGATACCTGCTCAGCTGCTGCATTTAAAAAGTTTTTTTAGCTATCCACAAGTCCCTATGACTTTGTTTGCAGCACATCCCTTTCTAACTTTCTTATTCAGACATTGGCATTTTAAGCAATCATAAAATATTTTGTCTTTGTTATCTGTAGGCTAAAACAAAATGCCAACTCGAACTTTTATGTGCCATTTTAAACTGAACTGCTTTAGCTGGAGTTGGGTGAGCGTCCCTTGAGTTGGTAAGCAAGGACCGACAGAAAAAATACCAGATCCCATCTCCTCCCCACCAGTGCATTCCAGCACTATACTGCCACATGGCCTAACAACATTCATTCAGTACTTAGCTTCAGCACACATATTAGGGTTTCAAAGGACACCAGAGGAAATGCCTGTTTGCCTGTCGGGGCACCTGAGCCCACCCAGTTACCCCAGCACGCATCATTACATCGCTGTTCAGGAAAACCATTCCTTTTTCTAAGTGGAGTTAGGAGTCATCATAGCCCAATGAGACATTTTACGCCTTCCAGTTACCATTAAGATGCATTCAGGCTGATTGTGAATCAGATAATATATTGATTTATTTACTTTGTAAATAAACCAATACAGACAACAAGAATAATTTAGCCTATTTTAGCCAGATTAATGCTGACAGAGGTCATTCCCACTGTAAGGAATGATATGCTTCACTGTATTTTCTTTAAGACTGCCTTTAAACCCTTAAAAAATTTAGTTTTCATTTAAAAATATTTTTATTATTCCTTATTTATTTAGAGGTAAACCAGGTTACATGACCCTTGAGTAATTACAAGCCAGAATACAAAACACTGACATGAATTACTTAAAAAACTGGATGAAACTGAAGCTGTTCTCGCAATTTTCAGGTTTCTTTAGTTTTATGATTACAAGTGCCACAACCTCGTTGATACAGATGAAGTGAACACAAAAGCTTTACTATTTAGCCATGCCCTTAAGAGTGCCATAATAAGAACTTGATTAAAATAAAAGAGGTGGTGCAAAAAAGCCCGCATATGACTGGCAAGCCTGGGACCTACTGCTAGCAACTCCGAGCAGCACTGGAAATGCCAAATCCTCGCGAGTAAAGTATGTACAGCATCAGTCTTCACCAAATTCATCTTTGGCATTATTTAAGCTCTATAAAGCTTTCTTTTTTAAACTACTACCAAATGTTTTCCTAGAGAGGGAACATTATGTGACGGAGAGCTCGCCTGTTTCCATCGGTCCTTGGGAAAGCGAGCCATTTCTTAGGAAAGCCCACAGGAATACTTCAGAAATTCCTGCTTGCAGTTTCTGTCTGACCCAACTGCTTCTCATCCTGGGCTTTCTGCAACTCACCCAGCAGCTGATGCACCCAACAAGGGAGAGAAAGGGCTATTTATCTGCTTAGTTAATACTGAATCGACACATGGACAAAGTGTCCCACAAAGGAACGAGCAATCACTGTTTCCACTGGTGGTATTTCCACAGGGTCTCTCTCCGAGGGTTTGCCTTGAGGTGAGCAGTCCATCCTGGCAGGCAGGACTTGCTTGGGTCTCTGCTCTTCCCACCCAGCAGCCCCCAAAACAGCATTGCTGCAGGGATCCAAGGAGGGAAAGTAAAGCAGAGATCCCACCGGTGATGGATGATCTTTTCACCATGCCAGTGGGCACAGAGGGAACACTGGAGCCCTGGAATGGCAAGCAGGAGGTCAAACCCGATCCCTGAGCCCCTCTGCAAGGCACAATGTCTTCGCAGCCACTCCCCAGTGCTACTCTGACTGTGTGGTTTGAAACCTGTAGAGCTCCAACCTAAACTGAAGGAGCAAAGGGCCTTCCTGCAATCCCTGGCAATTTACCTCCCTCATAAAATGCCTCCTGAAAAATTCTATGCCATACTGAAAAACACTGCCTTGGAACTCCACGTCCAGCAAAAAACGCTTTGTATAAGAACAGGTTTTGAAATAGAAAGGTTAATAATTATTCTTTAAAAGAGCACCTTCAAGCAGCTTACAAATAAATGATGGCAACTTTGTTGAGCTTAGCAAGAGGCTGTGACATTTTGGAAATGAAAAGAAGTGATAAAGAGTTCAGTCATTTTTCTTGCCTTGAAAAAGGTTCACAATTTCCCTTAAACCTTCCTCCCACTCTTGCTAACATTCAAGTATGCATATTCAACATTTTTAGACCCTGCACTCACTTTTCACCCGAGCTGGATGCTGAACTTTGGGAGAGAGTAGTAATTTTCACCCCAGGGGAGACCCAAAAAGGGACTGGTGCACTACACCACGCAACTCCTCACCGTGGGCAAGCACTGTCTTTCACATGCTGTGCTCACATAAGCGATGGCAGATCAGGGAAAAACCTGGAACTGTGATGAAACATATATGAGCCACAACAAGCAAAACAGAAGATTTCTGTATTTAGTAGGTAATTTTCTGTATATCAATACAAATGAATAATACAAGGAATATAGGTAAGCGCAGCAGCACAACCTGACTCAGGTTTAAAAAACAGTGCTAGAAAAGCACCACTAACCTTCACTGAATATTTTCTTGTTCTATAAGGAATTGAATTAAACCAAATCAAGTGTTAACTGGCTCTTTTTAATTTTTTATTTTAATTCCTGTATAGGATCATGAATAACATACTAAACTGAAAAGCACAGAAATGCAAGATGTCTCTCACTCAGAGGCTTTTTGACAAACGTTATGACATTTCATGCATTTATGAATAGTGGCCACCGAGAACCAGTTCTGTAAATATTTTTACTTAAACAAAAACACTTTAGTGTCATGTTTGTGAACATCTACATGGCCCATACCAACAGGGCTGTATGCAGCCTTGCGTTTGAAAGTCTGCTTTTAGTTTTTGGACACGCGTCAGCATGAGGAGGAGCAGCCTGGCCAAGCATCCAGCTGGTGACCCACTGTAAATCAGCCCTCACCAAATCAGCTCAGCAATGATGGAGCAGCCAGCTAAAGGAAAGGGTCCATGGATTGTGTCAAGGTCCCAGGGAAAACACGATCCTATTTCAGGTAACACCTGCTCTGAGGAGGATGAAAAACTTTCAGATGTGACCTCAAAGCTTCCAATCCAAACAGCTCCATCACCAACACTGCCTTCCCACTTCAGTCAGCCTCTCTGCTAACTTTAAACTTCTGTCTTTTAAACCACCTGGGAATCAAAGGTTTGAGTGGACTTTTAATTATCTTTCATCCCAACACAGACTTTTAGTGTATAATTGAATTTTGTGGGAAGCTGAGCTTTGAGAAAAGTTAAGGAGAAAAAAGTAATGAATAACAAGAAAAAAAGAGGAAGGATTACTATAGCACACACATTTTCTTCACACTCAGAGCAAGACAAAAGACTACATTTGCCTAATTTGCTCATGTGCTAGGAGTACCATGGTTTATCACTAATACTGCACACTTTCCTGCAGACCCGTGCCACAGCTGGGAACGCCCCCAGCAGGGGTGTGGAGCTCATGGGGATGCACAGTTCCCTTTCCCCCGCAGTGGCAGCACTCCAGGCTCAGCACCTGCACCCCAGGGAGGCACCTGGGCATGGAAAAACACAAATACAAAATACGAAGTCGCTCTCGTTACTCGTGCAGAGGGAAGTGCCTCATTACTAAATACTCTGGAATCCATGGCCCTACATGCTGGCTTTTAGAAAGGACCTTTGATTCCATATAATATTTTAATAAACCCACCAATTTCACAACTAAAACATCCCAGAGCTTAAAGGCAGAGCTAAATGTACAATGCTAGAATACTGCCCTTGGTGTGCTTTGGTCAAGCTGTTGAAAAGAATGTAATCTCAATTTTATATGAAGTCATAGTACTTTTCTGGGGTGTATCTGGATGTTGTTTTTATAAGTACAAAACTCTGCTGGTAGGAACAGGTGAGTAATTGGTGAAAATGTTGCAAGGACTGTAACTAAAAAACATTATGTAGGTTTTTGTGCAAAGAAAAGTTCTCATCACTAATTTCACTGACATGCACTTTAACATGCAAGGGGTTCTTTTTTCAGGCAAATACAGAAACACTGGAGGAAATGCAGGGCTGCTCCACAAAACTGAAGGATCCAATTTACTTCTTATGGCACCTGCTCAGAACTGTGGAGGCCCAGAGCAAATCCCTGCTACTGAAGGGACTCTTAACCTACCACATATCCTAAACCTGCCTTATTCTACTACTGGGGAGCTCTGGGGAGCATTGTTCTATCTCTCACTTTCTCTCACATACCCTTCCTCCAACTGCAAACAATTGCTATTACCAGACCTTTGGCTTCTCTATTTTAATGGACACGACAAATGTTTTGAAAAATTGTCAGTTACCTTGAAAATTGTGCTACGGACATTTACAGCAAAATATAACACAAATCCTAGTCTGATGCTAAAAACTTTGGCAAGTATATGTGACTCCACATATGTGCATCACTCAGTGGGACTTCACCCGTAATTCCTGGGTTAGGAAAAAAATGCTCCTGCAAATGTGTCAGAAAAAGAGCCATCAATATGATACCAACAATAAATGCATCAAGATAAACTAATGGTTGCCTTTCTCAACTAACTTCGCAGTAAGCTGCCAGGCTAAAGAGGGCTACTGGAAGTCCTCAGAAAAGACTTTTCACTTTGCTACCTATCTCCTTGAAGCATCATCTCTTGCACCACCTCAGCATTATCCCAATTTCTCTCCCTTCCCTCTCACCTCAAACACAGTCCTTTATTTCTCACCATGTAAGAAGGACATTTTTTGTCTCAAAACTTTTACTACCACTTCATATAAAAATTAAAAAAAAAAGCACCAAAAATGGTAGGTGTAAAGATTGAATTATAAAGAAACACACAAAGTAAGACAAAATAAACCTCTCCACATTTGCAAGCTTTCCCTGCATTGACATCTGGACATGTAAGTAATCACTCAAACCAGACAGAATAGGCTCCATGCTGGTATTTTTTTAATGAGACTGAAGTGCCTGCTATTTGCTTTTAGGAAATGGCTAATTTAATTAGCAGCACTGCATCTGTTCTTCCTTTCCTCTTCCCTCAGTATTATGTGGAATTTACTGCATAAAGAACACAAAATCTAAACTGAAAGAAAGAAACCTCTGGGCCCATATGTACGGAGGATGTATCAATTCTTAGGGGGTTAAGAAAAACTCACCTGTGCCACCAGACACCTCCCTGCTGACATAAGGACACTGGTCTCACTTCTGCCCGGCTGCTATATACAGGCCCTCAGGGAGGAAAACAGGTTGCCAAATATGCTAACCAGTAGCATTCCCATCCGGGGACTGTCAGGGTGTAATGATGTTATCTGCTAAACCACGGGCAGGCAGGGGCTGAGGAGCCTGCTCTCCCACAAAAGCTAAAGAAGGAGTTAACCACAGCAGTGGGATAATTCATTAGCTGTCTTCAGCTGATTCCTTCACCATGGTGAACTCACCTAACAGAAGATTTTAATTGGTTTTTTGGTTCATCTCACCTTATGGTGATGTTTCCTGCAATGTTTCTCTTCTGTGGTTGAGGAAACCCTGAATGCAATGTATGATACAGAAAGAGAGAGAGATGTTCTCTGTACAAACAGATCCCTAAGGACAGCTGGTGGAAAGGTAAAACCACAAAGATGCATGGCATGGCGCCAGTCGTTTGTGCTCACTCATGTCCACGGTCTACGACTTTCAGGTCTGACATACTCCATCTGTAGCCAGGTGGGGGAATAACAATATTTAATTATCACACAAGACCCGTCTTCAGGACTGATTAATGCTCACAGAAGAATTCAGAGTTGGGAGACATGAACCCTTCCAGATCATGCCAGGGTGATTATCTGTGGCCTTTATTCTTACATGCTATCAGGTCTTGCTGATTTTGCACTGAAGCAGCTGGGAAAGGCTTGTACCTTATCAGGGCTGAGCTGCAGCCCCTGCAGACATTTCCAAACTAATAGTCAGTCTACGCAATAGATACAGTGTGCAGCCATAGACATCAAATTTTGTGTCCAGCTTCTCCTACTAACTAGAGAAACCTGCCAAGTCCCAAGCTTTTGTTAATGGTTTAAAATGCATTGAAAATAATGCTCAGCTTTTGCATACTTTCTAGTGGCCTAACCCTGTATTCTCAAGGTTTTTTCATCATTCATGGATGTCAGCTAGAAAGGTACATTCTTTTTTCCTCTTTTTCTCCTTCAAAAATACATAATCCTAGAGATCCAATACTGACATTAAATACTTTTTTCCTTCAACACATTTTTTATTATGCCCTTCAAGCTAAGCTACAGAGTTTCCACTTGTGTTAAATGTTTCAGAAACACACTGTTCATCTTGCTGGATCTGGCTAAAATATGCTCTCCTCCTCTTCTCCCCCCCTGCCTCCAGTAGCACTGGGAAAATTAAATCACCAGGAGAAGGGCTGGGGGGAGTTAAGAGAGAGGTGTTGCTGTAAGTGTCCAAGATACTTGTTTTTTCAGTTTCAGGTTTCTAAGAATTCCCCCAGGCTTTTCCAACACAAACTTTCTTCCTCTTTTCAGAATCATGTTCTCTCTGTAACATGACACAGTTAACATGACAGTACTGTCCAACAAAAAGCTTTAAAAGCAGAGTGACAGTCAGGTAATTTCTGCAATGCTTTGTAGTTAATATCTTTTTCTTTCTGGCTCATGTTTTGCTACTCTCATTACTTTCTCCTCCAACTAAAGTATATACTATTTCTGCTTGGTCTTTGTCCAGCTCTCAAGAAGCTGGCTTTATCCACAGTCTTAGTTGTCTACTTTGCTGTTCACTCCCTTGCACAGACACAGTCTCTGTTATGTCTCACTTATTTCTTCCATACCCTATTTCTATGTGTCAAAAGCAGCATGTTCTTGCAGTGTTCAAGCAAGAATAAAAAACAGCATTGTTTTCCCAAGAAATCAAATCTAGTGTCGTCCTCTCATAAGAGTCAGACCAGCCTTCCAAAACTTTCCTTCAGGAATTTAAGCACAGGAACTACTCTGCAATTACTGCAGTTGTTTTAAACCTTGTATGGATTTTTAGCACTAATTATTAATACAAATATTCTCCTTTTTTTATCAATCACTTGAACAATTCATGAGAGTAGGAGAATCATGCATGGTGGTATAATGTGTAAGGCAGGAAAACCACTACACCCTTCTCTGTATCAACATAAAAGAGGCCAGATTCGCAGTGCACTAGAACACTGCTTCACATTTTCAGAACAAGAATATTCTTAGCATCTGTGCCAAAACCAACACTTCCTTCCCCTCAGAAATGCAATAAATCTATAAAACTCCAAGAAACAAACCAGTAATCTTCAGACACATTGAATGAATTTACAGGGAAGGAAATGCACAGCCAGTTCTGAATTATTAACAATGAAATAAATTATAACACATTATAAATGCATAATTTAAACACATCTAATTTCTTGGCAATGAACTGTTTGGGTTTTTTTCTCCTCATAAAGACAGCTAGTATCTAAAAATCATTTCCCACCAGCTTAGAGCGACTTTAAGTTGTAACGTGACTCAAATTACTTGATTGTATCCCACTAAATCTCTTTCATAAGTATGCCATGAAAGTGTCATTTCTTTGTTGACTCATCCAGGATCTTGAGGGAAAAAAAGGGAGGGAAAAAAAGCCCACAGAGATTAGCTTTCAGCCTGGGTGACTTTATATTTCTTGTTATGACATATATGCTTCAGGTAAGTTGATCTCCAGGGGTTATAAGCAAGGAGAGCAACTGGGAGATGAGTCACAAACTGGACCCTCCCTTATTAGTCACATCACACCACATTTTTAACTCGGGAAGCTGCTGCTGAGTGAAATTCAGTTATTTGGTGCCCAAGCACAAAATCCCTTCAACAGTAGAGGTGAGAGATGTATGAGCCATGCTGAGGATTTCCACGGCCTCATGGGCACACACTGGCTAGCAGCATGTGTCCTGGGCATCTCACTCCCTACAGTATCTGCAGCTGGGGCTCTTCCATGAGCTGCTACTGCTCCAGACAACCACACAACAACACTTACACATTTGTATTGTCAACTGGGATACACCAGCAGAGGCTGCAGTCTGCTGAGGATGCAGACATGGACACTGGCACGTGGCACTGACTTCTCAGCTCCTGGTTTGAGAGGGAAGATCACTGGTGCACCCAACTGCAGCAGACTGAGCTGAAAGCAAAGCCTGGCTCTTAGAATCACAGAATGTTTGGGCTTGGAAGAGACCTTAGAGATTATCTAGTTCAAACCCCTCTGCCATGGGCAGGGAACCTTCCACATTCTGGCTTCCAGGCTCCCATTGCTGTAGTTTGTTTTTTTCAACACACCAGCCTCTTCAGTGACAGGCTGCCCACCCATGAGGTTTCCTGGGCATTCAGACCAAATTTCACTCATGACAAGTGCTATTTTACTTAGCCAATCTGATCTACCAAACAGAAGCTGGGATCCAAATCACTTTCCTTCTGTTGCCTGCCCTTGCTCTACAGCCACGCAGGAAGGCATGAAGAGCCAGCTGTGTCTTCCTGCTCAGCAGAAAGGGAAACAACAATAATTTTAGTGTGCATCAACAATGTTGAAAACCCCAGAAATAAAACCAGGTATGACAAATCCCCAGTCAAGAGTTCACTTTCTGAGCTAAAGCTTCCAGCAATAAAGAAACGTTCTTAAGCTTGAAAAAGAGTCCCCGTGTGTCTCCAAGTCTTGCCAGCAATGTTTTGAGCTGAAAGTGTAAATTATGATAGCAGTGAAAACATCAAGTTTCATCATATATCAGTTATTCTAATTGTGCAAATCATTAGCTAAAAATCAATAAATATTAGAGATTGTCTGTATTTTTTGTGAATTATCTCTAGATCATAAACTACGTGATCTGTTTGCACAGATCATGCAATAGCCCATGCTTTAAAGCCCAACCAGTATCTAAGGCCTCTGCACCATTCTCGGACTTTTACTGGGCAACAAATTAAAATATTCAGTTCCAGAAAATACGAAAAGGATTAAATAACACTGAAGTGACTGTGGTGCATCTACCTGATCAGAATTTACTGACGGTTTGGGCAGATGGTCAGAGTGAAGACATCTTGAAACACTAATTTAAAAAAGCACATTCTCAGGGGTGAGGAATGCAGGCTGATCTTTGGGAACAGAACTGGGTTTGCTCATATGGTTTCCGATGTTAGGACAGCTGTATCACAGCCTAACTCTGCTAGGTAAAAGATCATTCCAATTCATATGAAACCAGTGCAGGAATCAGAGAATAAAAAGGCAACACAGCCCTTATCTTTTCATATAAAACTTCTTTTTCACAAGGCTGTCATTGACACAGACTTGGTATTAACACTCCAATGATCTGTCATTCTCATTCTACTTACATGCAACCTGACTGCATACCCTATACTTCCATACAATGATGGAGCAACCACAGATCCTCATTTCTCCGAAGCCTTTTCCCACTTACACTGATTATCACAGTTGTACAAAGCAGCTAGAAAACAAAAAGGTAAATAAGACTTTCCCTTTGGACAGAGACTTTATTTCCAAGAGTCCAAAAGCCAAGTCAGGGACAGAAGAAATTCATATTCCTACACAGCAACCTTGTATCAAGCCTTACAAGAAACTCAAGTCTTAAATCAAATTTCCTAATAATGAGCTGCCATATGATTAACAGAGGTAATTTCATGGTCTTTTCTGACTGCTAGTCCACACCACTATGTGGACTACAAATAGGCAAGGTTAAATTGATTCATATATTGTAGTATTTAAACCCAGAAAAAAACCCCAAACCCAGAAGAGATGACACCCAGCTGTGTCACCCATATGTTCTGTCAAACACAGTGAGAAGAAAAAGTAGTCCATCTTCACACCCTGCATCACCTGGATATCCATGGTGATCTTCCTACCTAGCTCCTACTGAACCATTTCATAGAACACTGCAGGAAATAGCACACTCCAGACCCCACCCTAATTTTACATTTGCAGAAAAATACACTTGACAGTGTAGGGGTTGTAGAGTTCACGTATGGGGGGATATAAATTACTCAGCGTCACTCTTTGATTTTGCTTTGGGGGCATGAAAAAAACTAACAAAATCACCCCTCATTATCTGCCTACTTTTCCTGCTGATGGTTTGTAGTCACAGTTTCCTCTGGCTCAGCAGGGGCACCATCATCCAGCCTCACTCTCTGGGATCTGCTGGGGGCAAAACAGACCAGAACTACCGCTGCCTGTTATTAGAGTAATTTTATCATCACCAGCAAACTACCTCCATTCTTTTCTCCTGTGTCTAGCACTGGCCCTACTCGAAGGTAAATCCTTTTGTATCAGAAAAAGAACAGGATCAGGAATCTGCCTTGTGCCAGCTAGAGAAGACAACGCATGGACAGTTCAGAAATGACTCCTCCATATGGGACTGAATGGCAGCTAGCTGGGGTATTTCTGCATATCAGAAATGTTTTTCTAGCCACTGTTACAATTTTAATACAATGGGCAGAAATAAGTTCTGGGAGCAGGCTGTTTGCCGAAGTATTTTAAAAAATCCATCCAGTGTTTTTAATCCAAGGCATCAGGAGCACTCAGCATTGTGTTTTAAAACAATTCAGTGAAAAACAAATTCATACCAGCATTGATTCAAAGTATTTTTCTGCAACATTACATTTTTTTAAATCTCAAAAAGCATCAGTGTCCAGAATGAATAAAGAACAACTTTAAGCAAAAACATATAAAGAAAGATATAAATATATAAGTCTTTTCTGGTTTTAATAGGCTGGACTGTGATATGGTGCAAACACCAATGAGGATTTGAGAGCTCTTTGGTTTCCTCTGGCTATCTTAGGTGCTGTCCTCCTTCATTGTGATCAGTTTTCCCAGTTAAACCAAGGAATAATCTAAAAATGACTGGAACGCATTTTGAAATCTGTAACAGAAAACACCACCTAAGGACAAGGCCATATTACTTAGGAGCAGTCAGAAAGCCAAGGAAGAGGATCTAGGAAGGAAGGACAACTGATCCAAGGCGTGGCTGGGATCCAGTGGCATGGGATCAGTTGTCAGTGGGGCTTAGCACAGGGGGCTCAGCAGGAAACAAGATCTTCCATGAGCTTTTCATCTGGGGGAAGTATCGGGGTGGCCATCTGAGAAGACAACCCCCACACAAACACAGGCAGCCAGCACGGCTCTGCCCCCTGCCCAGGGGCTCTCCTTCTCCTCATGGCAGATGAGGAAGCTGATGATTAACACCGCGAACAGGTGATTAGTGCCTACCAAACATCAGCACATGAAGAGATCTCAGCCAGCACGCCTGACATGAAAGGTCACATACCCTGGCAGCTAAACGAGAAGAAATCCTGGTCATCCGTGAAGCAGCCTCAGAGGGAGAAGAGGTGAGACCTGGGACCTGTTGAGCACTACGCCTTTGTTTTCACACGCATGCGGTCCCTGTGGTGTGGCTGGTCCCCCGTGTCCTTACGAGACCCATGCTCTGGCCATGCCCCAGGGTGCAGGTTCAGGTTGCAGCCTCCTCTGCAGAGAGGAATGGCTGCAGCCGAGGAGCCGCGGCCGCGGGGGCAGCGCTCGGCTCTGGCGGATCACAGAGCCTGCTGCAGCACGCACACTTTGTATTCCATAAACACGCTATACTTAAAAGTGTGCACAATTTTGTTTTCTATAAATAGTGATTCATTTCACACACTTATATTCAGACCCTCACCAAGAGCACAAATCAGAATCATGGTGCTGGGAGCATGATGAGGCAACTCTTCCAGCAGTTGCCATTGCTTTTCATATTTCAGCTCAGGAAACACAAGCACCAACTTTTAAAAAGAGCTCTTGCAGTTCCCATTAGTAGCAGGCAACTCCATGGCTACTCATTCTGTCTGAAAACATGGGCTTTTTATACCTTTGACTAAGTATGCAAAATATCCACTCAATCAGCCTGAAGTCTGAGGTAGATTACACACTTAATTAACCCAGATTCTGGAGATGTCACAACCGTCATCCCATCTGACAAGACTGGTAGGATGAAGAAAGTTTCCCAAAAAGATGAAAAGCTTTGGATAGAAATTCAGCAGCAAATGAAAACAGTACACCTTTACATTGTACTTATAACTCTTCCATAACTTACAAAAGCATTAAAAGCGGGGGGGGCGGGGGGGGGGAATGAATAGGATTCCCAGCGCTGTCTTATGAGGGTTTAGCCTCAAAGTCCCCAACCAATTTAAATCTCAGGAAAAAAAATAAGGAAGATGAGGTTCTCTGCTAAGAATGTCCTTTGTGGCTATGGACAAATCATTTGGGGCTTCGCATCAAATGAAACTTACGATTTCATCTCAATAGCTCTGCTTGCCACTCTTTCAAGTGCAGCAAAACCTGAAATGACCAGGTGTGCTGGGAGTAGTCCACTGCACCTGTAAGTGCTTTGAAATACCTTCCTGTAAAGTGCAATGAGTTTCAAAGTTCTTCCACTTTTGAAAGGAAAAATAGCCAGAGGAGAAAAACCAATTTCCTTTTTAAACCCTTTATGAATTATTACTCTGAGGGCTCTTCTGCACATTCAGAGTCATAGTGGACTGAGTCAGGATGGGAATTTAAGTCTATGGCTGAGCATCTCCATGTCCAGCTCCTCAGGAATAGGAGGGCTTGCTCCTCAACAGCACCCTCAGTAAGGCTCACAAGCAGCTGCTAATGCAGAGCACTACTGGAATAACTTCTTTTACTAGACAAGTCTTGGAATTGCTCCATGGATAACCAATTAGTTTGTTTACCAACACCTAGAAGTGCTGAAGCAAATATTAGTTTTCCATTTAATTTCAGGATTATGACAAGGTTGCCCAGTTAGCGCAATTACAATTCCTCGGCACAGGTGAAGCTGCTGTTTCCTTGTCCATGAACAGGAAATCCCATAAAGCTAAGAGAGATGAAAAGGAGCAGTCTGAGAAACATGTTCATTTCTGACCTATGAGAACCATTTCACCGAGTGCCAAGGTCAACAAACAACAGGATCCTTCCAGTGACTGCTTTCATCTCATGGGGGGAGCTGGGTGGGAAATGGTTTTCCCGTGCTGTTGAAGTACATTTTCATGCCCTTGAAAAAAACCGTGCGTCTGTAAAAGGGTGAAACGCAACCCAGACAGTTTGTGCTCTGTTTCTGCAAAACGTGTGTGAGGAGAGGAACTCTCCGCCACCCCAGAGTAAACAGCCCTACAGATTATGTCCTTGGCACAGCAGGTCAGCACAGGGACCTGACCCCAGTCTTCAGCTCGACCCACTGAGCACCCTGACCAGTGGGGCGAGAGTTTCCCGGAACCTTCCCTTTGCAACTTGTCCTTCCCCTTCACATACCCTCTGCTTGTGCTCCACACTCCATGCTGAGCTGCCTGACCTATTCCTAGGAACACTAATAAGGCCTGTTTTTACTGGAAATTTTATTCTTGACAAGGCATCTCTACTCAAGAAAAAACCAAAAATCTTTTGCTGCCTAACTAGTTCTGCTTTGAAATGTTACCTTCCTGATATGCTGACCATGTCTCCACTGTTTGTTTCTCTGTGCTATGGCTGGTACTGAACTATCAAAGAACAAATCCAAAAGAAGAGAACAAAACCAAACTGAAAAAAGTACACGGCTCTGCTGCCCTTTGATAAGCTGTAGATCAGAAAGTAGAAGTGATAGCTTTTGCACACGACGACTGATAACCTCCCAAAGCATTGAAGTCCAGCCAGTAAACGGGGAGAGAGCATGTTAATCAAGTCCTGCCAGGCATGGGAAAATCAGAGAAGAGGAAGGAAAATGAACAAGGACAATATGTACTCCTCCTTATCTACATATCTATACTGTCCCTACTGTCTTCCCAAGCTCCTGTTGCGATTGATGTTTGTTCACATTTTCTATCCATGGCAAATAATAAGCAAGCTTTAAAAAAACCATCTAAATGACTGGAAAGCTGTAACCTATGAGAAGGAGCAAAAGCTGCCTACAGACACCGACCAGGCAATCCAAGACCTGCTTTGCCGCCCATCTACCACACATAGTAATGGGAGATGATTAAAGTCCAGATCCTCCTGTCCAAAACACTTCAACACCCACTCACATGCAGCTGATGGTAAACTCTAACAAGATGGTATTGCTAAAGAAAGTTCCAATGGAGTACAAAAATCTGATTCTTCCTCTCTTTATAGGCATGCTAATCTGTCTGGTATGAGTCTACATCTGCCCAATTGAGAAGGACTTCTGAATTTTATGATTAAGCCTCAGTCCTGCCCTTAACCCAATGAGAAAGTGACACTACAACCTTAAGTACTTCAACATATATTTACATTTCAAAGAGTAAAACCTTTAATTTAAATGAAATCTTAAAAAAGCCCAACCCTTCAGGACACTGGCTGAAGTATTTGCATTGTGCTCTACCCTGAGTATTGCATTATGTATGTATTTTATTTCTTCTAGCACTCTGTGACTTCCAGGAAAAATCTTATACTTTAGTTTGCTACATCAAACCGTGTTCACTTTACCAGTCCACCCAAAGGCCCCACAGTGATTTACTAGTAGTGTCCTCCCCTGCACAGAGCCAAAAGCCCCTCCAAGCCCTGCAGGGGCACAGCAGGGCTCGTAGGGCAGGGTCTGAGCCCTCCAGGCTGGCATGGTTGGGGGAAAAGGGAGAGAACAGGCAAGCAACTCCTCACAGCTGCTTTTGTGTGGCTCACTGGGGATCTGAATGCACTATTGATTCCGTAGCACTAAAACAGATTTGTAGCCCCTGTGTATGTAAGACAGATATCTCCTTCAGCTCTAATCTCCAGCAGCTGTCAAAGACTTAAATGGCTTGTAGCTGCCTGGCACGCCAAAATCAACGAAGATTTTAGGACTGCTTGCCTAAAGGGCAACCCATGGAACAGGAACCAAGGGAAGTCATTCTCCTGCCCCAATCACAAATGGACAGGGCCTCCCAAACTTCACAATGGATTAAGTGTCCAGACCATGTCAGTAAAACAGACTAGAGAAAACAAATGAGTGCACCTCCAAGAATCCATGCCACCCAGAAACCCACTTGCCCGGATAGTTTCTTGTTGAGGATATACGCTCCCAACAATTTCAACAGCAATGAAAGTGCAGTGGGATCACTCTTCTGTGAAACCTCCCAGAGGCACTGCCACTGTCTCATCACAAACTGCAGTGCTCTGAAAATGAAGGTAACTAAAATTTACTTGGCACTATTGAGGCAGCATCATCATAACTTACATCTTCAGATACCTGTCTCTTACTAACTTCCTGATTGAAAATTTTGGTTTCAATTAGGAAAGAATTCAACACTGACTTTTTTTCTTTGAGGTAAAGCTAGAAATTCAGCCCAATTATTGTCCATTATCATCCAGACAAGTGAACATAGGCACCACAGTTATCCTTACTCAAGATACAAGCCTCCCCAAGGCAAAATGCTCTCACAATAGACTTTTGCACTCAAGAGTTTGGCCACTTTTTTGTACAGGAAGTTTAACAAAAATTTTTAACCGGTCCATCTGTTTCCTTACATCTGCTTCCCGATGCCTACCTTGAAACAATCCTAACACACTGGCTGCCGGGTGAAACCTTTAACAGGATGGTGACGTTTATTGGAAATAGTCCAATTTCTCTTTCATGCAATGTTTGACAGGTGAGAAAATCATCCAAGGTTTTGACTGGGATGGTACGATTAGGAATATAATTGTGTTCATCTGAAAACTATGTGTTAATACTAAAACTATTCTCTGAAATGGCCATGAAGGAAAAATAAAAGGGGAAAAGAAAAAGTTTGTTGCACTGTCTCCTATTTGACAAAACATTCCCAAATTAACAGCAATAAGCAAATTAAGGATAAATTTCAGCCTTCAGCATTAAAGTCCACAACAGGATTTAGGTTTTTTTTGTTAGGTTTTGGTTTTTTTTTTTAATGGATCTAAAGGAAACAAGCGTTGAGGAAAAACAGGCACGCAGGAATTTCGCAGGAAACTTCAAACCTCGCTGAAGTTAATTTAGATCCTACATCCTATTATTGTGGTAAGAGACCCACTCTGTTTTTCAGTAACTAAAACACACCGGGTTATCCTAACATGCCTCCAAACAACATCCCCAAGTAGCTCGTACTATATTCAAAAAGTTGCAAACAGCCAGGACTGCTTTTGGCGGGGGGAGGTGAAGGAGCGGAACCCGAAACAGTTCCACTCACACGCTATTTATTTATTTTCAACAGTCTGCTTACACATAAAATGTCCCGGAGCTAGAAGCAACCAGCTGGGCGGGTTACTAGCCGCGCTCCTGGGCGAGGTGCCAGAGCTCCTTCCCTTTCCCTAGGAAGGGGAAGCCTTCGTACTTACTTATTTAATAACGGGGAACGAAGGAGCCCCGAGCCTCGGGGGAGGTGGGAGGCACGGCGGAGCCTCTCGCCTCCCGGGGGCCGCCAAGCCGGGCAGGGCAGCGCGGAGAGCGGCCGCCCCTCCCGCCCCGCAGCGCTCCGAAGGAACGGGGCAGCGGCGGCGGCCCCGGGAGCGCGG